>OZ024909.1:22297694-22780194 GCA_964017125.1 Flabesymbios commensalis | reverse complement strand
GAAGACCCCTAGACCCCCCGAAATCTGCCCTGGCCCATGGGGTTGTCAATCATGGTTGCTGGTGAATCATGGTATCTAGTCCATCATTTGAACCACAACATTACATTATTTTCTTTGTCCGACCACGACATTCTAAGCCGGGAATGGAGAATTATTGTTGACCAAGTACAGAGCAATTATCATGGTAGGCCTAATTTTTCTATAATCAGTCAGGTGCGATTGATTATGACAATGACAATGACGTTTATTCATGGTCTCAAGTAGAGACAAAATATACAGGCAGACAGCATGGTATTATGCAGCAGGTACATTATTCATAATAATTCATCATTCGCTTTATACAAAAAATATCGACCCTGGCCTAATCATGCTAATATAAATAGTATATAACTTAAGAAGATAATGAGAGATCCTCATTATGGTCGGATGTGTTAAAGAAGAATATAGAACTTGTCGGCCTTTGTCTTATACTAAACGAAGGAACGACTGTCGGTAAGCATACTAGAACCCGAAACGAAATAGTCATTTTTTGAGCGAATCGCTTATCCCACTGAGACAAGATTAATTCTTTTGTATCTCGATTATATCTAATTTTTAATCTGTATAATTCGCCTTGGAAACGAGTTTTTGATAGCGGGTATAACAGATTATATAGTTTGTGATCTAAATTTGTTTAGCAGTGCGATGAGCATATACACTCACTGACCCATACTTTATATCACTTAGATGATTATTTCTGTGCACTTTCATTTATAAAAGCACACAAAAGATTACAATCGTGTTATTGAAGTCATATAAGCAACGTCATCTTTAATTATTATATGATATTATCAACGTGTACCCGGCATGACCAGGCTGCCAACTGACTTCGCAGGAGACCCGGTCGCAGTAACAGCCATTTTATGCACACAGCAAGTTGCGTAAAAACGACACTCGCTTTAAAAGTGCCCATTAAAACTATATAAACTATACCACTAGGCTTTTTACAGCTGACGAAACTATAGATCAGAATTATTCCATTTGTGTCAGAGCTTTGCGATGTCATCAGGGTGTTCGTCCAATGGGAGGAAAACATATTTTGTTATTTATAATTTGAAAAGTTCAAAATAAATGATGCTGAAACTGGCATATGTTTTGTCTTCACGATTGATTCATCATTTTTTCAGACTTGTATGGAAAAGTGTTTTCTGTGAAAAGCAAATATATCATTTCTTCGACACGATTAGCGAGATTTAGCAAGCGCAATACGTCAAATGAAATGGCGAGACGGTTGCCTCATACATTTACCTAAGCTCGAAAACGCCGCGTATCCCACAAAACACACTACGATCAACCAATGCTGGCTTGATGTTGGCCCAGCGTCGTAGACGCTGGGCCAACATTAAATCAGCATTGGATCGATATTCTCCTGTTTGTCGGTGTATTTTCTGGACAGGCGCTGTTTTACACGGAGATGGATTGGTTTGTTTTATTTCACAGCCGCGCGGCGACCCGACATAGACGCCAGTCGACGACCCGAGAGTGATGTCAAGATGGCTCCTCGTCACATCTGTCATTACTAAAAATGAGTGATCATGGGGTGCGGGGGGGGGGGGGGTGCTCTCATCACGTCATGTACCCCAATGCAATATTACTAAAGACGAGCCCGAGACGATCTGGCACTGGTAGATTTTGACAGATGTAAAAACTTTGCACGCTATTAAACCATAAATCCACTAGGAAAATGAAATGAATCGGGCTTTAGGCCAGCTTTATGCCCATATAAGCTAAACTCGGCCAGGGGAACCTCCTGAGGATGGTGAGATGAATGAGATGACACCGTCTTCCAGACACAGGACTTGAAATTCGAGCCCTGTCGGTCTGAGGCCGAGCACGCTACCTCTCGGTCACGGAGGATCCCCACAATACTGAGTTTTACACGTGGATGGGGAAGAAACATTTTTGTTTCTTTCAAACCGCCGAGACCGGGAACCTAACCCTGGACTCTGGCGTGAAAGGCAGCGGTGTGCTAACCACTGCCCTAGGGCCCCCCCGCTCAAATCAACCCGGAAGGCTATGTTTCAAATGTTCTATGATCTAAGACCCCATTCATTTCACTTCATTTTAGATCAAGCTCACTCTGACTGTGATGTCCTACTTTGTAATATTTATTGTCTTCACGTGATATGGTGATATTTGCGTTGATTAAATAATTTAATTTTAACAGGCCCATATTTGTGGACATTTACAAAACGGTAGAATTCAGAGCTTTAAATCTCAGCGGTGACGCGAACTTAGACATGGCCGATATTGTCACAGTGATGACCCAGATGTTAGGCATGTAATTGGTCGAAATGGTCATCTCGACCAATCACATGCCTAAGATCTGGGTCGCTTTGAGTCCCGGGCTTTGAGTCGCGACACAGGTGAGATACAAATATCACTCAACGGCATGAGAGCTGTACCTAAGCATCCGTTTCAAAGGCCACTTTTTCACCGCTTTTCACCCAAGAACAGAAGCAGTAAATATGGCCGTCTGACCGGAGATGTGATTTAAGTGGGACAGCACATGCTTATCTGTCACTCCCCTTGAGCGATTGGTTTGTTTGTTTCACGTCTACCTTTTTTCTAACTTAACCTGAACAATGATGGCCTCAGGGGCGGATTTAGACCGGGTTCACAAGGTTCCGGAACCCTGTCAGCGTTTTCAAATCTATCAAATCAAAGGGTTAGAGACCTAAAAAACGGTAAATTTATTGATTTTTGGGGGGATTGGAACGCTGTCACCCTTTTGATGACAGGGTTCCAAAACAAAACTGATAGCCTATCTTTCTTTGTTAGTCAATTAGGCTGTTTCCCGGGGCTGTTTCATTGATTTCAAGATAAACACTAGCACTAGGAGGTGTGGAAGGGTGGGGGTAACACCGGCAGCAGACCTGTGTAATTAACAGTCACGTCAAATAACAATATGCACTCCTCTACAAAGACAAAAAGCAGTAGGCCTATCTGCTTACTTGTAACGTAAATAGATACTGCCTTTTAGCTTGGCAGTATATGCCTACAAGTGCAAACAGGTTGTCATTGGGGACCGACTATTGCATAACTTCACACAACCCTTTGTTTCCGAAGACTTCAATAAATTGAATACACCTAGCTTTGAAGGCGCTTTATACATCGAAATTGTTCTGTTTAAATTTAGGTCACTTATTTTTATACTTTTTTACTGATATAGATCTGCTAAATTTCGATAAGTTTTAATTTTCGCGTTGAGAACAAATTAGAGAATTTAAGAATCTTTCAGAAAATGGTTATTATAATAGCGCTACCTGATATAATCGAAATTGCCCACAGTGAGTTTTAACTACAGTCTCTATGAAGACTCAACAACAATGTATATCTTACAATTTAACTTATAGTGCATGAGCCTGAATAAAAATAACTGGAGAATAAAGTACATAATCAATTTGTATATTAATTGATCATATTAGTCAGTCATCGGAGCGGTTTTGCTAGTTAGCCTGACTACCCTAATGTGCTTGTATAACAATACCAGCTTGAGAGTCCATTGCCCCCGCTCAACTAGCACTGGATATTACCCCAACGCTGACTCAACGTTGGCCTGGGATCTCCGGCGCTGACCCAACATTAAGCCAACGTTTGAGCAAAAGCCCGTTGGGAAGGTCGGCACGTGTCGTGGATAGTTATTTTCATAATTGGTATTAGGCAAGGTTGAAGTGGGCTACGCCTATACTTGTGATAACTAAACGATGTTTTAGTTTTCACGGCTGAGTAAGTTACTCAGCCGTGAAAGCTAAAACACTAAGCGCCATTGTTAAAAAGTTACATTCCACAACTCAGTGACTACATCTGTTAGGCCTAAAGACGGCAGAGTTTTTGTTTTACTATTAAAAATTGTAGACTTCACGAAAAGTACCAGAATCAGAAATTCACGAATATTTAAATTCCGAAGAAAATTACCATATATATATACATGTATCTGTGTAGGCTATAATTATTAATGGTTGGAACCCTGTCAGATTTTTTTCTGGATCCGCCCCTGTAAGCAATACAAAAATAGATCGATACTTGTAGTGCATACATGAATGGCAAAAAATCTCACGTGGTGAATTTGTCAATTTGACGATACAATCGTTGATGCAAAATATTGCTCGGTTATTCAAGCAAGTAACATTATCCTACTGGGACTTTAACGTTTGTCAATATTGTGCATATTTGTACACTGCTGAAAAGCAAATATGACAGCTTCCACAGGCTCTGGAAAACAGCACTAAAACCGGAAATCTTACTCAAATTTGTGCAGCGTTTAAATTGAGTTTTTGTGCAGCATTTTTGTTAATTGTCATTATGCCGAGTGATTCTCGGTTCATAATATTGATTTCTAATGCAGACCTGCAGGGACAGTTAGTATTGTTTTAAATAATTTATTTAGTAATAATAAATGATCTACACGAACAAAGTAAACTTGAAGGATAATTGTGTACTAAGCAGCCTTGATGAAGAATATGTCCTTACTGTGCATACTGACATTGCAGGGTGAGGAGAAAGTATGTTTGTATGCTGATGAGTGTTAAAAAAGTATTCAAACATTCAGCATTTTAAAGCGCTATGATATTATTCCAACAAACCATCCCGAGAAACTGCACAACCAATGTTAAAGAACTCGTTGATAGGTTCAATAGCTTCCACCTCTCCTATAATCCACAGAAGGTGTGATAAAATTTGCCTGCCGAACAATGAGTTATAGCTGATAATCAAGATGTGCATTGCATTTCAGTTTCGTGAAAGCAGCTTCTCAAGTATCAAAATACATACAAACCTTTCCAAGACTGACATGAGATGAACAGAAATCAATCTTGGATGATGGTACATGTGATCATATAAATGCATTCCTTAACGAGCCGATGCTATGTTGATTTATTGAACTGCAATGGTTCACGCAACACCAAAATACACTATATACAGTATAATAATTTTGATAAATATGTACGAATAATTATTACTGTCACTCTCCTTATGTCATGTATGTCGAGCGAGAACTCTCTTCTAGAAAGTGTGATGGTGTTGTTAGAGATACTGAGTGAAGTGCCAAGGCTACACCACTTTCTAACCAAGGATTGGTGTGCGGACCAAGCTAACACCTATGCAAAAGACAATCTTCATAGACACTGGGATACATTTCAGAGTAATTAAACCATCATTTTTTTAAATCTTAGCTTCCATAGCTCTAATCATTTTTTGAAAAAACGTATTGTCTCTTTTAATAAAAGATAAACAGTGGTCAACTCTGACTAGCTGAATGTAACGCTTGGAGTGGACACGACTTTCCGTTACCTTGCATTACATAAAATATGTCAGGATATGTCATCTCCCATGATGCGTGTTTTCTCCACATTCCATGTTATGATATGGGATATGACAACACCTCTTTCATGACAGGATAGGTAAAATGTCAGCATAATAGAAATGTTCAGCTCATTTCACCCCACCTCATCCCTCTGCAGTCCTGTATGTACCGCTTAGCTTAGCGCTTAGCTCAATTGATGACACCAAAATCAGAATTTGTTGTGTCTCTTTATTTAAAACCGTGTCATCAATTAAGAATGTAAAACAATCTTATCCAGAGTGTCTTTATTTATTTCGTAATCGCAGTCCAGGGTGTGTGGCCGTAGTGTGATATTCAGTTTGTGTAACCTTGACACTGACATGACAAATACAATAAACCTTTCTCCCGTCGCCAGTGGAAATTCTCGATATTTTTTTGACCTGAAATCTCTATGGTTCGTTGTAGATGCTGTGGATCCCAGAGATGTTTTAGTTTTCACAGAGATGTTTTAGTTTTCACGGCTGAGTAAGTTACTCAGCCGTGAAAGCTAAAACACTAAGCGCCATTGTTGAAAAGTTACATTCCACAACTCAGTGACTACATCTGTTAGGCCTAAATACGGCAGAGTTTTTGTTTTACTATTAAAAATTGTAGACTTCACGAAAAGTACCAGAATCAGAAACTCACAAATATTTAAATCCCGAAGAAAATTACCATATATATACACATGTATCTGTGTAGGCTATAATTATTAATGGCTGGAACCCTGTCAGATTTTTTTCTGGATCCGCCCCTGGGCCTGATGGGTACGACCAGAAAGCGGTCCCCATTAACTATCGGGAATCACCTCTTTTTCACTGATCTTTTTACTTACTTCCAGGTCATTTTGTATGCTGTAAAATATGTAGATCGGATAAACTTAAATCGCGAATGACCAATAGGAGAGGAGCGTCCAAACTGAGTCAAACCTAGGCTGACCAGTCACAACGTACGAATGAGAGACTCGTTTTCAGTCTTACTCAGGCCAGTGTTCAGTCTAGCACACTGGGCCCGCATATTGTGATATGTACGCTCATACCGTACTTGACGTACACGTGTACACTTAATAAGGCTGGTCGGATATAAAGGTATTATTACCTTAGTATCCATTGGACCAACTGCCCCTATGGAGTGGGTGAAAATTACTGATTTTGCTTAATTTGGACCCAACATTTGCAAGTCTTAAACATACATTTGGCTCCCAGTAACAGTGATTTAATCGGCGAATAAAACAAAGAGTTAATCTGTTTATGTAAATGTACTTGGAAAATAAATGTGTGGATATTGGAAATATTGGAGTAATGGAAAAATAGGGGAGACTTAGCAGAATGTGGGTAATTGTTACCTACTGCTCAGCTCACTGAGCAAAGTCAATAGGGCTGTCAAACTCAGGATCATGCCGGCAGGCATATAGTTGCTTTACAAAGCAAAAAGACAGTATCTGCTTATTCGTAAAGTAAGCAAATACTGCATTTTGGTTTTGCACCCAGTATCTACAATTTCGGCTAATAGCTCCCGCCTCTCTTGGCGGGGGGGGGGCAAACACACAACAAGTGATGACGTGTTCCACTATTATTGATTACGTCAGATAGATCGGACGTATGCGAGATGCAGATTGGAACAAAAAGCAAGAGAGTGGCGCATTTAATGACAGCTTTAAAAGGTAATAACCGGTCACGGAATGAACCATGACGGCTATTCAGCCGTGCAAATGCTAAATGCAGTATGTGCTTACTTTACAAGTAAGCACATACTGCAGTTTGCCTTTGCAGAGCATTATTGACAGAAGAATCAATCAGATGGCATAATAGAACAATGTTGAGGCCCAGGCCGGTGCTGTTTGCACAATCTAAAATTTCATTTGCTGTGAGTCTATTTTATTTTTAGACCTATACTACATACTATTTTTGGATTTTATATTGCTTCTGAAAATAGATCCATATCATAACGCTAAGGGCCCGATGGGTTGTCTAAAAAATAATGGTTTCCCTGTATCTATAAATACCACTGTAACCTTAGTTCTAAAATTGTCTAATACATGTTTCACATATCACATACTCGATCACATGTATATCCTGTACACCATTTGACATAGAGCAGCTGTCCACCATCTATGACATGGTATGGGTTTATGACAGGCACAGATAATGGAGAGTGACTTCAAAGCATCAGCAAGAACACTCTTTGTGTTTCTTTGCGCATGCCAGCTTTACCAGAAGTAGATGTTGTTTGTTCCAAAACTCGCGTTTGATGTTTTCTTCCATTACACTTTGATCACACAGGTCACGACGTTATGACCCCAACGTTATGACGTTATGACCCAAAACACTGCTATTTTCATCGGCAGCACGGCAATGTTTAGATTTATAAAAAGAAAATTGCTTCATAACTAGTTAAACTATAAAAATACAGGCCGCTTTGAAAATATTGGGCCTACAAGACAAACCCGGAGATAAAATAGCTACCGATTTTAATAAACAGTAGCAAAATAACTCTAGAAACCTTAGAAACCTGGAGCTACATATCAATCAATCAATCAATCAAGCAATCAATCAATCAATCAATCAATCAATCAATCAATCAATCAATCAATCAATCAATCAATCAATCAATCAATCAATCAATCAATCAATCAATCAATCAATCAATCAATCAATCAATCAATCAATCAATCAATCAATCAATCAATCAATCTACAATCAATAAATCAATCAATTTAAGACTTATATAACGCTTACATCCTCAGTAAGAAGACCGAGCTGAGTGGCGCACAAATCCCTAGCACGAGCATATGTTATTGGCCTAATCCATGCCAAAGCAAATAAGTCAACAAGGTGCCGGACCGACGAGTAAGGAGCTAGGGCGCGAAATGGGAGGCCGAATAAATAAGACTTAAGTTTCTTCTGAAAAGTTAAAATTATTTGGGCATTGCATGTGGGCACATGCAGAGCATTCATGACGGTCGGTAGCCTACTATGGAGAAAGCTCTCGATTTTTATAGCTCGGAAAAATGGATGCGACATTTGATGGCAAGCCTATGTATTGTTTAACAAAGGAACAGAACGACAAAAACGTGGGGCCGTGGTTGCCACTTCAACCAGAAATTCTAGCGATGTCCTTTTCTGGGATGTTTTGAAAGACTGTGTTACAATAATCTAATTTGCCACTCGCCAGTGCCACTGCAATTTGTCTGGCAAGAGCAATACGGTCAGACTGTTTCGAATGCGACGCATGTCACAAAAAGATGACCTGCATGTTTGGGATATGTGTTTGTTGTCTCAATTTCAGGCAACTATAAAATACCACACCAAGGTTTTTGGTTGATGCTAATAGATTTGTGTCTTTACCGAGAATTATGCTTGGGAAAGCATTTAAAAATTTGAATTGTTCCGTTGAAGTTTGGCGTCTATGTGTGGATGTGCGGTGCGTGTACGGTGCGCGAATCGTCATTGTTGGCATGTAGGTGCCATTAATAACAGACACAATAAAAAAAATCAGTAGTAGATAAGCATGTGGCACATAGTCAAAATCAATGGGCATGGTAATTATTTATATAACATAACGCGTTATCTAATGCGCGATGTAACGCACGAATTGTGTCCTTTACCAGAGAACACAATAGCTTGACCCGGTCTACGACGCTGGCCCAACATCAAACCAACAGTCAATGACTCATCCCAGCAAACACGATACGTTTACTGTTGGGCCAGCGTCGTAGACGGTGGGCCAACAGTAAATCAACGTAGGGCCAACGGCTCATATGTTTGCTGGGATGTTTGTTGGGTTGATGTGGGCCCGTGAAGATCACCTTTTTATAAAACACACCAATTAATTACGCATGGCTTACTGATGCTGATTGGATACAGATAATATGTGGATGACAGCCTAAGTACACACGAAGTGTTTATCCGATGTTGGTTCAATGATATATACATTATAGCCTAGGTATACATATAAAAAAAATCAAATGAAATGAATCGGACATTAGGCCACTTTTGTGCACATATAGACTAAATTGGGCAAGAGAACTCCTGAGGACGACGAGATCAGTGAGATGCCACTTCCCTCCAGATACGGGATTCGAAATTCGAACCCTGGCGGTCTGAGGCCGAGCACGCTACCTCTCGGTCACGGAGGCTCCCCACAATACTGAGTTTTACATGTGAACGGAGAAGAAACATTTTTGTTTCTTTCAAACCGCTGAGCCCGGGAACCAAACCCCGGACTCTGGCGTGAAAGGCAGCGGTGCTAACCACTACCCTAGGGCCCCCGCCCAAATCAACCGGGAAGGCTATGTTCCGAATGTTCTATAATCTAAGACCCCACGGACAAGGAGATGGATTGGTTTGTTTTATTTCACAGCCGCGCGGCGACCCGACAGAGACACCAGGCGACGACCCGAGAGAGATGTCAAGATGGCTCCTAGGCACATCTGTCATTACTAAAAATGAGTGATCGGGGGGTGCGGGTGGGGGGGGGGGGTGCTCTCATCACGTCATGTACCCCAATGCAATATTACTAAAGACGAGCCCGAGACGATCTGGCACTGATAGATTTTGACAGATGTAAAAACTTTGCACGCTATTAAGCCATAAATCCACCGGGAAAATGAAATAAATCGGGCTTTAGGCCACCTTTGTGCACATATAAGCTAAACTGGAACCTGCTGAGGATGGTGAGATGAATGAGATGACACTGTCCTCCAGACACAGGATTCGAAATTCGAGCCCTGTCAGTCTGAGGCCGAGCACGCTACCTCTCGGTCACGGAGGCTCCCCACAATACTGAGTTTTACACGTGGATGGAGAAGAAACATTTTTGTTTCTTTCAAACCGCTGAGACCGGGAACCGAACCCTGGACTCTGGCGTGAAAGGCAGCGGTGCTAACCACTACCCTAGGGCCCCCGCCCAAATCAACCGGGAAGGCTATGTTCCGAATGTTCTATGATCTAAGACCCCATTCATTTTACTTCATTTTAGATCAAGCTCACTCTGAGTGTGATGTCCTACTTTGTAATATTTATTGTCGTTGATTAAATAATTTAATTTTAACAGGCCCATATTTGTGGACATTTACAAAACGATAGAATTCAGAGCTTTAAATCTCAGCGGCGACGCGAACTTAGATATGGCCGGTATTGTCACAGTGATCATGGTGATGACCCAGATCTTAGGCATGTAATTGGTAGAGATGGTCATCTCAACCAATCACATGCTTAAGATCTGGGTCGCTTTGAGTCCTGGGCTTTGAGTTGTGACCCAGGTGAGATACAATTATCACTCAACGGCATGAGAGCTGTACCTAAGCATCTGTTTCAAAGGCCACTTTTCCACCGCTTTTCACCCAAGAACAGAAGCAGTAAATATGGCCGTCTGACCGGAGATGTGATTTAAGTGGGACAGCACACGCTTATCTGTCACTCCCCCTGAGCGATTGGTTTGTTTGTTTCACGTCTACCTTTTTTCTGACTTAACTGCATTTGACCTGAACAATGATGGCCTGATGGCTAGGCCTACATCCAGAAAGCGGTCCCCATTAACTATCGGGAATTCTCTCTTGTTCACTGATTTCTTTACTTACTTCCAATTCATTTTGTATGCTGTGAAAAATGTATATTGGATGAACTTAAATCGCAAATGACAAATAGGAGAGGAGCGTCCAAACTGAGTCAAACTTAGGCTGACCAATCACAACTTACGAATGAGAGACTCGTTTTTAGTCTTACTCAGGCCACGTTCAGTCTAGCACACTGGGCCCGCATATTGTGACGTGTACGCTTATAAACCGTACATGACGTACACGTGTACTCTCAATGAGGGTGGTCAGATACAAAGGTTTTATTACCTTAGTAATAATATCCAACCACCCCTATTGAGTGGGTGGAAATTACTGACATTTGCTTAATTTGTGACTAAACATTTGCAAATCTTTGGTGTCTAAACATACATTTCGTTCTCAGTAACAGTAATTTAATCGGCCAATAAAACGAAGGGTTAATGTACATGTACTTGGAAAATAAATGGGTCGATATTGGAATCGGGGAAATATTGGTGTTGTGGAAAAATAGCAGAGACTTTGCAAAATGTGGGTAATGCCGGCAGGCATATTGCTGCTCTGCAAGGCCAAAAGGCAGTATCTGCTTACTTGTAACGTGAGCAAATACTGCCTTTTGGCTTTGCACACAGTATCTACAATCTCGGCTGATAGCTCTCGCCTCTCTTGGCGGGGGGAAAACACACAACAAGTGATGACGTCAATATAGATCGGACGTATGCGAGATGCAGATTGGAACAAAAAAGCGAGAGAGTGGCGCATTCAATGACAGCTTTAACCCTTTCAAGTCTGAATTCACCATTGTTATCTTCATCCACTACAAATTAAGTCGCAAATTGCTGTCCCAATTCCCGACTTGTAGTGAATGAAGATGATTTGATGTGGGTGAAAAAGTAAAGAAAATTACCATGTATTGGTAAACAAGTTTCATGACAATTTTCGTTTTAAAACCCTTTGTTGTAGGAAAATTAAGTCTGTTTTTCGGGATGTAAAATGATGATTTAATGCATCGTGAGGACTTAAAGGGTTAAGAGGTAATAACCGGTCACGGAATAAACCGTGACGGCTATTCTGCCGTGCAAAGACAAAGTGCAGTATCTGCTTACTTTACAAGTAAGTATATGCATTTTGCCTTTGCAGAGCATTATCGACAGAAGAATCAATCAGGTGGCATAATAGAACAATGTTGCGGCCAAGGCCGGTGATGTTTGCACAATCTAAAATTTCACTTGTCGTGAGTCTATTTCACTTTTAGACCTATACTACATACTATTTTTGAACTTTATATTGTTTCTGAGACTACATCTATATTATAGCGCTAAGGGTTCGATGGGTTGTCCTGAAACTAATGGTTTCCCTGTATCAATAAACATCACTGCAAACTCAAAATTATCAAGATTGTTTTACATATCACATACTTGATCATAATGTACACCATTTGTCACGTTATAGCATCTGTCCACCATATATAGACCGTGGGCCACCCGTAACCCCCCCCCCCCTGGGGATTTTCACAGTGGTTATTTTTGAAGCCTCTGAATATGGACTTATTGAAATCTGGTTGTTTGCATTCAAGCTGTTGGAGCTAAATATTATGCTAAAATATGCAAATTAGGCAGCCATTACCGAAAATCCAGTTTCAAGCAATATCTCAGCAACTAATCAAGTTAGAATCATAAAAGCAGTGTCTATCATGCGGTTTTCATGGTCAACGAATGCAATAAAATATATCTAATTAGGATCAGAATAATAAATTAGCACAAAATATGCAAATTAGGCAGCCATTACGCAAAATCCAGTTTCGAGCAATATTTCAGAAACTAATCAAGTTAGAATCCTGAAAAAATGTCCAGCCTATGGTTTTCATGGACAGAGATTGCAATAAAATATATGTTATCAAGATCATGAAAACATATTAGCATAAAATATGCAAATTAGTATTATAGAAAATCAGGTTTCAAGAAATAGGGGCCTATATCAAAGACCAAACAACCTAAGAGTAAAACATGAAATATCTACACTCCCATTTTTGTGGTCAACCTTTCATCTTAAAACATTTCAAGACTTCCGAAATGTCCACATTACATGTAATATATAACATTTCAACTGGTAATTGTGTACAAACATGTAGTTAAAGCATTGTGAAATAGAAATTTGTGTAAAAAGACAGAATTCAAAGACGTATTATCGTCACACACCTCTCACTAAGCCCCATGACCTCTCGGCTAATACTCAAGACCAGTTTAAACGTTTATTTTTCATATTTTGATCTTTTAATACAGCAGTAGACCCTACTTTGTTTTCTTTGCCATGTTAGGGTAACCCTATATTCCGGATCTCGTAGAAATTACTTTTAATTAAAATGACAACTATTTGCTGTATAATTATTTGGGTTTGGGCAACTATACTTATACGATAATACCAAAATGTGTTTTTTATTGTGATTTTCTTACTTTGATTTTTTTATGGTTTCCATCATGGTACCTTAATCTATAGTTACACGATTGTCCGATAACACATACATAAAGTGACCAATAAAATAAGCATGTGCCTGTAGCATTTTTTTATTTCATTCTGGTGCCAATTCAGAAGTGTGGGCTTCTTAATTATATGTAAAAAATAATTTAGAACCTAATGTTGATAAAAGGTTGCCCACATATCCTGCTAAGCTACCAAGCATCAAAATATGAATATTAGGGATATCAACATGTTTATTAGGGATATCGGGAAAATAAACACATCGCCCGAACATATCGTGCACCTTCTGATTGCCAGAAAACTATGGCGTTGGTTTTTTCAAACAGAAGCCTTATTAGGATCATGGGGTTGCATAATTATTAGAAAGGTTACGTACACTATGCATACTAACTGGTGGTAACAAGTTATCTAGAATAATAACAAAAGAAAAAAAATGCTTAGACCTATTTATCTGTTTATCAGCACATAGCGTTGCTAATTATCAATCAGTGATATATGTCGAGACATGCTTTGGGTTTGAGTCACATGAACTCAAAAGTCATCAAAAAGACTATCATTTTTTTAGGCCCTTCGTGATTTTTGAGATTATTTTATGCCCATACCTTCTAAATGCCACTGACATGAAGAAACTAGTATTTTATCACATCTTGGTTAAATATAACTGACCTGTAATATAGGAATTAATGGGTTATTACATGTATGATGTAATAGTAAACCCATATTTGTTCATTTAAGTTAATTTTTTATTTACATAACATCTTCTACTGACATAACTAGGGTGATTTTAATTTGAAATCCTTGGGATAAATAACTAGAGTTGAACAAATAGATACAACCAGTCTTTTCTGATATTAAATTTACTGTGTAAAATGACCCATTAATTGTTCTTGTCCTAATATCTTGAGTGAAAACTAGCAGATATTAAATAAATATATGATAAGTTGTCTAAAAATTATTGTCTTCAAAAGACGTGTACTTTGAGATTTAAAGGGTCATTATATATTATAATGAACCCCATATTTTTTTTTCCACTTCACGTAACATCCTCTAGTAACATAACTAGTGATTATTCCGTGGAACACATACCTGAAGTTAAAAAACAAACACAATGAAGTTCATGTCTTCTGAAAATTACATTTACCACTTAAAATTCAGGGAGTACATCTGTTTGACGAACCGATATTTTGAGTGAAAACAAGCAGATATTTTATAGATAAATAATAAGGTGTCTAAAAATTATTGTCTCAAGAAATCCCGGCCATGGTGAGGGGGTGGGGGATGTTTTTCATTTCTGGTTTATATATACATATAGCACGGAAGACGTGTAACTTGGGATTTAAAAAGTCATTATATGTTATAATGACCCCTATATTTGTTAATCTATTTTATTTTCTTGTTATATAACAGCTTCTAGTAACATAACTAGTGTTTATTCCATGGAACACATACCTGGAGGTAAAAAAACAAAAAAGCAATCACAACATGTCTTCTAGGAAACTAAATTTACCGCTTATAATTCAGGGGGTGCATATGTTTGATGACTCTTTTTTTTCCAGCCCTAATATTTTGAATGCAAACAAGCAGATATAGAACAGATAAACAATAAGGAGTCTAAAAAATTGTTGGCTTAAAAAATCCCGCCCAGGAGGAAGGTAGTGAAGAGGGTTTTGTTTATCTGGTTTCCATATACAGGTAGCATAGGAGGCGTGCAATTTGGGATTTAATGGGTTATTACATGTATTAATAAACCCCACATTTGTTTTGTTTTTATTCTACTTTCACATAACATCTTGTAACAATACTAGTGTTTAATTATTAGAATAAATACCTGTAGTTGAAAAAAATATATACAACATGCCTTTCAGTAAATTATATTTACCGCATAAAATTCAAGGGGGTACATGTGTTTGATGACCCAGTATTTTTTCCTGTCGCAATATTTTGAGTACAAACAAGCAGATATTGAATGGATATTGAATAAACTGTCATAAAATTATAGTTTTCAAATATTTTGCCCTTGAGGAGGGGGGTGGAGAGGGTTTTCATATTAGATTTTCATGTAAACGTAGCAAGCGAAATGTGAAATTGGGGATTTATAGGGTTATTACATATATTAATAAACCCCATATTATTTATTTTTTTTATTTTCGTCTAACATAGCATCTTCTTGTAACATAACTAGTGTTTAATTAAAAAAATAAATACCTGCAGTTGAAAAAATAGACACAACATTACTTTTATGAAATTAAATTTACCGCTTAAAATTCAGGGGGGTGCATATGTTTGATGACCCTATATTTTTTAATGCCCCAATATTTTGAGTGCAACCAAGCAGATATTGAATAGTCATATAACATAGTGGCCAAAAATCACTGTCTTCAAAACTCCCCAGGGGGGGGGGGGGTCTATCTGGCCCATGGACTAATATGACATGGTATGGGTTTATGACAGGCATAGATAATGGAGAGTGACTTCAAAGCATCAGTAAGAACACTCTTTGTGTTTCTTTGCACATGCCAGCTTTATCAGAAATAGATGTTCCCAAACTCGTGTTTGATGGGTTTTTTACATCACACTCTGATCACACATATCACGACGTTACGACCACAACATTATGCCGTTATGACCCCAAACACTGATATTTTCATCGGCAGCACGTCAATGTTTAGATTTATAAAAAGAATCATGCTTCATTACTAGTTAAACTATAAAAGTGCAGGCGGCTTTGAAAATACTGGGCATATACATGACAAACCAGAGATAAAATAGCTACCGTTACAGTAGCAAAAAATAACTCTAGAAACCCAGAGCTACATATTAATCAATCAATGAATGAATCAATGAATGAATCAATGAATCAATGAATGAATGAATGAATGAATGAATGAATCAATCAATCAATCAATCAATCAATCAATCAATCAATCAATCAATCAATCAATCAATCAATCAATCAATCAATCAATCAATCAATCAATCAATCAATCAATCAATCAATCAATCAATCAATCAATCAATCAATCAATCAATCAATCAATCAATCAATCAATCAATCAATCAATCAATCAATCAATCAATCAATCAATCAATCAATCAATCAATCAATCAATTTAAGAATTATATAACGCTTAGATCCTCAGTCAGAAGACCGAGCTCAGTGCATAATGTTATTGGCCCAATCCATGCCTAATTCGTCAACGGTGAGCCGGATCGACAAGTGAGGAGTTAGGGTGGGAAAGCAATGGGAGGCCGAATAGAAAAATATTAAGTTTCTTCTGGAAAGTTAAAATTATTTGGGCATTGCATGTGGACACAGGCAGAGCATTCATTAGAGTCGGGAGCGTACTATGGAGAAAGCTCCCGACTTTTACAGCTTTGAAAATAGATGCGAAATTTGACGTGAAGCCTATGAATTTTTTAACATAGGAACACAACGACAAAAACGTGGGGCCGTGGTTACTACTTTAGGACAGACTTTTTCGAATGCGACGCATGTCACGAAAGCATGACCTGAATGTTTGTTGTCTAAAACTTAGGCAACTGTAAAATACCACACCAAGCTTTTTGGTTGATGCTGATAGATTTGTGTCTTGACCGAGAATTATGCTTTGGAAATCATTTAAGAATTTGAATTGTCCCGTTGAAGTTTGGGGTCTATGTGTGGATGTGCGGTGCGTGTACGGTGCGCGTATCGCCATTGTTGGCATGTAGGTGCCATTAATAATGGACATAATAAAACAATATTCAGCAGTAGATAAGCATGTGGCACATTTTCTAAATCAATGGGTATGGTAATTATTTATATAACATAACGCGTTATCTAATGCGCGATGTAACGCACGAATTGTGTCCTTTCCCAGAGAAAACAATAGCTTGACCCTATCTACGATGCTGGTCCTATATCAAACCAACAGTCAATGACTCATCCCAGCAAACACGAGACGTTGAACCAATGTTGGTTTACTGTTGGGCCAGCGTCGTAAACGGTGGGCCAACAATAAACCAACGTTAGGCCAACGTCTCATATGTTTGCTGGAATGTTTGCTGGGTTGATATGGGCCCGTGAAGATCACCTTTTTATAAAATACACCAATCAATTACGCATGGCTTACTGATTGGATACAGATATATATATATGGATGACAGCCTAAGTACACATGAAGTGTTTATCCGATGCTGGTTCTATGATATATACATTAGCCTAGGTATACATAAAAAAAGAAATGAAATTAATTGGACTTTAGGCCACTTTTGTGCAAATATAGACTAAATTGGTCCCGGAGAACCTCCTGCGGATGGCGAGATGAGTGAGATGCCACTTCCCTCCAGATACAGGATTCGAAATTCGAATCCTGACGATCTGAGGCCGAGCACGCTACCTCGCGGTCACGGAGTCTCTCCACAATACTGAGTGTAACGAGCGGATGGGGAAGAATCATATTTTGTTTCTTTCAAACCGCCGAGACCGGGAAACGAGCCCCGAACTCTGTCAAACTCTCAGCGATGCAATCACTACCCCAGCCAGCCAGTGCTAGGATCGACTTCAGCCTTCAGAATCTCGTCTGGAGACGTCAGAATCTGACGTCTACATATGTCAGATTCGGATTCAGATTAAATGATTCCTTAAACCTTACAGTGCGGGGATCGACTTTAGACTTCAGAATCATGTCTGCAAAGAATCTGACGTCTGTAGACGTCTAAAGTCGAGGAAAATATTTATAATGGCTGTAGACCCATAAGGGGGAAGAGCTGACATTTATGATGATTTCAAATTAAAGAAAAACCTTTGGTCTCCATGGCTTGTAGACAAATATTTCAGCGCTGTAAGGATTAACCCTTCAAGCTTTATTGTCGCTTTTCTGCACCATGTGGGTGCTGGAGGGGGGTGAGTGAGGGTAAATAAGTGGGTGCTGGGGAAAAAAGTAAAATAAATAGGAAACATGTGGGTGCTGGCGGGGAGGGGCGTCAATGAGGGTAAATAGGTGGGTGCTGGGGGTGTAAATGGGAGTAAATAGGTGGGTTGTTTAGACTGTGCACTTTCGAGTGTTCTTAGCATATAGTGATGGTTTCCCAAGCGTATAAAGAACAATACTTGGCGAACAACAGGCCCACACTGCCGTGCAAAGCCAAAAGGCAGTATCTGCTTACTTTACAAGTGAGAAGATACTGCATTTCGGCTGTGCGGAGCAGCACAGCCCCGTCATTTACTTTCCCCAGTGGTAATCACCATGATGCTCATGTTATATACGATACGGTCTCCTTACATGCCACCATCACAGGCTACAATAGCGCCAGACTTCTAACCATAATGGCTTTTTACGAGCTCATGCGTTTTTCGTGTGGAGGCCGCAATTACCATGTTATGAATCATATTCTAGACCAACGTCGTTGGTGATAACATCTTACAATGGCGAATTCAGAGGGTGAGGGGTCAGTGACCGCCGCTTCCCAAAACTAGATCACCTGAACATCGATAAAAAATGATAAAATATCTGTGCTTCGCACTGTATTTTAAGTTTCTAGCCCCCATATGCTAGATATATGGCACATGCTATTTTTGTATTATTATTTTTATTATTATTATTATTATTTTATTATTTTCTATTATTTTTATTTTTATTGATGTAAATTTGATTTGATTTTAACTGGTGATTTCCTTTTTTATTGAAACATGAATTATGAGCCGCTACGTATCGCCTCAACTTCGCCAATTCCTTCACATGTCATAATTCTCGTGCTTTTCTACGTATTTCTGTATGGTTGTGGGATTGTTTGGAGATTTTGTGGGGGTGTCAATATGCTTGTAAATATTGATTATTGATATAAGATTTGGGACACGCTTTAACCCTTTCAAGCCTGAATTTACCATAGTCATCTTCATCCACTACAAGCCGCGAATTGCTGTCGCAATTCTCGACTTGTAGTGGATGAAGATGATTAGATGTGGTTTGAAAATTGAAGAAAATTACCACGTAGTGGTAAACCAGTTTCATGGAATTTTTTGTTCTAAAACCCTTGGTTGTAGCAAAATTAAGTCTGTTTTTATGGATGTAAAATGATGCTTTATTGCATCGTGAGGGCTTAAAGGGTTAAACGGGGTCTGCCCTATGTAATGGATCCACAGGTCTATGTTCCCAGAGGTCCATTTCCCCTCAAAATACCCTATGTTCCCCCAGGTCTATGTTCCCCCAGGTTTACGTTCACCCAACTTATACCCTACCATGTACCATTTTTCCACCCACATTTGCAGCCTTTTTCAATACACGTCTCCGCAAAAGCCCGCATAGCCTATAATTAATACTTATTGAAAAGTTATCATTTTCCTGACATTAACCTACTGGTTAATGTCAAGCTTTTCCCAGCAACTTCTGAACCAGAGGTTGATCTCAGCAATAATAGGACACAATGCCGGGCGAAATTAGGCATGGGGTAGATATTAGGCATGGCCTCAATTCCTACTCATTGCGCATGACTGTGTGTAACGCCTACGGATGATCATGCAGCGATTTTTTTTATATTAATGTAATTGTATATTTCCATCAAATATGTTGTCAAAGATGCGGTAAGCTCAAATATCTATTAATGTTGTATATTAGAGATATGCTGATCAAGGGGTTTTAGTATATGTAATTAAACTGTGCAGTCTTATATTAATAATAGTGATGACAAATTAATAATAATTACGCAATCCATGGAGATCGACATTTTATAATTAATGATAATATCAGTACAGTATATCACAAAATAGACATCAATGTGTGTCAAATGATATTTTTTGGGGGGGAGTCTATCTCACTAAAGTTGGTATATTATAAACCAGTAATAATAAGAAATCCTGTATGATTTAATAAAATACAGAAGTCGTATAAATAAAAAACTTTTTAATAAATACAGACATGTATGTATATGTAAACTTTAATTATATCGGGATTAATAACAATTTTAAGTAGGCTTCATAAAGGATATTACGCCTAGAATTACATGTACTAATGTGGTCAACTGTGTGGCTTGACAACGCCTGGTCAGAAGCCTGCGAAATTAGGCATCACCTTGCTGACACCCTACTGTCCACGCATTGACCGTGATGTGTCAGTATGCTAATGCTTAATTTTGTGGATGTCGGCGGTATTGACACACAGTGGAACAGTATCACTTAAATCAGTATTTTATTACATCAGATCTTTCGATTTATAGAAAGAACTGCCAAAGTAACACAACACAGCCTTATTCAAATAAAACATTTGTTTATTTTCATTAGATATAACATGATTATCAACTGTCAAGTTCACAATTATGGCATTATACTTATAACATGTGGAAAACACAAAGCGATACAATCATAGCGAAAAGTATGTAATTACACTTAATTAAAACATTATGTTAACATCTTCATAAAACTGTAAGAGCTTTAATAGATTAAACTAAAACCTGAACCGTCTGCAGAAAACAACATGAAGCCATATCATAATAATGAACAGACTCGACTAGATCTGTGGGTCAAATTTAAAAAAAACATTAAAAAACCCATTGTAATGCAGTGAAATTTCTGACAATGAACATTCAGCACTCCTCTTAAACATTCAACATAGAAAAAAATCAACTGAACCCTCTTTCCACCAGTGTGACGTGGAAATCAGCTAAATTCCTGTCAATCTGAAAAAACCCGTATTATTCCCGCGTGAGTATTATCATGGTATGAAGTATTTTATTCAATTATATATATTATATGAAACCTTTGACAGCAGTGATATTTTTATAGCAACTACAAATCTTTTTTTTTTTTAATTAATATATGGAAAATTAATATATGGATGATATAAAAAATAACGTACATTATAAATATGCCAGTTAAGTTGGCTGCAAAGGGTGGGGAATTAGACTGAATGATAGTCACACCTCTTTAGGTGTTACGGTTATCAACACTTTGCGCAAATGCAAGGTGTTTGTATTTTCTTGTGGCGACTGGGATCGGTCGGAACTAAGAGTACATCTCGTGAAATAAAAAAGAGAAATAGAAAACTTATTCATCAGAATTAATAAAATAGAAATATTAATGATTATATTTTATTGTAACACATAGATTATTAGCATCATTACATACGGGACGTTAACATTTTGAATGAACGCCTCTTGAAACTAGATAGTCATTCATTCAATCACTAGAACAACATCATGTATCGCCCGTCTAAAGATAAAAGGGAAAAGTTTTTTTACGCTGCTCCTTGCCACGGATGCTTTATTGAGGTTACTTATTTACACAATTATTTGAATCATTGGCTAACGGTAAATGTCACCATAATTATTATATTTCATATAAAGTCAGTGACTTGTTAGTGTAATAGGTACGCTATCAAGTCAAATGAAGAATTTATGACAACAACAATTATTTATTATATGTTAACTATTTTATTGTCATTATTTAAAACATACAACTTTGTCATGTATTCAAATTAAATCATGTTTTCTTCACTTTCGAAATAAAAATAATGATTCAATATTACCATTGTAACTAACTGATTATGTATATATTATAGCCAATTTACCGGCTTACCGATGTAAATCGATCCCGTCCCCGTGGCATTTATAAATATTAAAATATCGTCAATTTCACTAGAATTTAAATATTTTAATTGAAACCGAGGAGATAATCTCTGACTTGTTAAAGCTGAATTGCTGTTTTGTCGCAAAATGAGATCATTAGTTTTACAAAAACATAATAGAAGCTTGTCGGAGAACTGAGAGCATAATAGAGATTATGCTTTGATTGAAGTCAGAAACAATATTCTTTCTTACTTAACCTCAAGATTTTGTCGCCTAAGTGTGACGAGTTCATCAATGTCGCTAAGCGCGGGTACATATTACAAAGGCCGATAATGTTAATTGGTTAGAGGTGTTAACAGGAGAATATCACTTAGGAAGTATATGCGATATTATAGTAATCATGGTATTTCGCGAAGACTTATGAGAACAATGTATGAGTAGAAAACAATATGACATATATGAATATCGAATTACTTTTGTTCACTGATCACTAACGTTAAATAACAATATAACAATATTACATGTATGTCATAGAAAACAAAAGATAAAATAACAAATATTAGGATAAATTAAACATAAACTGACAGTGGTAATATTAGGAACGCACATGGTTGATAAATTAAGCATGACTTGACAGTGTCAAAATTAGGAATGCGCCTAGTTGATAAATTAAACATGACCTGACAGTGATCAAATTAGGAATGCACTTGATTGACGCATGACTTGACAGTGTCAAAATTAGGAATGCACCTCATTTATACACTAAGCATGACCTGACAGTGGTAAAATAAGAATGCGCCTAGTTGATAAATTAGACATGACCTGACAGTGATCAAATTAGGAATGCACTTGATTGACGCATGACTTGACAGTGTCAAAATTAGGAATGCACCTCATTTATACACTAAGCATGACCTGACAGTGGTAAAATTAGGAATGCGCATGGTTGATAAATTGAGCATCACTTGAGAGTGTCAAAATTAGAAATGTGCCTAGTTGATAAATTAAACATGCCCTGACAGTGATCAAATTAGGAATGCACTTGATTGAAGCATGACTCGACAGTGTCAAAATTAGGAATGCGCATGGTTGATAAATTAAGCCTGACCTGATAGTGGTAAAATTAGGAATGCGCCTGGTTAATAAATTAGCATTAGTTAATAAATTAGGCATTACATGACAGTGGTGAAATTCGAAATGTACCTGTTGGGTTAAATAATCATGACTCGTCAGTGGCAAAATTAAGAATGCGCCTGGTTGATAAATTATGAATTAGGCCTATCTGAATGTCGTAAAAAAGGAACTGCTATAGCTATGGCATTTTAAAACATGAGCAAAACACTTTAGTTATAATTAACATTAATAAAGTATTCATTATTTTAACTCCAGTGAAATATCTGTAGTGTTTGCAATATTTTCTCAGTGATGTTCTCTTTCCAATTTGTCTAAGACAGCTTTCAGAATACTCAGCGTATTTTGAATAGTGCCTAACATCCTTGAATAGTATTATTGGTCTGATTCTTTTGTTTTACGTTATGTAATTTGTTGTTTTACTCGTTTTAGTTTAAATATCCAGGTTGACAAACAATCTAGATGATAATCATTCACCACTGCTACACTTACAGTACTTCCAGTTGCCACCCTTTCCCTCCCCAACCACTGCGCACCACACCCTGCGCATATACCTGACCCTGACTTGACACCCCATGCCTGATATAACCCCATTCCTAATTAGGCTCTTCACCGGCATTGTTTCATACTTGGGCCAATGTCTGGTGTGAATCAGGTGGCAGCCGGGTCGGATTCCGGCTGTATAACCTTAATGGCTCCGGGATAAATACGGGATAACTGCCCATCCCCCGCGTGGACCCATCACCTGCGGCCACCGATCCCCAATTATTAAAGGAGTAGTGTACTGTGTACGAAAAGTGGGAGATATCTGTACCCAGAAAGCACCAGGCCGATGACAGAAATAGAGGAAACTGGGGTACAACAAGGCGTGCTTTTAAACATCAAGATTTGTAAATATTTGATCTCAAATTAAACAAATTATATTATGAGTAATTGTCATCCACTTGAAGTTGCGGGTCGCGATAGCGAGACACAATTTCAGGTTGTTGTGAGTAGAGGGTGTATTTGGACTGTTGCACTGAGATGGTGGCTATGATCCTGTCTATAATAATTGATTGGATGTACATAATATGTCCTCAGTGACACCGGGGACGAGCGCCACCCTGGCGGTGATAACCAGGATTAATCGCCCATCAGCCTGTCCTCGGTACACCAGCAAGGGATCTGCTACACCTATCCTAATTTCATCACCATTTCCCAGCTAGTGCTACGTCGTCCTGGCTACGCACGTCCTGTTGTGGTCCCACCTCTATGAATAATATGATCAAAAAAGCGATAACGTAGCCCTATCAAGTCCCATAAATTCAGAGCATCACTGTTAGATCTGCTTCAAATGTATTACACATAATGCTCAGCGTGCAAATTATATTTGTTTAACTTCAACGTAGTGTTATGATGTGATTGCTTTCCAACGATTATTAGACTTTGAGGTGTTGATTTAGGCTAATGTTGGTCCACTGTCTGCGACGCAGGACCAACGTCATAGCTTATATTAACCTCAGCCAGCATCACTCCAGTGGTCCACCAGTAGCTAAGAGTGGCTAAAAAGCTACTGGTGGACCACCAGCGATACGCAGGCGGCAATCGGAGGTTGGCATTTGCCGCAGATGGACGACCGGTGGACCACCACCGGCAAACAATATAGTGGGCCACCGGCAATCAGCTGGACATCCACGTGGTGGGCCACTACTGGCAACTGGTGGCATTCGGTGGCCCACCATTACGTTGCTGTCTGGGACCATATATGTGCATTGGTACGGACGATACGTAGAATATATATATGAATATTGCTTTACTTCGCTTTCTGCACAATCATGGCAATATCGCTACAGAAGGAAGCCCGAATCCGGGACTATGCTCTACTCTTATTTCGAATGACTTCAAGGGTTCTTTATAGTGCACAGTACCATAGGCAGCACTGTATACTCCATACCTTTGAACAGTTTGGAGCACTGCATATTCACAGTCACGATGAACAATATTCGTCCCCCAGTTTACAAGCCCCAGTCGATACGAATGAGCCATCGGGGCCGGCCGACGATACGTAGAATACACGGAGGTTCAAGTTAGAATTAGGCTTTAACTATTATTATCTTCTCAGAACACGACCCCTGATCAAGTGGCTAGTCAGCAGTTAACAAATCGACCAGCAGCCTCAATAGTCGTGTCGTCCTCTCCGAGGCCGTGGATTGATCGTCGCCTCGGAGCTAAAGGCTCCTATCTGACACTCGTCAGAGTGGCAGATAGGATCCTTTAGCTCCGAGGCGACGTGATGTATTTTCTTTACCCGAAAAATCCAACATGGCGGTGACTGAGAGCGAGCCCGACCCCAAGGTCCGAAAAATGTCCATAACTGTTTAGTGACTGTGCGACCTCTGAGCTGAACATGCGGGCATGTAACTGAAATGCTACTGATTCTACAAAAAAAATCGACTTGATTATTCCCCGATATATGCAGATATGACAGTCCAAAGAAATGTCCCACGATTTTGTACGCGGTCGATCTGTGGCTGAAACCTCTTTGAGCGACTGGGGCTACAGCCTTAAGACAGACCTGACTTGTCTAAAAAAAAACAATGAACCATTTCAAAAGTAACATCGGACTAAAGCCACATTTCAGCTTTATGTTTTAACATTTGAATGCACATAAGCACTGATAAACCACAACGTGCGATGAATTAAATTGTGGGACCATAAATTAATTCACTGTTAGATCTGCTTCAAATGTATTACACATAATGTTCAGCGTGCAAATTATATTTGCTTCACTTCAACGAAGTGTCATGATGTGATTGCTTTCCAACGATCATTAGACTTTGAGGTGTTGATTTAGGCTAATGTTGGTCCACTGTCTGCGACGCAGGACCAACATCATATCATATATTAATCTCAGCCAGCATCACTCCAGTGGTCCACCAGTGGCTAAGAGTGGCTAAAAAGCTGTCTGGGACCATATATGTGCATTGGTACGGACGGTACGTAGAATATATATATGAATATTGCTTTACTCCGCTTTCTGCACAATCATGGCAATATCGCGACAGAAGGAAGCCCGAATCCGGGACTATGGCCACTCTTATTTCGAATGACTTCAAGGGCTCTTTATAGTGCACAGTACCATAGGCAGCACTGTACACTCCATACCTTTGAACAGTTTGGAGCACTGTATATTCACAGTCACGATGACAAATATCCGTCCCGACCGGGATTCGAGCCTGGTACCCTCAGTTTACAAGTCCCAGTCGATACGAATGAGCCATCGGGGCCGGCCGACGATACGTAGAATACACGGAGGTTCAAGTTAGAATTAGGCTTTAACTATTATTATCTTCTCAGAACACGGCCCCTGATCAAATGGCTAGTCAGCAGTTAACAAATCGACCAGCAGCCTTAATAGTCGTGTCGTCCTCTCCGAGGCCGTAGATTGATGTATTTTCTTTACCCGAAAAATCCAACATGGCGGTGACTGAGAGCGAGTCCGACCCCAAGGTCCGAAAAATGTCCATAACTGTTTAGTGACTGTGCGACCTCTGAGCTGAACATGCGGGCATGTAACTGAAATGCTACTGATTCTAAAAAAAAAATCGACTTGATTATTCCCCGATATATGCAGATATGACAGTCCAAAGAAATGTCCCACGATTTTGTACGCGGTCAATCTGTGGCTGAAACCTCTTTGAGCGACTGGGGCTACAGCCTTAAGACAGACCTGATTTGTCTAAAAAAAAACAATGAACCATTTCAAAAGTAACATCGGACTAAAGCCACATTTCAGCTTTATGTTTTAACATTTGAATGCACATAAACACTGATAAACCACAACGTGCGATGAATTAAATTGTGGGACAATAAATTAATTCGTGTTATTAGACATCCGAGAGCTTTCCTTTTCTTTTTTTTAATTTAATCTAATTCTGTTGACTTAATATAATTCATCTCTATCAATCTGTTCCGTCCATGGTTCCTTATCATCCTTTTCTTTTTGTCTGTCTCACTAATATCATTCCAGCAAACACAAAACATTTGTATAACATTTGTACATTTGTACAACGAAGACGTTGAGTCGACGTTGTACAAATGCTATAAAACTCCCGGAAGTTTTCCTTGTACGATGTTCCTGGATGCATTTGTTAATTCCACTCTTCTTTTTATTTCTATTCACTATTGGTCTCTTCCATTTTTGCTCTTCTACCGACTATTCTTCCATTTTTGTCCTGTAATTTGAGATATTGCAGGCCTACATCTAATAAATCTGTCTTTCCATTTTCCCTTTTTCTTAATTTCTATTTCGTGATCACAGATTATTATTCAAGTTTATGACACATCATCTTGTTCCGTACTGCATATTTTGCTCTGTATTTGCTCTTTTACGAAACATTGTAATGTTTGGATCATTCAATTGCTCTCTTTATTGCCAGTTATTTTTCAGTTCTTAAATGCGATCTAACATCTACTATTTTGCATGGCATTATATTATATTGCATTGATTTGTATTTTATCAAAATGTAGTGCATTGCATTGCTTTGCCATATCCAGTCCTGCCATGCCATGCCATGCCATGCCATGCCATGCCATGCCATGCCATGCCATGCCATGCCCTGCAATCTTGTTATGCTGTACCATATGGTGGCTGTTTAATCAGGCGTAAGGGACACGATAACGACGACTTGATGAAGACACTAAATAAGGTCTAACACCCAAGGCCGGACGTTTGCTTTTGCCCTGTGGTTTATTGACCCAGTTAATCGCCCAGGTTCATTTGTAAGCCGGCCTGTCAGGCCTTTTAGATTGATTGATGACATTGTCTGGTATTATCTCAAGATCCCAAGTCTCTCTCATCACGTGTTCATGGGTCTGATACATCCCTGTTACCATCACACGCAATTACTGCTACCATTATTCACCATACAATAAATCCTACATTATCCATAGTCAATCACGCTCAACCATGTGTCGACGTTTCTTTATTTTTGCCCTCTTTTAAAATTATTTTACACTTTTTGGTATACCGGGATACAACTCTAGATACAAAATAAATAATTAGACAAAATGGCGGATTTCTATTTGGTACCTGGGGTATCGCGTTGTGCATCATATGGCTGTTATGACCCATTCACACTGATCTAATATATAACAAACATGTGGAGTCACGAATGACTACTGTGACCCGCGATGGCGGGTCCCGTGGTGGGTAAAGGAAGACTATTATGATCCATGGTGGTGGGTGATGAGGATTACTGACTAGTACTGTGGCCCGTGATGGTGGGTGATGAGTGACTACTATGGGCCGTGATGGTGGGTGATGAGTGACTACTATGGGCCGTGATGGTGGGTGATGAGTGACTACTATGGGCCGTGATGGAGGGTGATGAGTGACTACCATGGGCCGTGATGAAGGGTGATGAGTGACTACTATGGGCCGTGATGGTGGGCATTGAATGACTACCATGTTACGTGATGGTGGGTGATGAATGACTACCATGGGCCGTGATGAAGGGTGATGAGTGACTACTATGGGCCGTGATGGTGGGTGATGAATGACTACCATGTTCCGTGATGGTGGATAATGAATGACTACCATATTCTGTGATGGTGGGTAATGGATGACCACCATGTTCTGTGATGATGGATAATGGATGACCACTATGGTCCGTCATGATGGATAATGGATGAGATATTTGAAATAAATTTTGAGATGCTGTAAAAGTTGACTGGCGGCTCTACTGCACGCGCCAAACCGCATGCAGTGGCGATTATACCCCAATATGAGCAACAACATCGATTGAGAGAGAAGAAATGTGATATTTCTCTAAAAAGCCTGCACCAAACAAGATCTTGAAACGACACGACAGAGAGCGAGAATGGAAATATCCACGCTCCAACCGTTGCCCCGCGTCCCTTTGGATTTGAGAGTATAGCCATCTCGTATCGTGAATTGTGGCCATACTAAACAATAAACCAGCATTGGTAACGTTACAACCCTCGTAGTTGTTGAACTGTTTAGTTCTGTCCTAGTCCACGAGAGACGTCGAACCATTATTGGTTTAATGCCGGGCCATCGTCTGCGACGCTGGCCCGGCATTAAACATACAATGGTTCAACGTTTTGTGTTTGCTTGGGTGTTTATGTAATTTCGATAAAAAGTTATAGGTCTACTCCGTGAATAATATAGGCTGATCAGTGACCTATCAACAGACATTTTCTGACATATACCTACCGATAACATTACGTAAATAAACCCCCCTGTCTGATGTTGAATGTCAAGGTCATCAGGGAACTGGCTTATTGTGTCTCGATAAGAAATTTCCTTTGGGAATGGAAAATTTCCCCACGTCCCAATATAATCTTAACGAGGCTCCAATATTTCAAGCCACTGGGCAGCGTTAATTCAATATAAATATTTATTTATACTATGTATATTAACCCTTTTCCCGCTAAGTTATCTTACTAAAATTTTCACCCACTTGAAGCTGTGTCTCGCTTCCGCGACCCACAACTTCAAGTGAGTGAAAAGTACTCACATCTGTTTAACATGTTTAATGTGAGACCAGATACTGCAAATACTGGTGTTTAACCCTTTGAAGCCTGAATTTACAATTGTCATCTTTATCCACTACAAGCCGCGAATTGCTGCCGCAATTCTCGACTTGTAGTGGATGAAGATGTTTTAATGTGGTTTTAAAATTGAAGAAAATTGTCATGTATTGGTAACTAAGCCAGTTTCATGGGAATTTTCGTTTTAAAACCCTTGGTTGTAGGGAAATTAAGTCTGTTTTCAGGGATGTAAAATGATGCTCTAATGCATCGTGAGGACTTAGCTCTTCAAGGCTTAAAGGGTTAAACACGTGATCAAGATTAACATATTTTACTGTTTGAATGATAGTGCTCTTAATAACCGTACATAAAATGGTAAACATTGTATTGGAATACATATCCATATAATCTACTTCAAGTCATAGTCATACTTGCCTCAGTGAATTTATAGCCTACACAAGAAGAAAATATATTTAACTGTCTGTAAAATAATATTCTTTTACATTATATCATTTCATTGCTTTTTTTATTCTTTGGTTAACCATTACAAAGCTAAAATATCTTTGTATAAACCATGAAGGCCCAAGGTTTTTTTCAATTCAAATCATCATAAACATCTTAGTCAGCTCTTTCCGCTTCATTTGAATACCTATGTATATGGGGCGGGTGATCGACTGCAGACGTCAGACTCTGACGTCTGAAGTCGGTCTCCGCGCTGTAAGGGTTGATGTCACAAGATGGCTGGGGTTGATTGAGGCGGCTGGATTTCAAAGAGTGCTTGCTCAGCTTTAATGGACGTCCTGAAGTGTCCGAACGACTGCCAGGATCGGGCGTCTCACTCGTGGTCAATGGATCAGTTTTATGGCAGGGAAATTGAGAGGATTTCTGATCACTCAAGATAACACAGCAAGCTCGAGACATTGAACCAATGCTGGTTTAATGTTGGCCCACCGTCTGCAACGCTGGTCCAACATTGACAAGCTCGAGACATTGAACCAATGCTGGTTTAATGTTGGCCCACCGTCTGCAACGCTGGTCCAACATTGACCCTTACAGCACGGGGATCGACTTCAGACGTCAGAATCTTTAATCTTTAATCTTTAAATATATGCCTTCGCAGTCCTCCTCAATGGAGTATCAGGCGAAGGGTTAGTGCTGAGCGGCCGACCAGACTAATCGCTCAGTTGGCTCTTGAAAGCTGCTATTGATCTGGATTCAATAGCAGCTGGTGGAAGATGATTCCAAGCGGGTATGGTTTTGTACAGAAAAGAATTTTGTTTGAATGATTTTTTATGTCCACCACGAGTTCTTTCATCTGCTGGGGTTAAAAGGTCACTGACAGGTACAGCAATTAATCCGTTTAAAATTGTGTACAGGCTTGTCAGCCTGAAGTTCTTTCTTCTAGTTTGTAAGTCAGTCCAGCCTAGATCTTGGATAAGAGCTGTTACACTTGATTTACGCTGGTAGTTGTTTGTTACGAAACGTGCAGCAGCTCTTTGAATTTTGTTTAATTTATCGATGTCACCTTGCCTGTATGGATCCCATACAGGACAAGAGTATTCCAAAAGTGACCGAACCATTGAAAAAAATGCAATCTCTTTTAATTTTGAGGGACATCCCTTTCAATTCCTCCTCAAGAAACCCAGTGTGGAATTAGCCTTACGCGCAATTTTGGAGATGTGAGCCCCCCATTCCAGGTTCTCACTGATGCTGACTCCCAAGTAAGGTGAATTTTTCACTTGTCCGAGTGTGACCCCTTTGAGCTGGCAGTCTGATGCTATCTCTTTAGCCCGAGGTCTCTTCACTCGGAGGACAGAACATTTGGATGACTTGTAATCTGACGTCTGTAGACGTCAGATTATGTCGTCTAAAGTCGATCACCGCACTGTAAGAGTAAAACATATTTATAATGGCCGAATACCCGTAACATAGGTATTCAGACGAAGCAGAAAGAGCTAAATGAGACATTTATGATGATTTCCAATTAGAAAAAACCTCTTGTCTCTTGCTTTATACAAAAATATTTCAGCGCTCTAATGGTTAACCCAGTATTGGATTATTGTCTCGTGTTTGCTGGGCTATTATACAGCCGTGCAAAGAAAAGCTGCAGTAACTGCTTACTTCACAAGTAAGCAGGTACTGTCGTTTGTCTCTGCAGGTGGTCAGTATGCCGCATGGTGGATAACGCTAATGCTGATACATGCTGCCGTGCAAAGTCAACAAGGCAGTAACTGCTTGCTTTAAAAGCTAGCAGATACTGCCTTTTGGCATGCTTGCATGTTCTGTTTTCACAAAACAAAATATTACATAACCCTCATTTCGGACATTATGCACAGCAGTATATTTAGTTACATTATTATCAAACTAATGCCTCTGATTAACCCTGAAAACGCTGATTTTTTGCATAAACCATGGAGACCAAATGGTTATTTCGATTTGAAATCTTAGTTAGCTCTTTCCTCTTCATTTGAATACCTATGTTATGGGTCTAAGGCTGTTATACATTTTTAATTATTTCAGTGCGGGGATCGTCTTTAGACGTCAGAATCTGACGTCTATGGACGTCAGATTCTGACGTCCAAAGACGGTTCCCACACCGAAAGGGTTAATGAGCTTTCCGGGAAACCTACTACTCTGGTACCAAAAAATCCGCCGTATATATAGACCTATGGACAGTGTTCTTTTCAACTTGCATGCATATAGAAGTCGTGTATAATTGAGCACATTTACATGTAGAAGATGGGCTCTGTAGTTGATATGACTTGATTAAAGGTGATCTATCACCCCTTATATGGTATGAATAATTATGTCCTTATATGGGGTGATTGGCTATCATGTGACCCTCTCAGAGGGGCACATGATAGCCAATCACCCGTGACCCTCTCAGAGGGGCACATGATAGCCAATCACCCCATAAAAGGAAACACTTGTACCCCATCTTGTGGCAACTTTGATTTATTTGTTACAAATTTATTCATACTTTATAAGGGGTGATATGTCACCTTTAATTGCAGTGTTAAGGAGGCTGGCATATTAGCTCACTGCATAAAACTGTCATCTCACGGTGCTATCGTCAGTGTCATTATGATTATTCTGTTTTATTCTCGATTTATTTTCTGTTTTGCTCTTGATTTATTTTATACTCGTTCCTATAAGGGAAAAAAACACACCAACGCGATTGCGCGACGTCGTGCCGGTTTTTCAAACACACTATTTCATCATTGGCACAACAGACCAGAGCGACGACGTACGCGAGCGCGATAGGCAACGCGATCTTTTTCAAAACTGCTACATTTTCGTCGCGCGTCGCGCCTGCCGTCGCGCCTCATATGTTGCGTTAGACTTCGCGTCGGTCGTCGCGTTGGTGTGTGGACAGCCACGCGATTGCCGTACGTCGCGTCCCACGTCGCGTGCCCTATCTTGCTCGCGTTTTGCTTTAGGGCTGACATTTGTTAGTGCGAAGCTAAATGACAGGATTGGATAAGAAATAACAAAAATAAAGGTTAACATTTTAAGGTTAGCTGTCACACTGACATATTGAACTACGCCTGTATTGTCGCAGACGATGAGCTGAGCCGTTGTCTTGATTTCAAGTGTAAATATATCTACCCTTTATTATGATGATCCCAGTAAACACAAAACATTTCTATAACATTTGTACAATGTTGGTCCAACGTCGAAGACGCTGGGCCGACGATGTGCAAATGTTATACAAATGTTTTGTGTATGTTGGGATCTACACCAATCATATGAAGCCATTACCGCAATATGACATATGCCTGTAGTCGTTTTTACCCCTTTAACCGCCGGTGCCGCCTATATTCGGGTTTTCAGTTTTTATTTGCACATTAAGTACCACATTTAAAATATGTTAAAGATAAAATGTGACATCAACCAGCAAGATTTGAAAAGAGTTGACCTCCATTTTGTCAAATCTGAATAATTTTCCCTCACTTGAAGTTGTGGATCGCGTCAGCGAGACACAACTTCAAGTGGGTGAAAATTCAAATTGAATAATTTGGCGGTTAAAGGGTGGATCTGTTTTATTAACATGACTATTTTCCACCCACACTATATTTTTCACTTTAACGCTGTCTCATCATTAAATCAACAGTGGATCAACTCCTATATTGTTTGTTGGGTTCTCATTATTAATACATAGGCCCCTAAGGACCCTGTGTTTTTAAAGGAGATTAAAACGTAATACATATATACTGTTTGTAAGCCTTATAAAATAAATCAAGATTTAACTAACAATATATAATTATTGATTCATGATATTATGTGAATACAATAAAACGAATAGGATGAATACTTTGAGATCTTTGGTCATCGATTCTTGATGGTATATTTACAAGTATCTGGCGCCGACATGTCCTTGACTATGCTGTAGTTACCATGACCTGATGACTTGAGGCCCTTTCCAAGCTGTGATCATCATGTTACAAAGGCTGAATTATTCAAAGACTGGAGCACAAGCCCGCAGCAGGTCCATTCCGGGATGCGGAGAAAGTAGCTGGTAAATTGGTTAGTCACGCGAGTCTGGCGTGATTTTAGCAAACACGCTGCAGCTGAGCCGGCGTTTGACCACAGGTGGCGCCACTCGCATGAACTTTAGAAATAAAGTATACAAAATGAAGGTATGAAAGCGATGTTAAGCACAGACTAATTTTCCATTCTTCAGATGAATTAGTTGATGTCTCAGCTCAACCACGCAAAGTGAAGCAAAAAAAAAGAAAATCTGCCTGTTAGTTGAGGTCAGTAAAATGCCTCTTATTGTCAAACAGTGTTAATGATGACATTAATATATACTTATTTCTACATACTCTTGTGGTAGGAATGTAATAAACGCAGGCGTTTATGGATGAATGGTCTATTTTAAGTTCTGGTTAAAATGTGGGATATTGCTTTCATACCTTCATTGGATACTCAATTACAGTTCATGCGAGTAACCTACACCCTACATGTGGTTTGACAATCAGGAACATCAGACGTTGCTCCTGTGTTGTTTTAATGTTGGACAAACTCGTGGCTGGCTGGACAACGCGCGGCAATAGCAAAATCTTTATCTGGCTTTAACAGATTCGGATAGATTTAGTTGTCCTACATGCAAACATTAACATCAAATATTTCTGACTTAAGTCGACACAAGTGACCCATGCATAATCATATCTCTCATTCACCCTTTTCCCGTTATCTTATTTAAATTTTCATCCACTAGAAGTTGAGTCTCGCTACCGCGACCCACAACTTCTAGTGGATGAAAATTACTCATATTTGATGAATTTGCGTCCATAACTTTATAAATCTTGACGTTTGAACACCCATTTCTATTCCCAATAACTGTGATTTATTCTGAATAGTTTAAAAAAGAGCATAGTCGTACTTAGAGTTTAAAGGGTTAACTATTCCACTGTACCTCGTCATCTATCCTGCTGTTAACACTCGTTTCCATAAACCCACATTATAGTTTCAAACCAAATACATTTTATATTGCACTACAATTATTAAAATACATGTAACTTGTGGTATATATTCATTTAATACATGGAACTTGTGACATATACTCATTTAATCCAATAATTCCATTGGGAGAAGTGTAGTTCTATACAAAGGTAAAGGTAAAGGTGCAGATTTTTTATAGTCTGATATTCAAAACCGCACGACAGGCAGCGACATCGGTAGAGCGCCACGCTCTAAACATTGCGCCATGTCCCTCTCTATATACAAACAATATTTGAGTCAATTGAAGCTGAAACATGCCTTGGCAATTCAAATTCCCGAAGCAATGCAAGCAGCTGAAAAACAAAGAAGTAATCAACGCAGGAATCAAAGGGTCGTATCTTTTCTCAGCTTTTAGGTAACAGATATGACCCTTTAACCCTTACAGCGCGGGCATTGACTCTAGACATTTATGATGATTTCAAATTGAAAATTGGTTTATACAAAAACCTTCCAGCGCTTTAAAGGTTAATATCAAAGTTGTGCTTGTTATCTGTACCACCAGGAGAGCAATTGAGAGCATGTATGGCAGCCTCCATCTATGGCAGCCATTGTCAGGAGATGACCGACCGAGGTCTCCATCTGAGTCATGACGTAAACAAGTGGTTGCTCAAGGGACACATTGTGTGGTTTTGGGTGATGGAGGATATCCGTGGTGCCATGGTGGGGGTCAGCTCACAGCAGTGCCATGACGACATCCCCTGCCGAATGCGGGGTTGGCCATATTATTGTACAGGGCATGTTGTTTACCCATTAAACATTAGTTGTTGACCCAGTGTTGTCCTAATGTCGGGCAAGCGTTATAGACAGTGGACCAACAATAAATAAAAACTAGATCAACGTCTCATGTTTGCTGTTGTGCCTAATTATGCAGTGCTCCAAACTGTTCAAAGGGATGCAGTGTGCAGTGTTGTCTAAGATGCTATGTATGATAAATAACCGATGAAGTGATTTGATATATTGTCGTGATAATGCCATGAGTGTGTAAGAAATCCACGTAAAGCAATACTCACTCACTCACTCACTCACTCACTCACTCACTCACTCACTCACTCACTCACTCACTCACTCACTCACTCACTCACTCACTCACTCACTCACTCACTCACTCACTCACTCACTCACTCACTCACTCACTCACTCACTCACTCACTCACTCACTCACTCACTCACTCACTCACTCACTCACTCACTCACTCACTCACTCACTCACTCACTCACTCACTCACTCACTCACTCACTCACTCACTCACTCACTCACTCACTCACTCACTCACTCACTCACTCACTCACTCACTCACTCACTCACTCACTCACTCACTCACTCACTCACTCACTCACTCACTCACCCACTCACTCACTTACACACTCACTCACTCACTCACTCACTCACTCACTCACTCACTCACTCACTCACTCACTCACTCACTCACTCACTCACTCACTCACTCACTCACTCACTCACTCACTCACTCAATTTTGGAAGCTGTGCCAAAGCAGAATCTCAAAAGAGGCACCCTGTCTAGCGGCACGTCGCCAGTACTTCCAAGCCCACATTTGACTAACCTAAGGAATAGTGCCTACACACGGAGTGTGACAATAATAATTTAAAATATTGTTTTTTCAGTTAATGTCAGTAATAAATATTATTCATCACGGTCACCCGTATCGTGTTTGCTGAGCCCGTAAACTGGGCTTAAAACATTTTTGTGTTTAACGGAAACGGTTTCATTACTAGGTTTTTCAAAATTTAAATGTCCATAAGCCACCCCCTGGCTCAAGGCATATAGGGGTATACATATGACGATGGCACACAGAGCAACTTGGACATCGAATAAAAATCCTACTTACCCCAGAAAAAATGTGTGTAAAAATAAAATTGCTTTTATAAAAATCAGGGAAAAAATCTTAACCAAGCTCAAGATGCCAGAAGCTACAGTGGAGTTGAAACATCCCCAGACCACAAACTAGTGGAATCCCCTTTTGATATAAAATGATACACAATCAAATATAATAAGCCAGAAATTAAAAGCAAAACGGAAAGACTTCGTGAAAATAACATTGGAGAGGCATTCAAAGAGAAAACCAAATAACTTCCCAGAAAATATACTAAAGAAAGTGAAACACCACAAGATAAATGGACAAACATTTGTGAAGCATGTCATGAAGCTGCACCAATAATCATCCCCAAACCTGAGAAATGAGGCAACGATAACATTACAGAAGTAAAAGAATTATCTTAAAAACAGAAAAATGATATTGAATCGACATCAGATGAAAAATTCAGAAAGATTCTTTTTGGCGGAGAGCATGGACAAACATCAGACCCCAAACAAACGCTGAAAAGATCAAAGAAATACAACCAATACAAATCCAGATACCATTTACACCACTATATAGAAGTTACTAAAGCAACTATAATATAACAGAAGTACAGGAATGGATAATATCCATGCCAAACACCTTAAGAACCGTCCAATAGAAGAACTAAGCAGATCAATGAGTATAATACTAAATGAAAGAGCAAAAAAACGGACAATACCCAAATAAAAGAAAATTGGAACAATTAACACCTCATCAGAAAGTAGGAAAAAGAGCAGGACCCCAATAAAATCTGAGACCTATCATCCTAATGTCACTAATGCGTCACTATTGCGTAAGATATTAGCTCTGATAATGATAAAACGTACGTGAGCCTATATTTGAAAAAAACGCTAGATAGAATAGCTATAACACAAACTACTCACTGGCAACAAAAACATCCAACTACACTTTACACCTTCTGATACTTGATATGAGTTTTTGCTACGGGAGATCAAAGAACATTTTTAAACACCTTATCACACATTTTAGATTAAGATAAAATACTTATCTGAAGATGTGAAACTCAAAGAAAAAATGCAGAATGAATTGGACAGAACATTGTCACAGATACAGGAGTACCACAGGTGACAGCATATCTGCACTAATCCTATATCTTACAGAAGCTTTAAAACCTAACCAGTCAACAGATGACTATAACTATTCTAAGCCAAGACAGAATATCATCACATCATCACCATAACATAAAAAAAAACACAAATAGGAAAAGATCATACCTATTATCTTCTTACCAATCCACCACCAAACATTATCATTTATTTTAGAAGGATAATACGCTGATGACATGTTCAATATTACATCGAATGAGGAAGAAAAAGGCGGAAAAAGAATGAACTGCCCCCACAACTAAGTAAATATAATCTGAGGGTGAATTAATCTAAACCAGAAGACTATAAAATATCATCACAAAGTAGCGAATACTGGGAACAATGTAAACTACTGGGCAGTATTCTTGATACAGAAAATGACATTAAAAGAAGAAAAGGGCAAGCCATGAATGCATACGAAAAGAAAGATAATTGTTTTTAAAAATAAATCAAAATCAGCCTTGAACTCCCAACGCATATGTGTGATCAATATTTCTATAAATAACAGTGAATCATGGACAAAGCACAGATATCATGATTAAACGGTAAACCTGTAAAATTTGGTCATGCGGCACCTGTGAGAAAACGTTAAATGTGTAAACGAGGCAGTTGTAAAAAAACGCTAAACGAGAAAAACCAGCCCCAGAAATGAAATGAAATGAATCGGGCTTTAGGCCACTTTTGTGCACATATAGGCTAAACTGGGCCAGGAGAACCTCCTGAGGATGGTGAGATGACACTGTTCTCCAGACACAGGATTCGAAATTCGAGCCCTGACGCTACCTCTCGGTCACGGAGGCTCCGCACAATACTGAGTTTTACACGTGGATGGGGAAGAAACATTTTTGTTTCTTTCAAACCGCCGAGACCGGGAACCGAACCCCAAGCTCTAGCGTGAAAGGCAGCTATGAGAAAACATTAGACGAGTGAAAGCATAACCTGTGCAACAGTCCTCTCATGGCTTTTCACTTTTTATTTTACGCTAGAGACGGAATTTCTGCCTAGTAAAAACAGGGCCAGAGGCAGCTATTAGAAAACGTTAGACGAGTAAAATCAGGGCCAGAGGTAGCTGTGAGAAAACGTTGAACGATAAAAACCAGGCCATGAGGCAGTTGTGAGAAAACAATATACCACGTTGAACGCTTATTCTGTTTTTCATCTTGACATTTAAGTCTGACACTTTTTTGATTTGCTGGATTTGGTAAGCATGCTTGCACTAAGTGTTCCAATCGTTTAGTCCTGAGAAATTAGATCCTCCCAAATTTCTTTCAGACTCAGATTGTATTCGTCATACATGTATAAAACAAAATATTCAAAATAAACAACAGTTGACTGCGGCAGAAATGTCTTTGACCCTTAAAGCTCTGAAATATTGTTATATAAACCAAGAAAACAAATGGGGTTTTTTAATTTAAAATTATCATAATTCATGTCTTAATAGCTATTTCTGCTTCATTTGAATAGGCCTACCTATTTTATGGCTCTACTACGGCCGTTTTAAATTTTGTATATATCAGGGGGTCGACTTTAGGCGTCAAAACCTGATTCTGAAGCCGATTCCCGCGCTAAAAGGGAAAATTATTTTTATTTTTTAAACACAGCAAGCGTTTTTCAATTAAAAAAATGTATAAATTGTGTTTAAATATGTTATTTACACACCACTTCACAAATTATTATTCTGACAATAGATGTAAATGGACACGATCACGAACATGACACGAACAGGTAACCATGGTAACCACGGTGAGCACCCTTTAGCTCTCTTTAACCCCTAGAGGTGTGAACTATCAAAATACATTTCCATTATCTTGAACATGTGTCTCACCACCGCGATACACATCTTTAACCCTTTAAGCCCTCACGATGCATTCATGCATCATTTAACATCCCTGAAAACAAACTTAATTTCCCTACAACCAAGGGTTTTAGAATGACTATTTCAATGAAACTGGTTTACCAATACATGGCAATTTTCTTTAATAATTGAACCACATCAAATCATCTTCATCCACTACAAGTCGAGAATTGCGACAGCAATTCGCGGCTTGTAGTGGATGGAGATGACAACGGTAAATTCAGGCTTGAAAGGGTTAAGCCACTGAAAAACACTTGGATTTGTTAAAATCAGGACCCGACAAATGTGAGCATTTCAAGTTTTAAAACATCCTTCTTTTACTTTTCACAACTGGTTATACGTGTGCTAATAAAAGCACACGTGCTAATAAAAACATCTCTAGAGCAGTGATGTCTACTATTATATATCCGACATCAGTGCTCTACAGCTTAACTCTTCCAGTGCGGGGACCGACTTTACACGTCAGAATATGACGCCTATAGACGTCAGATTCTGACGTCAATGTCGATCCCCGCAATGGGTTAGGGGAGTCCTTATCCCCTCTTTTTCGAAAACTAAGTTGTCGAACATCTAACCAACATTTAATCGATCAAAATGCCAAATTATTAGTATTTGACACTCTAAATTTACTAGGGAGCACTACCCTGGTAAATTAAGAGTGTCAAGCCCCCATATATATCTGAGAAGACTAAAAAAACATTGATTGAAACCTATTTTTGTATTTGTTCAATCGGACCCCTTAGCAGAATTCTGGATCCGCCCTGCAACATAGGCATATGAATCTTGTGCACAGGTGTCGTCTTCACGACATTGGCCACACGCAAATTTGTCTCGGACATTTATTATATTATAATACATAATATTACTAGCATAATTGCTGAAAAGTGCTATTGCGTGATTTATCAGAACAGTTACCTCTAACTGTGGGTGTCATGGTCGACTGATTCGAACCACGCTGGAAACCTCCGCATTAACTTCCAATCAGATACTTTTCACAATATGTTTCTGAGCCTCTCTATCGATATATTGCCTGTTCATGTGCTCATGTTTCTGATCTTCTTGTTGCCACATATGACCATCTTCCCTTGGCCAGGCTATCGCACTGCGTGCTCGTGGGTAAGATAACTTGTTGTGGAAGATGCATATGCCTAGCTAATCCGAGTCTGGCGCAATCACATTTGGAGAGCATATCAAAAGCTCTGTTTCTGTCTGCTGGTAGCCAGTGTACGCTTGGAGCAACAATTTCCTGAAACATGTTTGGGTGACCCTATTCAAATGATAGATTCACCTATAAAGACTGGCGTTTAACCCTTTAACCGCCGGTGCCGCATTTATTCGGGCTTTCATTTTTTATTAGCACATTGAGTACCACATTTTAAATATGTTGAAGATAAAAGCAAGATTTGAAAAGAGTTGACCTCCATTATTCTAAAGCGATGTACTTCTGTTATTATAAAATAATAATAAAAAAACATTGATCAAACAATAACGCATCAAATTCGTTGCGCAATAGATCGGCCGCGCACCGGGGTTTTCGGTCACAACTTTGCGAATGGCAAATTAGCAATCAATAATCAATCAATAAAACTTCTATAGTGCCTATATCCTCAGACCGAGCTCAGAGGCGCACAAATCCTTAGCGTGATCATGTGTCATAATCGAGGCCAAAGCAGGTTTGTCAACAGGGAGCCGGGCTGCTGAGGGACTAGGGTGGAAAAGCCAGGTCAAATAGGTAGGATTTAAGTAATTTCCGGAATGTTAAGATTGTTTTGGCACTACGTACTGACACAGGCAGGGCGTTCCATAAGGCTGGACCAGATATAGATAATTATGTATCGGACACAGAGTCTGTTATTACGGACTAATGACTATATAACCCGTTTAGCTGTTTACCTATTAGGAATGGAATGAATCGGGCTTTAGGCCACCTTTGTGCACATATAGGCTAAACTGGGCCAGGAGAACCTCCTGAGGATGGTGAGATGATTGAGATGACACTGTCCTCCAGACACAGGATTCGAAATTCGAGCCCTGGCGGTCTGAGGCCGAGCACGCTACCTCTCGGTCACGGAGGCTCCCCACAATACTGACTTTCACACGTGGATGGGGAAGAAACATTTTTGTTTCTTTGAAACCGCCGAAACCGGGAACCGAACCCCGAACTCTGGCGTGAAAGGCAGCGGTGCTAACCACTACCCTAGGGCCCCCGCCCACCTATTAGGAACTAATGGCAACATTTTCATTCACCTCAGAAAGAATCTTCCAGAATATTCCACCCCTTTGAACGTGTGTCTCGCTACCACGATCCACAACCTCAAACAGGTGAAAATTACTCATATTTGTTGAGCCTTTTAACCGCCAAGTTGATTTATTGGAATTTTCACTAACTTGAAGTTGTGAATCGCTGACGCGATCCACAACTTCAAATGAGTAAAAAATTTATTAAAATTTGACGAAATGGAAGGTAAATATTTTCAAATGTTGCTGATTGCTGCCAAGTTTATGAATTTAACATGCTTAAAAAGTAGTACTTTTTGTGATAATTGAAACATGAAAAACCAAATACAATCGAAACCGGCCTATAAAGCAGAATAAAACTATAAAGACTATAGTCTTAACCCTTCAAGCCCTCACGATGCATTAAAGCATCATCTTACATCCCTGAAGACAGATTTAATTTTCTTACAACAAATGGTTTTAGAATGAAAATTTTCATGAAAGTGGTTTACCAATACATGGATATTTTCTTTAATTTTTCAACCACTTCAAATCATCTTCATCCACTACAAGTCGAGAATTGCGACAGCAATTCGCGGCTTGTAGTGAATGAAGATGACAATGGTAAATTCAGGCTTGAAAGGGTTAATAAGCGCTATAAATGGTTAAAAAGAAGATACAAGATCCCGGTTTTGCTGAGTTATATCATCATCGAATTATCTTAGCGCATTGTATGTGCCACCAGCAGGTAAAGGGTTAAACATTGAACGTCTACGATTACTGCGTCACTAGCAGGTAAAGGGTTAAACACGCTGAAAAGTATACGATTACTGCGTCACTAGCAGGTAAAGGGTTAAACACAGAAGGTCTACGAAAACTGCGTCCCTCGTAGGTAAAGGGTTAAACACTTAGTATAATGAGTATTTTGCGATTACTGCGTCTCTAAACCAGGGGATAATCCAATCTCTCTTTTATTAGTGCAAAAACTCTGCTACTTTAATTTTACTCAATACGACGAATGGCGTAACGGTGTGAATTGAAAGATAGGGGGCGGGGGCCCCAGGGTGGTGGTTAGCACCGCTGCCTTTCACGCCAGAGCTCGGTTTCCGGTCTCGGCGGTTTGAAAGAAGCAAAAAATGTTTCTCCGCCCATCCACGTGTGAAAGTCAGTATTGTGGGGAGCCTCCGTGACCGAGAGGTAGTGTGCTCGGCCTCAGACCGCCAGGGCTCGAATTTCGAATCTTGTGTCTGGAGGACAGTGTCATTTCAATCATCTCACCATCCTCAGGAGGTTCTCCTGGTCCAGTTTAGCATGTATGTGCACAAAGGTGGCTTAAAGCCCGATTCATTTCATTTGCAAGGCCTATCATCTCCGAGGAGACATTGAGCCATTGTTGGTTTAATGTTAGGCCAGCCAGCCCAACATTAAACCAACCATGGCTCAATATCTCGTGTTTGCTTGGACAGCTCATTCCAGTAAACTCATAAATCATTCCCGAGACCACAATCTATTTGACAGACATTGCATCGACTGCAATAAAGAAAACAGCGGATGTTTGACATTCATTGCGCCCAGCGGAACAATTCCACAGTGTCAACACAATCCACCAACTGTTAGATTAGATTGATTACCAAAGAGATTAGTGAAGTCAATAATAACTTTTGTAATATTATTGAACCACAGTTTCAGACACTAGACTATAGTTTAATCTCCAGGGCCAGATGTAAGGATGTATGAGCTTATGATATAGGTCTAGGTCTAGTCTACTCAATAGAACTACCAGGGCACTTCATTTATTTTATAGGCAATAAGAATATTAAACGGCATTCTAGCCGACCCTCTGGTGCAATAAAGTGTCATGTCCATTTGTCAATGAAAAGTCACCATCAGTGTAACAATATGTCTAGTTACTTTAGCATATTGTGGATAAGGCAGAAGAAGGGCGTGTAATCCAAAATGATGTGTGTGTGTAAATTGTGGAGAGGAAACGAGGTAGATGTGTGTAATTCATGGTGAGTAAACATGGTAGATGTGTGTAATTTATGGTGAGTAAACATTGTAAATGTGTGTAATTCATGGTGAAGTAAACATACTAGATGTGTGTAATTCATGGAGAGCAAACATGGTAGATGTGTGTAATTCAAAGAGAAAACATAATAGATGTGTGTAATTCATGATGAGTAAACATGGTTGAGTAAACATGGAGAGTAAACATGGTTGATGTGTTAATTCATGGTGAGTAAACATGATAGATGTGTGTAATTCATGGAATAAACATGGTAGATGTGTGTAATTCATGGAGAAGTAAACAAGGTGGATAATTATGTGTAATTAATGGTGAGTAAACAGGGCAGATGTGTGTAATGCATGGGGAGTAAACAAGATAGATGTTTGTATTTCATGGTGAGTAAACAAGGTAGATGTGTGTAATTCATGGACAAGTAAACATGGTAGATCTGTGTAATTAATGATGAGTAAAAATGATAGATATGTGTAATTCATGGTGAGTAAACAAGGTAGATGTGTGTACTTTATAGTGTTTAAACAAAGTAGATGTGTGTAATCCGTGAAGAACTAACCATGATAGATATGTTTAATTCATGGAGAGTAAACACGGTAGGTGTGTGTAATTTTTGGAGTAGTACACATGATAAATGTGTGTGATGTATGGTGAGTACACATGGTAAATATGTGTAATTCATGAAGAAGTGAATATGGTAGATGTGTGTAATTCATGGAGAGTAAACATGGTAGATGTGTGTAATTCATGGAGAGTAAATATGGTAGAGGTGTGTAATTCATGGTGAGTAAACAAGGTAGATGTGTGTAATTCATGGTGAGTAAAAAGGGTAGATGTGTTTAATTCATGGAGAGTAAACAACGTGATATGTGTAATTCATGGTGAGTAAACATGGTAGATGTGTGTAATTTATGGAGAGTAAACATGGTAGATGTGTGTAATTCATGGAGAGGAAACAAGGTGGATGTGTGTAATTCATGGAGAGTAAACAAGGTACATGTGTGTAATTCATGGAGAGTAAACAAGGTGGATGTGTGTAATTCATGGAGAGTAAACAAGGTACATGTGTGTAATTCAGGGAGAGTAAACAAGGTGGATGTGTTTAATTCAATTCATGGAGAGTAAACAAGGTGGATGTGTGTAATACATGGAGAGTAAACAAGGTGGATGTGTGTAATTCATGGGGAGTAAACATGGTAGATGTGTGTAATTCATGGAGAGTAAACAAAGTAAATGTGTGTAATTCATGGAGAGTAAACAAGGTGGATGTGTGTAATTCAATTCATGGAGAGTAAACAAGGTGGATGTGTGTAATTCATGGAGAGTAAACAAGGTGGATGTGTGTAATTCATGGTGAGTAAACATGGTAGATGTGTGTAATTCATGGAGAGTAAACAAGGTAGATGTGTGTGATTCAAGGAGAGAAAACATGGTAGATGTGTGTAATTCATGGAGAGTAAACATAGTAGATGTGTGTAATTCATGGAGTGTAAATATGATAGATGTGTGTAATTCATGGTGAGTAAACATGGTAAATGTGTTAATTCATGGTGAGTTAACATGATAGATGTGTGTAATTCACGGAGTAAACATGGTAGATGTGTGTAATTCATGGAGAAGTAAACAAGTTAGGTGTGTGTAATTAATGGTGAGTAAACAAGGTAGATGTGTGTAATGCACGGGGAGTAAACAAGATAGATATGTGTAATTAATGGTGAGTAAACAAGGTAGATGTATGTAATGCACGGGGAGTAAACAAGATATATATGTGTAATTTATGGTGAGTAAACAAGGTAGATGTGTGTAATTCATGGAGAAGTAAACATGGTAGATGTGTGTAATACATGATGAGTAAAAATGATAGATATGTGTAATTCATGGTGAGTAAACAAGGTGGATGTATATAATTCAGTAGAGCAAACAAAGTGGATATGTGCTATTCATGGTGAATAAACATGATAGATGTGTGTGATTCATGGTGAGTACACATGGTAAATATGCGTAACTCATGAAGAAGTGAATATGGTAGATGTGTGTAATTCATGGAGAGTAAACATGATAGATGTGTGTAATTTATGGAGAGTAAACATGGTAGATGTGTGTAATTCATGGAGAGTAAATATGGTAGATGTGTGTAATTCATGGTGAGTAAAAAGGGTAGATGTGTTTAATTCATGGAGAGTAAACAAGGTGGATATGTGTATTTCATGGTGAGTAAACATGGTAGATGTGTGTAATTTATGGAGAGTAAACATGGTAGATGGATGTGTGTAATTCATGGAGAGTAAACAAGGTGGATGTGTGTAATTCATGAAGAGTAAACAAGATATATATGTGTAATTAATGGTGAGTAAACAAGGTAGATGTGTGTAATTCATGGAGAGTAAACAAGGTGGATGTGTGAAATTCATGGTGAGTAAACATGTAGATGTGTGTAATTCACGGAGAGTAAACAAGGTGGATGTGTGTAATTCATGGAGAGTAAACAAGGTACATGTGTGTAATTCAGGGAGAGTAAACAAGGTGGATGTGTGTAATTCAATTCCTGGAGAGTAAACAAGTTAGGTGTGTGTAATTAATGGTGAGTAAACAAGGTAGATGTGTGTAATGCACGAGGAGTAAACAAGATAGATATGTGTAGTTAATGGTGAGTAAACAAGGTAGATGTGTGTAATGCACGGGGAGTAAACAAGATAGATATGTGTAATTAATGGTGAGTAAACAAGGTAGATGTGTGTAATTCATGCAGAAGTAAACATGGTAGATGTGTGTAATACATGGTGAGTAAAAATGATAAATATGTGTAATTCATGGTGAGTAAACAAGGTGGATGTATATAATTCAGTAGAGCAAACAATGTGGATATGTGCTATTCATGGTGAATGAACATGATAGATGTGTGTAATTCATGGTGAGTAAACATGATAGATGTGTGTAATTCATGGAGAGTAAATATGAGAGATGTGTGTAATTCATGGAGTAAACATGGTAGATGTGTGTAATTCATGGAGAAGTAAACAAGTTAGGTGTGTGTAATTAATGGTGAGTAAACAAGGTAGATGTGTGTAATGCACGAGGAGTAAACAAGATAGATATGTGTAATTAATGGTGAGTAAACAAGGTAGATGTGTGTAATGCACGGGGAGTAAACAAAATAGATATGTGTAATTAATGGTGAGTAAACAAGGTAAATGTGTGTAATTCATGGAGAAGTAAACATGGTAGATGTGTGTAATACATGGTGAGTAAAAATGATAAATATGTGTAATTCATGATGAGTAAACAAGGTGGATGTATATAATTCAGTAGAGCAAACAAGGTGGATATGTGCTATTCATGGTGAATAAACATGATAGATGTGTGTGATGCATGGTAAGTGAACATGGCTGATATGTGTAATTTATGATGAGTAAACATGATAGATGTGTGTAATTCATGGTGAGTAAACATGATAGATGTGTGTAATTTATGACCAGTGAGTAAACATGATAGATGTGTGTAATTCACGGAGAGAAAACATGGTTGATGTGTGTAATTCATGGTGAGTAAACGTGATAGATGTGCGTAATTTATGATGAGTAAACATGATAGATGTGTGTAATTCATGGTGAGTAAACATGGTAGATATTTGTATTTCGTGGTGAGTAAACAAGGTAGATGTTTGTAATTCATGGTGAGTAAAACTTATAGATGTATGTAGTTCATGGTGAATAAACATTGTAGATGTGTGTAATTCATGGTGAGTAAACATGGTAGATTTGTATTATTGATGGTGAGTAAACATGGTAGATGTGTGTAATTCATAGTGAGAAAGCATGGTAGATGTGAGTAATTCATCGTGAGGAAACATGGTTGCCGTGAGCAACTCATGGTGAGTAGAGTGAACGTGGTTGATGTGTGTAAATTCAGGGTGAGGATAGTAAACAAGGAGCATTGATATTAGTTTCAGAAGCTTGATAAGCCTAGCTTCTTCTTTGCATGTGAAGAAAAAACCTTTTTCCTATTAGTTTTTTCATTATTCTCTTCATTATTATTTATATATTTTTACCAGAATGATGCCTATGAATATCTGTCGAGCTACTTCTTCTAACCCTCACAGCGCGGGGACCGTCTTTAGACGTCAGCTTCTGGCGTCTAAAGACGATCCCCGCACTAAAAGAAATAAACAAATTGTAATGGCCGTAGACCCATAACATAGGTAGACTATTCAAATGAAGGAGCAAACTAAGACATTTATGATGATTTCAAATTGAAAGAAATAACCTTTGGTCTTCTTGGTTTATACACAAATATTTCAGCGTTGTAAGAGTTTGATAACCGACTCCAGGTCAGCATTCACCCAACATCAATCAGACTCTGAAGATTCGGGTCAAGTTGGCTTTCCTATCTTCCTGTGTTCGCGCCCCGATGTCAATTATAACCTAACGGTGTCGTGAATGTCACGTCTGAGCGTTTGCAATATTTAGTATTCATGGAGAAGCAACATCCGGCCATGTAAATCCCAGGAGGCATGTGTCAGCGATCACCGGATGTGCGCTCTTCAGTTTATCAGCGAGAGGCGTGAAATGGGTAATAGAGCAACAGATAATGAATATATGGACGTTTATATTCATGAAAACACTGATCACTACCCTGTGTTAATGTAATGCTGGCCAACCTCTGCAATGTTGGCCCGGTATTAAACTGACATAAGGAAAATGCAACGTTTCTTCGTGAGATTTAAAGTTTATAATTTGTATAACTTATAATGGGGCTCGAAACTTTGTGAGACAGTAAAGTATAGCGAAGAGAGTGGCGGTCAGTAATTGGGATGGGTCTGTGCCCATGAGAAGATGACATATGACACCGGAATACACAGACAGTCCGAAATGCCAAGACTCACGTGGGTCTATAAACGAGGTGTCCTTATCACTCTCAGGTAGGACGTCTCAACCAACCCATGTTGTTTGTCTTTAGACATAGACGATCTTTGCTGAGCTGGTGCCGATGTGCATGTGTTCCCAATTTCTTCAGTTCAATAGGCCACTTATCCCGCTTCTCCACTTATACTATAAGTATAATGTTTAAAAATTAATATAATGTAAATATATAGGGCGGTTCCATAATTTATAAAAGCAGGGGTCCGATTGAAAAAAAGGTAGGTGGCAATCAATTTTATTTTTAGTCTTCTTATCCAACATAATGGCGGAGGAGGGGGGCTTGGTACAATTTTACTAGGGTAGTGACTCAAGTTGAGGCACTACCCTACTAAATCTTGAATGTCAAATTCTGTTGTGGCAATTTTGACCGATGTTGAGACAATTTCGTTTTGGAAAAGGAGAGTGACCCACTGGGCACAAGACGTTGTTGCGACGTTAAATCAACGTCATTGACGTTGATTCAACGTCGCAACAACGTCGTGTGCCCAGTGGGGAAGACCTACGACGTGCTAGTCTGCATTGGGACGCACTAGATTCGCAGCTCGCATGCAGCACGAATCGCGACGTGGACCCTATTCATTTCGCCGCATTCGTAGTCCCATGTGTAATCACATCATATTAACCCTTTCAGCGCAGTAACCGTCAAAATTTGACGTCTATATAGACTTCAGATTTTGACATAATAAAAAATCCATTCCCGCACTAAAAAAATAAAAAATGTAGTCCTATAATGGCCGTAGACCTGTAGCATAGGTATTCAAATGAAGCGGAAAAAGCCAACTAAGACTTTAAGATGATTTCAAATTGAAAAAAACACCTTTTTATGCCCATGGTTTATTTAAAATATTGCATAGCTTCATATCAAGGGTTAAATAGTCTGTGCTAATGCATAGGCGGCCTACTCACTTATGAGGTTTCTAATTTTGCGCATGCCGCATTCCATGTATATCTTTGAAATCCTAAATTTACACTTAACCCGCCTATAGGGTCCGTCTGAACTCCAAATTACTTGAAAACGTCGCCCCCATCACAAGAATTAGACACGCGGATCACCTTTTATTCAACCATATCTCTAAATTGACAAACACTGTCTGGCAGTAAACAGTTAGTCTGAATGATGCATGACTATAAAACCTACATCTCACTGGCCGTCACTGGTCATTACCTAAGAGACTTCCCCCTGGACACGAGCCGCGTGCTCAGCATTATAGCCCTATATATCCCGATAAATGCGACGTAATAATGGCTTGATGCCAGACCTATGTCTAAAATAATCTATCTTTTGACCAAACTGTTTTATCTCACCCGGATGCCCATAAACTAGCACTTGCTGCTACTTTGTGAAATAAGTTCATAATTATGTTTATAGGGTTTATATACAAAATCATCGTCACCATCATTTGTCATTTTGTATCATTAGTTTTTGAAATTATTTTGCTCTCTCCATAATTTTTCTGGCAGTACATGTTTCCAAGTCAATTCGTTGTTTACATCATATAGCTGATGGCGGCTATCTTGGATTTTCTTGTTTTGGCGGTTTTTCGCATATAATTTGACAAAATTAGGAACCTCTTTAAATCAGAATATCGATATTAAGGGTGAGCATATTATATGGTCCCGCATAATTAATAAAAATCTATGCACTCTGTACATACACGTTTTTAGTGTCTATATGGTTGACCTGAATTAACCAGTGTTAATGAAGGATACTTAATTCACATGTTACCAAGTCAATCGGTTTGAAACTACGATGGTTTAACCCTTTAAACCCTCACGATGCAATAAAGCATCATTTTACATCCCTGAAAACAGACCTAATTTTCCTACAACTATGGGCTTTAGACTGAAAATTTTCATGAAACTGGTTTACCAATACTTGACAATTTTCTTCAATTTTCAAATCAGATCAAGTCATCTTTATCCACTACAAGTCGAGAATTGCGACAGCAATTCGCGGCTTGTTATGGATGAAGATGACAACGGTAAATTCAGGCCTGAAATGGTTAATTTCTGATTTCTTATATATTCCTCTACATTTTAACATGAAAATAACTAGTTACATGTATTTAGAAACCATTTAGAAGATAATTTTGGAAGTAGGCTCTGCATATGTTTCCAAGTAAATTTGTTCAGAACTACAACCAGGCAGATGACGGCCATCTTGGATTTCTCACTGAAACGGCCTTACATTATCGAGTAATCAAGCCATAGAATCAGATAATAATCTACACAAAGCATAAATGAAAATGTATCATGGACAATCAGTAACCAACATGATAGTAAGATTAAAAGGTTGATTTTTTGTTGATGGATATTAGCCGTCATCTTGGATTTTAAAATTGTTATTTACCAGGGCAAACTCATATATGGAAAGTTTGTATTACACATGTTTCTAAGCCAATTAGTTCAAAAGTTATATAGCTTAGCTAAATAATCAACCAAAACCATATCCTTGAATACGTAATTGACTCTTTGGTCGAGTGTTGAAGTAGCCCCATCGTCACTATGACATGTATTCATACTATTGACTGACACGTATTTAAGACATTCATTCACTTATTCATTCTTCATTAACTCACTCACTAAGGCGCCAATTGCACTCATTAGTCCTCGGATGCACAAAAAACGAGCCAAATATCTCTGGGAAGGCATTGAATTGGACCCCTGTTATCCCAAGCAAACTTAGGTTAGCACTGCTCATGCACAACCATTACATGCATTACATTGTTTGATACAGACGTCCGCTCAGTATGTTTTACTGCCTCGCATTATTAACGTCAAAGAACGCTAAAAAATGCACCGGGAAATTAAGTAGCTCGCCGCACGCCATAGGTCCATTCTAGTCACGTGGTCGGCGGCTGGAGTGTACCCGGATGAAAAGCATGCAATAGAACGCTTCACTGGACGACTTCCTCGACGACATTATTCAGCGGCACAATTTGCATTGAGATTAGTTGTCCCGGCCTATTCCTTCGTGGCCGACACCTGTGATGTAGCAACGGGAGAGCATGAAGTCTGTGATGATATCCCACTGGACACACGACGTTGTTGTGATGTTGAATCAACGTCAATGACGTTGATTCAACGTCGCAGCAACGCCGTGCGCACAGTAGGATAAGACCGCTGCAAACTGATGAAATCCTCATGTTCATGATCGCAAGCGTTGGCAGCTTTGCGCACCCCGTTGTCAAGGGTAAGAAACCGTTGGGTTAACCGTCAAAACGCTGAAATATTTTTGTATAAACAGATAAACCATGAAGAACAATTTTGTTTTAACTTATTCAAACATCATAAGTATCAATATCTTATTTGGCTCTTTCCACTTCATTCGAATACCTATGTTATGGGTCTACAGTCGGTCAATATATTTTTTCAATTTGGACGTCAGAATATAACTAATACAAAGGGTTAATCATATAAACGCTATGCTACATGAGATAAGAGTGCAAACATACTAAAACTGAATATCGTCGCATTTGCACAGACTATAATTATAGAGCTTCAACTTATGCTGCACTCTGTGACCACAATGTACATTAATGTACATTAACTAGTTGAATTAGCCCGTATGGAATCCAAATCAATGTGGTACTTCTGCCAGGAGCTGGAGCTGTGACAGATCAAATTTTTGTGTTGACCGAGGTCGAAATTTTGAAGGTGTGTTGTACATGATAGATACAGGTAGCCAGCAAACACGAGACGTTGGCTCAATGATGGGTTATTGTTAGCTCATCGTCTTCGATGCTGGCCCAATATTGGGCCAACTCCTCATGTCTGCTGGGTAAATGTACGAAAACCGACCAGACCAAATTTCAACACCTGACTACAGAAAAATCGGTCCTGAAGTAAAAAAGAAGCCCCGCTCATCACTTGAGCCCAGGAAACTGATCCCACGGGGCTAAATGGTATCGATGAAGCTCTCTCACCATTACAATTTTATTTAAAACAAGTTTAGAATCTCTTTGTGCAGAGTAGTTCTGGGGACTTCACTTGGCATTAAACCATACACTGCGGAGATAGACTTTAGTCGTCAGAATCTGACGTCTGTAGACGTCAGATTTTGACAACTAAAGTCTATCCCCGCAGTGTAAGAGTATTTTTTTCTAATTGCCGTGGACCCATAACATAGGTATTCAAATGAATTAGCAAGATATACCCAAGACATTCATGATGATTTCAAATTGAAAAAGACCCTTTGATCTTCATGGTTTCTGCAAAAATTGTCAGCGCTTTAAATGTTAAACTTTCAATAAAATTTGAATTCATTGTTGTGTTTTAGATGACGATGCAACTGAGCATAACGTGAGCATCCGTCTCAACGGCCAGCAAGCCACACTTAACTTCATCGACCACACAGATGAAGAGGTTAGTAGGCTACCACATAACCCAGCAAACACAAAACATTTGTATAACATTTGTAAAATGTTGGACCAATGTCAAAATTTGTTTACTTGCATGAGCACAAATATTTGAAAATCTTGATGTTTAGACACACATTTCACTCCCAATAACATTGATTTTCTCGACTTATAAACCAGATTACAACGTCAATAGTCGGGATCAGCAGGATAAGGGTTAATAGGGAAATAAGTAAACATATTTCTGTAATCGTTTGAATGTTCCTGGATACTCAGTACTCAGCTTTCATTAGAGGATTCATCTACATGGCCTCCTCGTAAGCTCTCTCTGCTATGGTCACCTGCCACGCTCAAATTGAATTAACAGACTAACAGACGAAAGTACACTTGAATCAAGTAATCTCACTAAGCTGGGCCATGCACTGTGGCCATACACTGGCAACCCTTGCAACGTTAAAATATTTTGTTTGTATAAACCATGGAGTTTTTTCAATCAAAAATCATCACAAATGTCTTAGTTAGCTCTTTCCGCTTCATTTGGATACCTATGTTATGGGTTTACGGCCATTAATTCTTTCAGTGCGGGGACCGTCTATAAACGTCAGAATCTGACGTCTAGAGACGTCAGATTCTGACGTTTAAAGATGGTCCCCGCACTGAAAGGGTTAATATGTTTATCATAAAACATCGCCTACGTATTTATGCCGACATGCATTGATTTGTCTGGACAAACAGTGTTATGTGGGATAGTACGTAATCTGATTTGGAGCTTTATTTGATAGCTCATAGATTTGTTTTTGAACACTATTTCTCGCTGGAATGTAGCACTGTACGATATTATTGCCATTATTCAAGTGGCTATATTAGTGAATAATTCATTATGTGGTAGCAACAAGAGGCCCAGAGGCCTTGAAACTTATCAACAGCATTGCAAAATATCAGCTACAGGTGTGTCAGAGAATGTATATCTATGCTCTAAATTGCATTAATATCATGAAAATAAAATATGTATAGGCCGGTAGTATATATTTATATCTCATCCATCATTGGAATTTATTATATGTTCGATTCCCATCATACATTTTGCTGATTTTACACACATTCTGAAGTAGGCCCACTGCACGTAATGAAAAATGCTTGACAAAAAATCATTTTTACAGGACTACAATGTGAAAATTGTGTACGTACAAGAGTAGATGTGCAATTATTATTTATTCTGGGTCTTTTAATAGGCCCCAGTTAGCCAGGAATTTTCACGAAGTCTTTATTCTTCAATTTCAATTCTTATGCCTTAAATAGGCCTAACAAAATCGTCACGGAGTTGTAAAATATCAACTTTTAATGTTTCTTACTCGGCCGTGAAATCTACAGCAGCCCTAAACCATCATTATCACATGTAACCGTAATGCACTTTTACTACACCCTCTTACGTAATGCAAATTACGAAAATCACAATACTAACAGTAAATCGACCCAAGGATAAGGACCCATGAAGGCTTTCTCAACTCACACGATCTTTGCTGCAATGTTACTGTAATGTTATCAGGCAAACGTCGAGTCAGGTGTTAGTTGGCTTTAAAAAATGTAATGAAATAAAATGAATGGGGTTTTACGCCACAATTGTTCACATATAGGCTAAACTGGGCCAGAAGAACCTCCTAGGGATGGTGATATGAATGAGGTGACACTGCCCTCCAGAAACATGATTTGAAATTGAGCCCTGTTGGTCTGCGGCCAACACGTTATCTCTCGGTCATGTAGGCTGCCCACAATATTCAATCTTTACGATTGAGCAGGGAGGAAACATTTTGTTCTTTGAAACTTGGAATGCCAAAGCAGGAGACAAATCTGCGATCTCTGACTTTCCAAGCAGGCACCAGGCCCCCGCCCTTTGGTATTGTTGCTCCATACAGTGGCGGATCAAGAATGTGCAAGAGGAGGGGGCGTAAGCCACATTTTGGCTGAAAAAAGATTGTTAGCTTCACTTTATTCAAAAAAATGCATGAAAATGCAATATTTTAACCAATAAGGGGGGGAGGGGCGGACGCCGGGTACGCTCTATGCTGGATCCGCCACTGACATATATACAAACACATTACCTGATTACTTATATCAAGATGATGTGCAATGTATTCTTGCTGGTATCTATAAGCTGATTAGCAAAACGGTTCCAATTATTGATTTTTATGACATTGATGATGTACTATATTGGGTTTAAATATATATATATATATATTTTTTCATATGTGTCGTTAAAACTCACTTATGTAGCACAGAAGCAATTAACAATGTAGGACTATATAATGATGTGGTCATTCGTGCATATAATACAGATGTTTTAGTTTTTAGGGATGACAATATTATATCATCAAGTGACGAGACAGACAGTTCGAGTGACGCTAATTTATCATTTGACTAATTTAAAACATCAAAATATGATTTAACTTTATTGGTTGTCTTAAACTCAATATTATTTATAGCTGACATATTGGATACTTTATGCTTTGGCACAAGATAACGTCCAAAGAACTTTAATTTAAGCTTCTAAGATACCCATGTTATGTTTCGGAATGAGATAAAACCGAATGATATGTGTTTATTTCTGACTAAATGTTTCACATATATATAATACATTGTTTTCAATGTGTTGTATTTCCACTAGGCCTATAGGGCACATACCGAGATAGTGGGAATAGTTTCACCCTTTCACCCTTCCATCCCTCCACCCGGTGTCCGCCTTTTAGTCAGAAGGCCCGTTAGTCACAAGGCCCATTAGTCAGAAGGCCCGTTAGTCAGAAGGCCCGTTAGTCAGAAAACCAGTAAGGATGATTAGTCAGAAGGCCCGATTGTCAGAAGGCCCGCCACGCAAAAAGGGCCATAAGCGTACCTTCTCGCGTGGCGTGTCACAAATGTATTGTTATTATATTTGATTTTGGCTTTCATATATTTTAATTCTTTTGTTGATTGTTTATATAGCCAAAAATCAGTTTCCCAGCAAACACAAAACATAATTTGTATAATTTCATACAAGTTCGGCTCAACGTCATTGCATAAATGTTAGATGTGCATAAACGACGCTAGCCCAACTGTATTAATCTAACATCAAGTCAATATCGGGGTTACTTTTATAACCCCTTCGACCCACAACCCTCGACCCTCAACCCACAACCACTCGACCCACAACCCCCTCGACTCACAACCATTCCGAATTACCCCCTCGACCCAAAGTTGAAAATGGGTGATTTAGGTTTAGTTTATAATTGTGTAAGGCCTATTGGTGGACCCTTTTTATTTATAACATAGGCATAATTTGTGTTTTTGATATTAGGCCCTATATTAATGAATAGGGCATAATAAATTCTCTGTCGGTAGACCTATATCCTATACATATATGCGTGCCGCGTTTACAAGTCAAAGCGTCCCTGTGCAGACAATGTTGTGCCAGCTGTGGAGATGCTGGCCCAGTATTGAGACAACATTGGGTGAATTTCCCGTGTCAGCGCGTGTGTTGGCTTTGATGCCAGCCACAGCGCCCATGTTCCCGACACTGGGGTCATAATCTATAAAGCACACACTCACGGAGCTACATGTAGCTGATAAAATGAAGTATGGGGGAGGGGGTCTTGTGTAGCATTTTTTTCACCGAGTAGCCATTTAAAAGGAATTCCGGTGACATCACTGTGTTTCACAGAATAGACCTAAAGGTAGGCCTACATTTCTAGAGGGTCATGCACCATTCAATCGGCGGGGGGGGGGGGGGTATTTTAAAATCAAACCCCGCACAGGCTCTTTATGAAATAAAAAATATATTTCAAGACCTGGACTAGCTGGCCTAATCATTTTTCTCCACGCGTCACCGAGCACTACGTGTTGAAATTATGCCGGGATAAATATGTTGTTGTGGGTGGAGGGGGTTGTGGGTCGAGGGGTTGTGGGTTGAGGGACTTGTTGGTCGAGGGTTGTGGGTGATGGTTCGAGGGGATCGAGGGGGTTATGAAGGTTAAACCCAATATCGGCGGGCTGTGTCTACCAAGAGAACAGCACCTGGTGGACAACTGTCCCAGTAAACACAAAACATTTGTATAATACCTAAACAACGTCGGCCCAACGTCTTAGACGCTGGGGTAGTAGTATAACGTTTTAAAAATCCATAAGGCAGTAACTACAAGTGATCACAAGTGAACAGTTAATGCCTATTATCTTTCCCCGGCACCATCGCCGCCCTTCGCTTTGTACTTCTACAGCTCCAGTTAGACTGTTATGACGACGATCTCAGCCATATGGACAATAACAATACCCTGATATTTCTATTATATGTGACGTTTAAAATCATCTACCGTCGTGAAATTTCATTAACACTTAGAACTAATTATTTCTGCTTTCAGCCGACAAGTATCTTTCAATTTACATGATTTACATTAGGTAAATTTGCTTGCATATAGTCCATATTATTATTATTCACATTGAGACGCAGATGGTTAATTGACTTCATAGTCAAGCGTCAAAGCTCACACCAACGCAGGTAACGATAGGCCTACCCTGTCTGTCAGTTGGTTGCCAGACCCGGCAAACACTCTTATTTTCACCGGAAATCGTCATGGCTCACACAGAATGTCTGGTTATAAACCGCACCTGTCGATTTTTTAGCTATTTTACCAAACATATTTCCAGTGATAAACTGCGGTTACTAACCCCAATATACGATAGAGTTACGAGAACATCATCACATCCTGTGATGACATCAACAGGACTGAGTGCGTCGTCACCACTCGCAAAAACGCCAGGCACTCCACAATGTATATTTAATATTGTCCTGACGTTTAGTACATTGGCCCAACATTAAAACAACATTGGCTGAATGACTTCTCTCGCTGGAGAAGCAGATCATGGTCTTGATCAGAGCACAAACTGCACTTACAATTCGGCAAACAGCAGTAACAGTATTCTTTCGTAGTACTGCCGTTTGCTTTTGCACGACAGCGTATTGGCGCTGATAACTACACAGCAGACAAAAAAACATGTGTATGACATTTATACAACGTCGGCCCAATACAAATGGTTTGTGTTTGCTGGGTAAATGATGTATGAGCGGGCATTGCAAAAAAGACGTTATTCAGTCGTATTACACACTGGTGCAAAAAATACGTTATTCAGTCGTATTACACACTAGAAATGTATAAATTATATGAATTTACAATGCCTTTAACTGCCAAGACCAAAAATCTACTTTTAATAATACAAAATGTGATATTATTGAAGATAGATATCTTAGCCAAGACCTAACTTCTATATTGCTTAACAGTAGATGTCAGTTGTGGGAGAGAGGGTGGGGGGGGGGGGGAGGGACGTCTCCACCACAGACTGCCGGCCACGTGAATCAGCCTCTCTGGTGTCACCTGGTCACAGCCACACAGCAAACAAGAGACATTGGAACAATGACATTGGAACAATGTTAGCCTAATGGTGGGCCACCGTTTACAACACTGGGCCAGCATTGGCCTACCAATAGAATGGCCTTAGCACGATATATGTTCACACAATGCTAGTTTAATGCTGGTCCATCATCTACAACCCTGGCTCAACAGTAAAACAGCATTGGCTAAACATCTCATTTTCACGGGAGGCACAGGCAACTTGATACACTGACACAATGTTACTAATAATGTTGGAACAGTGTTATAAATGATGGCACAACATTTAACCAGCATTGGGTCAGTGCATTATGTTGACCGCCTAGAACAAGCATGACATAGAATGCTTCTGCTCACAGCAAAACCAAGTATCTGCTTATTTCCCAAGTGTGCAGATACTGTCTATTGAACATGCTGTTACTAACAAGAAGGAGGCAGTGACATCAGCGTAAAGGAAGTATATACTTGATTTACAAGTTAGCAAATACGACCTTTTGGTAGCGCTATGGCAAGAGGAGCCAGTTAAGAAGCAGTAAATGCCTAGTTTACCAGGGAGCAGATAATGCCTTTTGACTTTGCACAGGCAGAACAGATGTAAAGCGGAAGTTAACAACAGACGTTTCTCTTGAAAGTCAAACTAAAAACTTGGAGACTCTGTCTCCAAGTTGAAAATCAGGCTACATGTAGGTAGGCGTAGGTCACCGGTTGCCGATTTTTGCTTATATACTTTAGACAGTCTCACATTAGCATGATTTATTAGCCTACGTCTTTTTAGTTGGGAGATTTATTTCATAATCACTGCCAACTTGTCAATGCAGACAAACAGGGCTTCTCTATTATCCTACATTACAATGACGCAATAATTTGTGCGTGTAAAAAACAGTACCCCGAACATCAACATTTCAGCGCAGGAATCAACTGACGTCTGTCTAAAGTCGATCCCTGCAAGACATCAGTCTAAAGTCGATCCCCGCACTGATCCCCGATCCCGGAAAGAGTAAAATATGTATAATGGTATAGACCCATAACATAGGTATTCGAATGAAGCTTGTAGAGCTTACTTATGATGATTTCCAATGGAAAAAAAACATATAATTTCTTGATTGACATAAAAATATTTCAGCGTTGTAGCCTAACACAGCAGACACAAGACGTTGAATCAACGTTGGTTAACTTTGACGTTGGTCTACCGTCTACGACGCTGGACCATTGTTAAACCAACGTTGATTCAACGTCTTGTCTCTACTGGGCAGGGCTAAGGATGCACAGCACCACGTGTTCTATTTATCATGCTTAAGGTCCTGCTGTGGTCAAAGTGAAATGACAATGGCTGGGGCAGATTTTCTGGGTCGGCCGAGGTCATTTGTAAAGGGCAGGGGTCATCCTGTCAGCCGACAGCGTAATCTATATTTATGTGGCTGGCCCTGCTTTGTTTTACCAGCAACACTTCGGGCTGCTGTGACCTTCTCACAATTCATTCCTGTGAAAGAAAAGTTACTGTCAGCGTGGGGACCATCTCCATCCTAGCAAACACAAAACATTTGTATAACATTTGTGCAATGTTGGACCAACGTTGGAGACGTTGGGCCAACGTTGCACAAATGTTATACAAAAGTTTTGTATTAGCTGGGTATCTAGACGTCAGATTCCGACGTCTAGAAGATACCCGCACTAAAAAAATATGACGGCCGTAGACCTAACTAAGCTATTTATGATGATTACAAACTGAAAATAACCCCTTGTTCTCCGTGTTTTATGCAAAAATATTTCTGCGTTGTAAGGGTTAAAATCTGCTATGCTAAAATTTGCCCGACGTCTCCCATGTTGGCCCAGCATTCGACCAACTCTAGGTGGTTGACTCTGCCTTGACACTTACAACGCTGAAATATGTCTGTATAAACCATGGAGACCAAAGGGTTTATTTTCACTTTAAAATCATATCATAAATGTCTTAGTTAGCTAAGTCTGACGTCTAATTGGAAATCATATCATATCATAAATGTCACAGTTAGATTAATCTGAAGTCTAATTGGAAATCATATAATATCATAAATGTCTTAGTTAGATAAATCTGACGTCTAATTTGAAATCATATGATATCATAAATGTCTGAGTTAGATAACTCTGACGTCATTTTTGAAATCATATATCATAACATAAATGTCTTAGTTAGATAAATCTGACGTCTAATTTGAAATCATATCATATCACAAATGTCTAAGTTAGATAAATCTGACATCTAATTTGAAATCATATCATATCATGAATGTCTGAGTTAGATAACTCTGACGTCAAATTTGAAATCATATATCATAACATAAATGTCTTAGTTAGATAAATCTGACGTCTAATTTGAAATCATATCATAAATGTCTTAGTTAGATAAATCTGACATCTAATTTGAAATCATATCATATCATGAATGTCTGAGTTAGATAACTCTGACGTCAAATTTGAAATCATATATCATGACATAAATGTCTTAGTTAGATAAATCTGACGTCTAATTTGAAATCATATCATATCATAAATGTCTGAGTTAGATAACTCTGACATCTAATTTGAAATCATATCATATCATGAATGTCTGAGTTAGATAACTCTGACGTCAAATTTGATATCATATATCATAACATAAATGTCTTAGTTAGATAAATCTGACGTCTAATTTGAAATCATATCATATCATAAATGTCTTAGTTAGATAAATCTGACATCTAATTTGAAATCATATCATCTCATAAATGTCTTGTCGGATACCCAGTAAACATGAGACGTTGGGCCAACGTCTCATGTTTGCTAGGAAATCACACACTATTATGATTATGAGATACCATACCTAGGTCTTCTATCAACGAAGTAGCTTGAAGCACATGCACTATTTAAGGTTGGTGCGCCGCCGTTATTCTTGAGTAAACATTGTGGGCGCACAATGCAATAGCCTTCATGTGGATCAATCATGGTCAACGTCCACAGGAGTGGGGTCTGCCGCAATATTAATATTATTGTTTAGTGAAGCATAGCGACTTTACTGGCTGGAAAAATATTCACAAAATATTATTGTGTTCTCTATTCAGGAATTTGAAGATAAGTCAACGACGGACGCTTACGTGATCGTGTTTTCAGTGGAGGATAGGGAGTCGTTTGAGACTGCACAGGAGAGAATGCTGGACCTGAGACAGAAATGTCAGCACAGAAAAGTGGCCAAGATTCTGGTAGCCAACAAAACGGACCTTGTGCGCTGCAGGGTGGTACTGCCCGACGGTGAGGCTAAATTCCCCAGCAAACACAAAACATTTGTATAACATTAATTTTGTACAACGTTGGACCAACGTCGAAGACGTTGGACCAACGTCGAAGACGTTGGGCCGACGTTGTACAAATGTTATACAACTGTCTTGTGTTTACTGGGTTTCCAGCTAACATAAACAAACTGAGAGTATAAAACGATTTATTAAAAATCATTCCATACATCATTTCTTATCGACAATATTAGTACAGGAGCTAGTTTAGTACGACTGTCGAGGTTCATTAGTCTTGACTAATGATTATATGAAAAATGATTATATACTTGCTGGGCATAAAAAACGGCAGATGGTCAATTGACCTCAATATGTGGCCGAAGGTCATACAAATCAATAAGCTCTAAATCTTTTGTTACATAGTCATATTTATACTCAATATATACTAATTACTGATATATACCTTATATTGCCAAAAAGTGTTATAAACAAAACATAACGCAAATTTATTAAGTCGAAGGTTACAAAAATCAGTAAAAGCTCAAATTGTCTGAGCATTAAGACTGGTTACAAATATATGCATTACATAGCCAAAAATATTTTAAAAGAAGATATACAAAATGTTCAGTGCATTGTTCACAGAAGAAAAATGCGGATCGAAAAAATACAAAATCCATATCTTGACTCATATTGGTTTACACTTGAATATGACCATATGCGTAAAATTCACAGCTTTTCATTTTAAAAAAAACTGATGTTCATCCATGTTAAAAATGATACAGGCTATCAGCGAAACAATATATGCTAGAAATTTGATAGTTATACAAAATGTTGAGTGCATTGTTTACAGAAGAAAAAATGAGGATCGAAAAAAATCATTGAAGTCATAGAAAGGTCACGGAAACTCAATAAAAATCGGTTATCGTCAGGACTATTCATTTTAAATTATAGCTTAAATGGACCTACACATTTTTTTCGCAAACGTGTGTTAGGCAGCTTATACATATCAGTTTTACACGTTATTGAAAGCTATGAATTGTATAGGCCTACATAGCGACACAGATTCTAAAACCTATGCTAGTCAGTTCAAGGAATATTTAATTAAATACTGTAGATCTGGTAAATCTCGCGTGTTTACATTTTCGCGAGTTTGCGATTTTTGGATATTTTACGAAGTTTAGAATTCGCGAATTATCGATTTTGCTGATAGGTAGCGCTCATAATAATAATATTCAAAAGCTTCTTAAATTCGTGAATTTGTCCGAATCGCGAAAATCGCAAAAAATTTAAACCTCACGAATATTACTAGATCTGCAGTAGGCCTATAGAGACTGAGTGGACCAATAAATTAGGATAAAAATTATTTAATAATTTGGAAAAAAATTGTAACTTAAAATATCAAAACTAGGCAAATTTTGGTCCCAGGGCCATCTATTTCAAATTACAGCAATGTTGGCCAAAAAATTGATATTGCATCGAATTTGGCTCAGAGGTCTAACAATTTACTTTTCTACAATAATATGGTCACACTAATTATATGTTGGAAAAAACGGCTTTAAGACGATCGTCATCAATAATAATGGCCGCTCTGACATCATTGTTAGCTTAGACAGGTGTTAGCGATAAATCCTAATATTGGTGGATGTGCATAATGCATAAGAAAAACAGGCTCTCAGCTAAAATTTGACTGAGACCTGAAAACGATTGATGTCAGCTCATCTCTGAGTACTATTTTTTACCATGTCTTTCCTGAAAAATTGTATACCTTTGTCAATCTTGTATCCTTTGGAAGTATATTCCAGGGCATATGAAACCGGTGGTCCTAAATTTCAAGCCTGGGGCGATTACTCACTAGGCCCACTTTTACCTCTAACTGTCTAGTTCGTCCTAATGTAGCCCAAAGAGAGCGGTGGTAAATACAAATTAAGATATCTCAGGAACACTTTGGTATTTTTGATAATGTTGATATTTTTTGTATACATTTATGAACGTTAGAGATACTAGGCATAGATACAGCACGATTTGCCGGAGTCATAATTATCGTCAAATTATGCGCAAAAACAACAATAAATGATCAATATTGTTATATTTTTACCACTGATTATAAACATTTAGTATTCCTTTTACCCACAATTTCAAGTGGATGAAAATTACTAATACTTTTTTAATTTGATAGCAAACATTTGCAAGTGTTTAAACACCCATTTAAATCTCAATAACTGTGATTTAACCTGCTAATCAAACAACTTTTAAGACAATCATAGCCGTAACAGGGAAAGGGCTAAAACAATGTAGATTTATCTGCTTTGCTAAGCGGCAACTAAGAGCTGTTTTTTTTGTTCCGTTGTTTCAGAGGCGAAGTTGGCAGCAGAGGAGAACGATTGTAAATACATAGAGGTATCAGCGGCCATCGATCTGCAGGTGAGAAATAAAGATAACATTCCAATGCACAATACTGAGGCGAGTCCCCGTGACCTTCGTGATTTGAAACGTGTAGGACACTTTGTTAAGACTAGTAAAGTACCCTTGTGGCCAGTGGCCACGCTGGCTTTCTGATTGAAAATACGTTTATTACAATGAACTTGTACAAATGAGAAAGTCCTATCAAACATCAACGAGTCCTCATACTGAAGAACCATTATAGTTTGCTCACAATCCTTTTGCCATTTTCGAAATTTGGTCCAAAATTGTGCATTGTATTCGGTCCTTCTCTAAAAGTGGCTGTCCGAAATGTCAGCCATCCGATTGGTCTTAATCGTCTTTTTGACCAATTAGGTGCCCAAGATGTAGGTTGAACACAACACAAATTCCGATATATGTCGGTTCGTTGCAGTAACGTTATAAAACAATAGAAAAATAAACATTTAAGGCACCTAAATCCTCGGTGGTCCGACCTCAGGGAAATATAGGGTGCGCTCCTCTGCTTTCACTCCACAGCGCAGTGGCGCTTGCTCATTCACTGCTCAGATTGTTAGCCTCTCGCCTATAGCTCAATCGCCACTGTCTGCGGTTTGACGCATCGAGTACAGCCGCCAGTCAGCTGTCTCAGCATCTGAAAATTTTAGCCATCTCCTTGTCTGTGATTTGTCAATTCCCACCATCTGCTCTGGTGGCTATTAATTGAAAACCTAAGCAAAGCTATCAGTGTCTGAGCCTGCCCACACACCCCCCCCCCCCCCCCACAGGCGTGCACCGATGAATCAGTGCATCCTCTGCTTTGTTTATTGAACATGCCATTTCATTATATTATTAAATTTATGTTTCTACTGCCATTATGTAAGTGATGCAAAAAAAATCCCGCAAATATGAAAATCAATATGACCTAGTAAATGTATTACAGCATATGTATCACACATGCATAACGTTGCCCTGGTGTAGTGGTCAGCACTACTGTCTGTCACACATATTGCTGGCCCTGGTGTAGTGGTCAGCACTACTGTCTGTCACACATATTGCTGGCCCTGGTGTAGTCGTCAGCACTACTGCCTGCCACACATAGCGCTGGCCCTGGTGTAGTGGTCAGCACTACTGCCTGTCACACATATTGCTGGCCCTGGTGTAGTGGTCTGCACTACTGCCTGTCACACATAGCGTTGGCCCTGGTGTAGTGGCCAGCACTACTGCCTGTCACATATAGGGCTGGCCCTGGTGTAGTGGTCAGCACTACTGTCTGTCACACATAGCGCTGGCCCTGATGTAGTCGTCAGCACCACTGTCTGTCACATATAGAGCTGGCCCTGATGTAGTCGTCAGCACTACTGTCTGTCACATATAGGGCTGGCTCTCGTGTAGTGGTCAGCACTACTGTCTGTCACACATAGCGCTGGCCCTGATGTAGTCGTCAGCACTACTGTCTGTAACATATAGGGCTTGCTTTCGTGTAGTGGTCAGCACTACTGTCTGTCACACATAGCGCTGGCCCTGATGTAGTCGTCAGCACTACTGTCTGTCACATATAGGGCTGGCTCTCGTGTAGTGGTCAGCACTACTGCCTGTCACACATAGGGCTGGCCCTGGTGTAGTGGTCAGCACTACTGTCTGTCACACATAGAGCTGGCCCTGATGTAGTCGTCAGTACTACTGCCTGTCACATATAGGGCTGGCCCTGGTGTAGTGGTCAGCACTACTGTCTGTCACACATAGGGCTGGCCTTGGTGTAGTCGTCAGCACTACTGCCTGTCACATAGAGGGCTGGCCCTGGTGTAGTGGTCAGCACTACTGTCTGTCACACATAGGGCTGGCCCTGGTGTAGTGGTCAGCACTACTGCCTATCACACATATTGCTGGCCCTGGTGTAGTGGTCAGCACTACCACCTGTCACACATAGCGCTGGCTCTGATGTAGTCGTCAGCACTACTGTCTGTCACATATAGGGCTGGCCCTGGTGTAGTAGTCAGCACTACTGCCTGTCACACATAGGGCTGGCTCTCGTGTAGTGGTCAGCACTACTGTCTGTCACACATAGGGCTGGCCCTGGTGTAGTAGTCAGCACTACTGCCTGTCACACATAGGGCTGGCTCTCGTGTAGTGGTCAGCACTACTGTCTGTCACACATAGAGCTGGCCCTGATGTAGTCGTCAGCACTACTGTCTGTCACACATAGAGCTGGCCCTGGTGTAGTGGCAAGCACTACTGTCTGTCATACATATTGCTGGCCCTGATGTAGTCGTCAGCACTACTGCCTGTGACACATATTGCTGGCCCTGGTGTAGTGGTCAGCAGTACTGTCTGTCACACATAGAGCTGGCCCTGGTGTAGTGGTCAGCACTACCGCCTGTCACACATAGCGTTGGCCCTGGTGTAGTCGTCTGCACTACTGTCTGTCACACATATTGCTGGCCCTGGTGTGGTGATCAGCACTACTGCCTGTCACACATAGGGCTGGCCCTGGTGTAGTCGTCAGCACTACTGCCTGTCACACATATTGCTGGCCCTGGTGTAGTGGTCAGCACTACCACCTGTCACACATAGCGCTGGCCCTGATGTAGTCGTCAGCACTACTGCCTGTCACACATAGCGCTGGCCCTGATGTAGTCGTCAGCACTACTGCCTGTCACATATAGGGCTGGCCCTGGTGTAGTCGTCAGCACTACTGCCTGTCACATATAGGGCTGGCCCTGGTGTCGTGGTCAGCACTACCACCTGTCACACATAGCGCTGGCCCTGATGTAGTCGTCAGCACTACTGTCTGTCACATATAGGGCTGGCTCTCGTGTAGTGGTCAGCACTACTGCCTGTCACACATAGGGCTGGCCCTGGTGTAGTCGTCAGCACTACTGCCTGTCACACATAGAGCTGGCCCTGGTGTAGTGGTCAGCACTACTGCCTGTCACATATAGGGCTGGCCCTGGTGTAGTGGTCAGCACTACTGTCTGTCACATATAGGGCTGGCCCTGGTGTAGTGGTCAGCACTACTGCCTGTCACACATAGGGCTGGCCCTGGTGTAGTGGTCAGCACTACCGCCTGTCACACATAGCGTTGGCCCTGGTGTAGTCGTCTGCACTACTGTCTGTCACACATATTGCTGGCCCTGGTGTGGTGATCAGCACTACTGCCTGTCACACATAGGGCTGGCCCTGGTGTAGTCGTCAGCACTACTGCCTGTCACACATATTGCTGGCCCTGGTGTAGTGGTCAGCACTACCACCTGTCACACATAGCGCTGGCCCTGATGTAGTCGTCAGCACTACTGCCTGTCACACATAGCGCTGGCCCTGATGTAGTCGTCAGCACTACTGCCTGTCACATATAGGGCTGGCCCTGGTGTAGTCGTCAGCACTACTGCCTGTCACATATAGGGCTGGCCCTGGTGTCGTGGTCAGCACTACCACCTGTCACACATAGCGCTGGCCCTGATGTAGTCGTCAGCACTACTGTCTGTCACATATAGGGCTGGCTCTCGTGTAGTGGTCAGCACTACTGCCTGTCACACATAGGGCTGGCCCTGGTGTAGTCGTCAGCACTACTGCCTGTCACACATAGAGCTGGCCCTGGTGTAGTGGTCAGCACTACTGCCTGTCACATATAGGGCTGGCCCTGGTGTAGTGGTCAGCACTACTGTCTGTCACATATAGGGCTGGCCCTGGTGTAGTGGTCAGCACTACTGCCTGTCACACATAGGGCTGGCCCTGGTGTAGTGGTCAGCACTACTGTCTGTAACATATAGGGCTGGCTCTCGTGTAGTGGTCAGCACTACTGTCTGTCACACATAGGGCTGGCCCTGGTGTAGTGGTCAGCACTACTGCCTGTCACACATAGGGCTGGCCCTGATGTAGTGGTCAGCACTACTGTCTGTCATACATATTGCTGGCCCTGGTGTAGTCGTCAGCACTACTGCCTGTCAAATATATTGCTGGCCCTGGTGTAGTCGTCAGCACTATTGCCTGTCACACATATTGCTGGCCCTGGTGTAGTGGTCAGCACTACCACCTGTCACACATAGCGCTCGCCATGATGTAGTCGTCAGCACCACTGCCTGTCACACATAGCGCTGGCCCTGATGTAGTCGTCAGCACTACTGTCTGTCACATATAGGGCTGGCCCTGGTGTAGTCGGCAGCACTACTGCCTGTCACATATAGAGCTGGCCCTGGTGTGGTGGTCAGCACTACCACCTGTCACACATAGCGCTGGCCCTGATGTAGTCGTCAGCACTACTGTCTGTCACATATAGGGCTGGCTGTCGTGTAGTGGTCAGCACTACTGCCTGTCTCACATAGGGCTGGCCCTGGTGTAGTGGTCAGCACTACTGTCTGTCACACATAGAGCTGGCCCTGGTGTAGTGGTCAGCACTACTGTCTGTCACACATAGAGCTGGCCCTGGTGTAGTGGTCAACACTACTGTCTGTCACACATAGGGCTGGCCCTGGTGTAGTGGTCAGCACTACTGCCTGTCACACATAGGGCTGGCCCTGGTGTAGTCGTCAGCACTACTGTCTGTAACATATAGGGCTGGCTTTCGTGTAGTGGTCAGCACTACTGTCTGTCACACATAGGGCTGGCCCTGGTGTAGTGGTCAGCACTACTGCCTGTCACACATAGGGCTGGCCCTGGTGTAGTGGTCAGCACTACTGCCTGTCACACACAGGGCTGGCCCTGGTGTAGTCGTCAGCACTACTGTCTGTCACATATAGGGCTGGCTCTCGTGTAGTGGTCAGCACTACTGTCTGTCACACATAGGGCTGGCCCTGGTGTAGTGGTCAGCATTACTGCCTGTCACACATAGGGCTGGCCCTGGTGTAGTGGTCAGCACTACTGTCTGTCATACATATTGCTGGCCCTGGTGTAGTCGTCAGCACTGCTGCCTGTCACATATAGCGTTGGCCCTGGTGTAGTCGTCAGCACTACTGCCTGTCACATATAGCGTTGGCCCTGGTGTAGTCGTCAGCACTACTGCCTGTCACACATGGCGTTGGCCCTGGTGTAGTCGTCAGCACTACTGCCTGTCACACATATTGCTGGCCCTGGTGTAGTCGTCAGCACTACCACCTGTCACACATATTGCTGGCCCTGGTGTAGTCGTCAGCACTACTGCCTGTCACATATACCGTTGGCCCTGGTGTAGTCGTCAGCACTACTGCCTGTCACACATATTGCTGGCCCTGGTGTAGTCGTCAGCACTACTGCCTGTCACATATAGCGTTGGCCCTGGTGTAGTCGTCAGCACTACTGCCTGTCACACATATTGCTGGCCCTGGTGTAGTCGTCAGCACTACTGCCTGTCACACATATTGCTGGCCCTGGTGTAGTCGTCAGCACTACTGCCTGTCACATATAGCGTTAGCCCTGGTGTAGTCGTCAGCACTACTGCCTGTCACACATAGCGTTGGCCCTGGTGTAGTCGTCAGCACTACTGCCTGTCACACATATTGCTGGCCCTGGTGTAGTCGTCAGCACTACCACCTGTCACACATATTGCTGGCCCTGGTGTAGTCGTCAGCACTACTGCCTGTCACATATAGCGTTGGCCCTGGTGTAGTCGTCAGCACTACTGCTTGTCACACATATTGCTGGCCCTGGTGTAGTCGTCAGCACTACCACCTGTCACACATATTGCTGGCCCTGGTGTAGTCGTCAGCACTACTGCCTGTCACACATATTGCTGGCCCTGGTGTAGTCGTCAGCACTACTGCCTGTCACATATAGCGTTGGCCCTGGTGTAGTCGTCAGCACTACTGCCTGTCACATATAGCGTTGGCCCTGGTGTAGTCGTCAGCACTACTGCCTGTCACACATGGCGTTGGCCCTGGTGTAGTCGTCAGCACTACTGCCTGTCACACATATCGCTGGCCCTGGTGTAGTCGTCACCACTACCACCTGTCACACATATTGCTGGCCCTGGTGTAGTCGTCAGCACTACTGCCTGTCACATATAGCGTTGGCCCTGGTATAGTCGTCAGCACTACTGCCTGTCACACATATTGCTGGCCCTGGTGTAGTCGTCAGCACTACTGCCTGTCACATATAGCTTTGGCCCTGGTGTAGTCGTCAGCACTACTGCCTGTCACACATATTGCTGGCCCTGGTGTAGTCGTCAGCACTACTGCCCGTCACACATATTGCTGGCCCTGGTGTAGTCGTCAGCACTACTGCCTGTCACATATAGCGTTAGCCCTGGTGTAGTCGTCAGCACTACTGCCTGTCACACATAGCGTTGGCCCTGGTGTAGTCGTCAGCACTACTGCCTGTCACACATATTGCTGGCCCTGGTGTAGTTGTCAGCACTACCACCTGTCACACATATTGCTGGCCCTGGTGTAGTCGTCAGCACTACTGCCAGTCACATATAGCGTTGGCCCTGGTGTAGTCGTCAGTACTACTGCCTGTCACACATATTGCTGGCCCTGGTGTAGTCGTCAGCACTACCACCTGTCACACATATTGCTGGCCCTGGTGTAGTCGTCAGCACTACTGCCTGTCACACATATTGCTGGCCCTGGTGTAGTCGTCAGCACTACCACCTGTCACACATATTGCTGGCCCTGGTGTAGTCGTCAGCACTACTGCCTGTCACATATAGCGTTGGCCCTGGTGTAGTCGTCAGCACTACTGCCTGTCACACATATTGCTGGCCCTGGTGTAGTCGTCAGCACTACTGCCTGTCACACATATTGCTGGCCCTGGTGTAGTGGTCAGCACTACCACCTGTCACACATAGCGCTGGCCCTGATGTAGTCGTCAGCACTACTGCCTGTCACACATAGCGCTGGCCCTGATGTAGTCGTCAGCACTACTGCCTGTCACATATAGGGCTGGCCCTGGTGTAGTCGTCAGCACTACTGCCTGTCACATATAGGGCTGGCCCTGGTGTCGTGGTCAGCACTACCACCTGTCACACATAGCGCTGGCCCTGATGTAGTCGTCAGCACTACTGTCTGTCACATATAGGGCTGGCTCTCGTGTAGTGGTCAGCACTACTGCCTGTCACACATAGGGCTGGCCCTGGTGTAGTCGTCAGCACTACTGCCTGTCACACATAGAGCTGGCCCTGGTGTAGTGGTCAGCACTACTGCCTGTCACATATAGGGCTGGCCCTGGTGTAGTGGTCAGCACTACTGTCTGTCACATATAGGGCTGGCCCTGGTGTAGTGGTCAGCACTACTGCCTGTCACACATAGGGCTGGCCCTGGTGTAGTGGTCAGCACTACTGTCTGTAACATATAGGGCTGGCTCTCGTGTAGTGGTCAGCACTACTGTCTGTCACACATAGGGCTGGCCCTGGCGTAGTGGTCAGCACTACTGCCTGTCACACATAGGGATGGCCCTGTTGTAGTGGTCTGCACTACTGCCTGTCACATATAGGGCTGGCCCTGGTGTAGTGGTCAGCACTACTGTCTGTCACACATAGCGCTGGCCCTGATGTAGTCGTCAGCACCACTGTCTGTCACATATAGAGCTGGCCCTGATGTAGTCGTCAGCACTACTGTCTGTCACATATAGGGCTGGCTCTCGTGTAGTGGTCAGCACTACTGTCTGTCACACATAGCGCTGGCCCTGATGTAGTCGTCAGCACTACTGTCTGTAACATATAGGGCTTGCTTTCGTGTAGTGGTCAGCACTACTGTCTGTCACACATAGCGCTGGCCCTGATGTAGTCGTCAGCACTACTGTCTGTCACATATAGGGCTGGCTCTCGTGTAGTGGTCAGCACTACTGCCTGTCACACATAGGGCTGGCCCTGGTGTAGTGGTCAGCACTACTGTCTGTCACACATAGAGCTGGCCCTGATGTAGTCGTCAGTACTACTGCCTGTCACATATAGGGCTGGCCCTGGTGTAGTGGTCAGCACTACTGTCTGTCACACATAGGGCTGGCCTTGGTGTAGTCGTCAGCACTACTGCCTGTCACATAGAGGGCTGGCCCTGGTGTAGTGGTCAGCACTACTGTCTGTCACACATAGGGCTGGCCCTGGTGTAGTGGTCAGCACTACTGCCTATCACACATATTGCTGGCCCTGGTGTAGTGGTCAGCACTACCACCTGTCACACATAGCGCTGGCTCTGATGTAGTCGTCAGCACTACTGTCTGTCACATATAGGGCTGGCCCTGGTAGTAGTCAGCACTACTGCCTGTCACACATAGGGCTGGCTCTCGTGTAGTGGTCAGCACTACTGTCTGTCACACATAGGGCTGGCCCTGGTGTAGTCGTCAGCACTACTGTCTGTCACATATATGGCTGGCTCTCGTGTAGTGGTCAGCACTACTGTCTGTCACACATAGAGCTGGCCCTGATGTAGTCGTCAGCACTACTGTCTGTCACACATAGAGCTGGCCCTGGTGTAGTGGCAAGCACTACTGTCTGTCATACATATTGATGGCCCTGATGTAGTCGTTAGCACTACTGCCTGTCACACATATTGCTGGCCCTGGTGTAGTGGTCAGCAGTACTGTCTGTCACACATAGAGCTGGCCCTGGTGTAGTGGCCAGCACTACCGCCTGTCACACATAGCGTTGGCTCTGGTGTAGTCGTCTGCACTACTGTCTGTCACACATATTGCTGGCCCTGGTGTGGTGATCATCACTACTGCCTGTCACACATAGGGCTGGCCCTGGTGTAGTCGTCAGCACTACTGCCTGTCACACATATTGCTGGCCCTGGTGTAGTGGTCAGCACTACCACCTGTCACACATAGCGCTGGCCCTGATGTAGTCGTCAGCACTACTGCCTGTCACACCTAGCGCTGGCCCTGATGTAGTCGTCAGCACTACTGCCTGTCACATATAGGGCTGGCCCTGGTGTCGTGGTCAGCACTACCACCTGTCACACATAGCGCTGGCCCTGATGTAGTCGTCAGCACTACTGTCTGTCACATATAGGGCTGGCTCTCGTGTAGTGGTCAGCACTACTGCCTGTCACACATAGGGCTGGCCCTGGTGTAGTGGTCAGCACTACTGTCTGTCACACATAGAGCTGGCCCTGATGTAGTCGTCAGTACTACTGCCTGTCACATATAGGGCTGGCCCTGGTGTAGTGGTCAGCACTACTGTCTGTCACACATAGGGCTGGCCTTGGTGTAGTCGTCAGCACTACTGCCTGTCACATAGAGGGCTGGCCCTGGTGTAGTGGTCAGCACTACTGTCTGTCACACATAGGGCTGGCCCTGGTGTAGTGGTCAGCACTACTGCCTATCACACATATTGCTGGCCCTGGTGTAGTGGTCAGCACTACTGTCTGTCACACATAGCGCTGGCCCTGATGTAGTCGTCAGCACTACTGTCTGTCACACATAGAGCTGGCCCTGGTGTAGTGGCAAGCACTACTGTCTGTCATACATATTGCTGGCCCTGATGTAGTCGTCAGCACTACTGCCTGTCACACATATTGCTGGCCCTGGTGTAGTGGTCAGCAGTACTGTCTGTCACACATAGAGCTGGCCCTGGTGTAGTGGCCAGCACTACCGCCTGTCACACATAGCGTTGGCTCTGGTGTAGTCGTCTGCACTACTGTCTGTCACACATATTGCTGACCCTGGTGTAGTGGTCAGCACTACTGCCTGTCACACATAGGGCTGGCCCTGGTGTAGTCGTCAGCACTACTGCCTGTCACACATATTGCTGGCCCTGGTGTGGTGATCAGCACTACTGCCTGTCACACATAGGGCTGGCCCTGGTGTAGTCGTCAGCACTACTGCCTGTCACACATATTGCTGGCCCTGGTGTAGTGGTCAGCACTACCACCTGTCACACATAGCGCTGGCCCTGATGTAGTCGTCAGCACTACTGCCTGTCACACATAGCGCTGGCCCTGATGTAGTCGTCAGCACTACTGCCTGTCACATATAGGGCTGGCCCTGGTGTAGTCGTCAGCACTACTGCCTGTCACATATAGGGCTGGCCCTGGTGTCGTGGTCAGCACTACCACCTGTCACACATAGCGCTGGCCCTGATGTAGTCGTCAGCACTACTGTCTGTCACATATAGGGCTGGCTCTCGTGTAGTGGACAGCACTACTGCCTGTCACACATAGGGCTGGCCCTGGTGTAGTCGTCAGCACTACTGCCTGTCACACATAGAGCTGGCCCTGGTGTAGTGGTCAGCACTACTGCCTGTCACATATAGGGCTGGCCCTGGTGTAGTGGTCAGCACTACTGTCTGTCACATATAGGGCTGGCCCTGGTGTAGTGGTCAGCACTACTGCCTGTCACACATAGGGCTGGCCCTGGTGTAGTGGTCAGCACTACTGTCTGTAACATATAGGGCTGGCTCTCGTGTAGTGGTCAGCACTACTGTCTGTCACACATAGGGCTGGCCCTGGTGTAGTGGTCAGCACTACTGCCTGTCACACATAGGGCTGGCCCTGATGTAGTGGTCAGCACTACTGTCTGTCATACATATTGCTGGCCCTGGTGTAGTCGTCAGCACTACTGCCTGTCATACATATTGCTGGCCCTGGTGTAGTCGTCAGCACTATTGGCTGTCACACATATTGCTGGCCCTGGTGTAGTGGTCAGCACTACCACCTGTCACACATAGCGCTCGCCATGATGTAGTCGTCAGCACCACTGCCTGTCACACATAGCGCTGGCCCTGATGTAGTCGTCAGCACTACTGCCCGTCACATATAGGGCTGGCCCTGGTGTAGTCGGCAGCACTACTGCCTGTCACATATAGAGCTGGCCCTGGTGTGGTGGTCAGCACTACCACCTGTCACACATAGCGCTGGCCCTGATGTAGTCGTCAGCACTACTGTCTGTCACATATAGGGCTGGCTCTCGTGTAGTGGTCAGCACTACTGCCTGTCACACATAGGGCTGACCCTGGTGTAGTGGTCAGCACTACTGTCTGTCACACATAGAGCTGGCCCTGGTGTAGTGGTCAGCACTACTGTCTGTCACACATATAGCTGGCCCTGGTGTAGTGGTCAACACTACTGTCTGTCACACATAGGGCTGGCCCTGGTGTAGTGGTCAGCACTACTGCCTGTCACACATAGGGCTGGCCCTGGTGTAGTCGTCATCACTACTGTCTGTCACATATAGGGCTGGCTTTCGTATAGTGGTCAGCACTACTGTCTGTCACACATAGGGCTGGCCCTGGTGTAGTGGTCAGCACTACTGCCTGTCACACATAGGGCTGGCCCTGGTGTAGTGGTCAGCACTACTGCCTGTCACACACAGGGCTGGCCCAGGTGTAGTCGTCAGCACTACTGTCTGTCACATATAGGGCTGGCTCTCGTGTAGTGGTCAGCACTACTGTCTGTCACACATAGGGCTGGCCCTGGTGTAGTGGTCAGCATTACTGCCTGTCACACATAGGGCTGGCCCTGGTGTAGTGGTCAGCACTACTGTCTGTCATACATATTGCTGGCCCTGGTGTAGTCGTCAGCACTACTGCCTGTCACATATAGCGTTGGCCCTGGTGTAGTCGTCAGCACTACTGCCTGTCACATATAGCGTTGGCCCTGGTGTAGTCGTCAGCACTACTGCCTGTCACACATGGCGTTGGCCCTGGTGTAGTCGTCAGCACTACTGCCTGTCACACATATTGCTGGCCCTGGTGTAGTCGTCAGCACTACCACCTGTCACACATATTGCTGGCCCTGGTGTAGTCGTCAGCACTACTGCCTGTCACATATACCGTTGGCCCTGGTGTAGTCTTCAGCACTACTGCCTGTCACACATATTGCTGGCCCTGGTGTAGTCGTCAGCACTACTGCCTGTCACATATAGCGTTGGCCCTGGTGTAGTCGTCAGCACTACTGCCTGTCACACATATTGCTGGCGCTGGTGTAGTCGTCAGCACTACTGCCTGTCACACATATTGCTGGCCCTGGTGTAGTCGTCAGCACTACTGCCTGTCACATATAGCGTTAGCCCTGGTGTAGTCGTCAGCACTACTGCCTGTCACACATAGCGTTGGCCCTGGTGTAGTCGTCAGCACTACTGCCTGTCACACATATTGCTGGCCCTGGTGTAGTCGTCAGCACTACCACCTGTCACACATATTGCTGGCCCTGGTGTAGTCGTCAGCACTACTGCCTGTCACACATATTGCTGGCCCTGGTGTAGTCGTCAGCACTACTGCCTGTCACATATAGCGTTGGCCCTGGTGTAGTCGTCAGCACTACTGCCTGTCACATATAGCGTTGGCCCTGGTGTAGTCGTCAGCACTACTGCCTGTCACACATGGCGTTGGCCCTGGTGTAGTCGTCAGCACTACTGCCTGTCACACATATTGCTGGCCCTGGTGTAGTCGTCACCACTACCACCTGTCACACATATTGCTAGCCCTGGTGTAGTCGTCAGCACTACTGCCTGTCACATATAGCGTTGGCCCTGGTATAGTCGTCAGCACTACTGCCTGTCACACATATTGCTGGCCCTGGTGTAGTCGTCAGCACTACTGCCTGTCACATATAGCGTTGGCCCTGGTGTAGTCGTCAGCACTACTGCCTGTCACACATATTGCTGGCCCTGGTGTAGTCGTCAGCACTACTGCCTGTCACACATATTGCTGGCCCTGGTGTAGTCGTCAGCACTACTGCCTGTCACATATAGCGTTAGCCCTGGTGTAGTCGTCAGCACTACTGCCTGTCACACATAGCGTTGGCCCTGGTGTAGTCGTCAGCACTACTGCCTGTCACACATATTGCTGGCCCTGGTGTAGTCGTCAGCACTACCACCTGTCACACATATTGCTGGCCCTGGTGTAGTCGTCAGCACTACTGCCAGTCACATATAGCGTTGGCCCTGGTGTAGTCGTCAGCACTACTGCCTGTCACACATATTGCTGGCCCTGGTGTAGTCGTCAGCACTACCACCTGTCACACATATTGCTGGCCCTGGTGTAGTCGTCAGCACTACTGCCTGTCACACATATTGCTGGCCCTGGTGTAGTCGTCAGCACTACCACCTGTCACACATATTGCTGGCCCTGGTGTAGTCGTCAGCACTACTGCCTGTCACATATAGCGTTGGCCCTGGTGTAGTCGTCAGCACTACTGCCTGTCACACATATTGCTGGCCCTGGTGTAGTCGTCAGCACTACTGCCTGTCACACATATTGCTGGCCCTGGTGTAGTGGTCAGCACTACCACCTGTCACACATAGCGCTGGCCCTGATGTAGTCGTCAGCACTACTGCCTGTCACACATAGCGCTGGCCCTGATGTAGTCGTCAGCACTACTGCCTGTCACATATAGGGCTGGCCCTGGTGTAGTCGTCAGCACTACTGCCTGTCACATATAGGGCTGGCCCTGGTGTCGTGGTCAGCACTACCACCTGTCACACATAGCGCTGGCCCTGATGTAGTCGTCAGCACTACTGTCTGTCACATATAGGGCTGGCTCTCGTGTAGTGGTCAGCACTACTGCCTGTCACACATAGGGCTGGCCCTGGTGTAGTCGTCAGCACTACTACCTGTCACACATAGAGCTGGCCGTGGTGTAGTGGTCAGCACTACTGCCTGTCACATATAGGGCTGGCCCTGGTGTAGTGGTCAGCACTACTGTCTGTCACATATAGGGCTGGCCCTGGTGTAGTGGTCAGCACTACTGCCTGTCACACATAGGGCTGGCCCTGGTGTAGTGGTCAGCACTACTGCCTGTCACACATAGGGCTGGCCCTGATGTAGTGGTCAGCACTACTGTCTGTCATACATATTGCTGGCCCTGGTGTAGTCGTCAGCACTACTGCCTGTCACATATATTGCTGGCCCTGGTGTAGTCGTCAGCACTATTGCCTGTCACACATATTGCTGGCCCTGGTGTAGTGGTCAGCACTACCACCTGTCACACATAGCGCTCGCCATGATGTAGTCGTCAGCACCACTGCCTGTCACACATAGCGCTGGCCCTGATGTAGTCGTCAGCACTACTGCCCGTCACATATAGGGCTGGCCCTGGTGTAGTCGGCAGCACTACTGCCTGTCACATATAGAGCTGGCCCTGGTGTGGTGGTCAGCACTACCACCTGTCACACATAGCGCTGGCCCTGATGTAGTCGTCAGCACTACTGTCTGTCACATATAGGGCTGGCTCTCGTGTAGTGGTCAGCACTACTGCCTGTCACACATAGGGCTGGCCCTGGTGTAGTGGTCAGCACTACTGTCTGTCACACATAGAGCTGGCCCTGGTGTAGTGGTCAGCACTACTGTCTGTCACACATAGAGCTGGCCCTGGTGTGGTGGTCAACACTACTGTCTGTCACACATAGGGCTGGCCCTGGTGTAGTGGTCAGCACTACTGCCTGTCACACATAGGGCTGGCCCTGGTGTAGTCGTCAGCACTACTGTCTGTCACATATAGGGCTGGCTTTCGTGTAGTGGTCAGCACTACTGTCTGTCACACATAGGGCTGGCCCTGGTGTAGTGGTCAGCACTACTGCCTGTCACACATAGGGCTGGCCCTGGTGTAGTGGTCAGCACTACTGCCTGTCACACACAGGGCTGGCCCTGGTGTAGTCGTCAGCACTACTGTCTGTCACATATAGGGCTGGCTCTCGTGTAGTGGTCAGCACTACTGTCTGTCACACATAGGGCTGGCCCTGGTGTAGTGGTCAGCATTACTGCCTGTCACACATAGGGCTGGCCCTGGTGTAGTGGTCAGCACTACTGTCTGTCATACATATTGCTGGCCCTGGTGTAGTCGTCAGCACTACTGCCTGTCACATATAGCGTTGGCCCTGGTGTAGTCGTCAGCACTACTGCCTGTCACATATAGCGTTGGCCCTGGTGTAGTCGTCAGCACTACTGCCTGTCACACATGGCGTTGGCCCTGGTGTAGTCGTCAGCACTACTGCCTGTCACACATATTGCTGGCCCTGGTGTAGTCGTCAGCACTACCACCTGTCACACATATTGCTGGCCCTGGTGTAGTCGTCAGCACTACTGCCTGTCACATATACCGTTGGCCCTGGTGTAGTCGTCAGCACTACTGCCTGTCACACATATTGCTGGCCCTGGTGTAGTCGTCAGCACTACTGCCTGTCACATATAGCGTTGGCCCTGGTGTAGTCGTCAGCACTACTGCCTGTCACACATATTGCTGGCCCTGGTGTAGTCGTCAGCACTACTGCCTGTCACACATATTGCTGGCCCTGGTGTAGTCGTCAGCACTACTGCCTGTCACATATAGCGTTAGCCCTGGTGTAGTCGTCAGCACTACTGCCTGTCACACATAGCGTTGGCCCTGGTGTAGTCGTCAGCACTACTGCCTGTCACACATATTGCTGGCCCTGGTGTAGTCGTCAGCACTACCACCTGTCACACATATTGCTGGCCCTGGTGTAGTCGTCAGCACTACTGCCTGTCACATATAGCGTTGGCCCTGGTGTAGTCTTCAGCACTACTGCCTGTCACACATATTGCTGGCCCTGGTGTAGTCGTCAGCACTACCACCTGTCACACATATTGCTGGCCCTGGTGTAGTCGTCAGCACTACTGCCTGTCACACATATTGCTGGCCCTGGTGTAGTCGTCAGCACTACTGCCTGTCACATATAGCGTTGGCCCTGGTGTAGTCGTCAGCACTACTGCCTGTCACATATAGCGTTGGCCCTGGTGTAGTCGTCAGCACTACTGCCTGTCACACATAGCGTTGGCCCTGGTGTAGTCGTCAGCACTACTGCCTGTCACACATAGCGTTGGCCCTGGTGTAGTCGTCACCACTACCACCTGTCACACATATTGCTGGCCCTGGTTTAGTCGTCAGCACTACTGCCTGTCACATATAGCGTTGGCCCTGGTATAGTCGTCAGCACTACTGCCTGTCACACATATTGCTGGCCCTGGTGTAGTCGTCAGCACTACTGCCTGTCACATATAGCGTTGGCCCTGGTGTAGTCGTCAGCACTACTGCCTGTCACACATATTGCTGGCCCTGGTGTAGTCGTCAGCACTACTGCCTGTCACACATATTGCTGGCCCTGGTGTAGTCGTCAGCACTACTGCCTGTCACATATAGCGTTAGCCCTGGTGTAGTCGTCAGCACTACTGCCTGTCACACATAGCGTTGGCCCTGGTGTAGTCGTCAGCACTACTGCCTGTCACACATATTTCTGGCCCTGGTGTAGTCGTCAGCACTACCACCTGTCACACATATTGCTGGCCCTGGTGTAGTCGTCAGCACTACTGCCTGTCACATATAGCGTTGGCCCTGGTGTAGTCGTCAGCACTACTGCCTGACACACATATTGCTGGTACTGGTGTAGTCGTCAGCACTACCACCTGTCACACATATTGCTGGCCCTGGTGTAGTCGTCAGCACTACTGCCTGTCACACATATTGCTGGCCCTGGTGTAGTCGTCAGCACTACCACCTGTCACACATATTGCTGGCCCTGGTGTAGTCGTCAGCACTACTGCCTGTCACATATAGCGTTGGCCCTGGTGTAGTCGTCAGCACTACTGCCTGTCACACATATTGCTGGCCCTGGTGTAGTCGTCAGCACTACCACCTGTCACACATATTGCTGGCCCTGGTGTAGGCGCCAGCACTACTGCCTGTCACATATAGGGCTGGCCCTGGTGTAGTGGTCAGCACTACTGCCTGTCACACATAGGGCTGGCCCTGGTGTAGTCGTCAGCCCTACCACTTGTCACACATACAGCTGGCTGTGGTGTAGTGGTCTGCACTACCACCTGTCACACATAGAGCTGGCCCTGATGTAGTCGTCAGCACTACTGCCTGTCACACATAGGGCTGGCCCTGGTGTAGTGGTCTGCACTACCACCTGTCACACATAGGGCTGGCCCTGATGTAGTTGTCAGCACTACTGCCTGTCACACATAGGGCTGGGCCTGGTGTAATCATCAGCACTACTGCCTGTCACACATAGTGCTAGCCCTGGTGTAGTGGCCAGCACCACCGCCTGTCACATATAGGGCTGGCCCTGGTGTAGTGGTCAGCACTACTGCCTGTCACACATAGGGCTGGCCCTGGTGTAGTCGTCAGCACTACTGCCTGTCACACATAGGGCTGGCCCTGGTGTAGTGGTCAGCACTACTGCTTGTCACACATAGGGCTGGCCCTGGTGTAGTGGCAGCACTACCGCCTGTCACACATAGGGCTGGTTGGGGTGTAGTGGTCACACTACTGCCTGCCACACCGGAGGGCTGGACCTCGTATCCCGATTTTGGTGTTCCGGTTTCAAAAAAACATAGGCTTATATTTCCTCCACATTCACTCGTAAATATTCATATCATCTTCTCCAGAAGGTTATCCTGGTCCAGTGTAGCCTATGTGTGTATAATGGGGGCATAAAGCCCCATTCATCATTTCATTCATTCCTCATTTCCAAATAATAATTTTATGACTAATATCAGATGGGAGTCGACTGGGGTTGCAAAGATTAGTTTCTGATTTTAGTAAGCTATGAACTATACTGGTGTGGAGTAGTTTCTGATTCTAGTAGGCTATGCACTGTAGGCCCTACTGGTGTGGAGTAGTTTCGGATTTTACCAGGGTACAGAAATACCGAAAGGTAACGTGTTTTGTCAAAGATATGTACGGTATGGGCGCGAACTTTGTGTCGACTTTTTCATTCACTAAAATGAAACAAATCTCATTCATGCACATTCTCTTCATTTTTATTAGGCTATAATGATGACTTTAGTTGATTATTTGTTTTACAGATCGAGGAGTTACTCGTGGGCATTCTACAACAGATCCGGTTGACGCACACACAGAACAGACTGAATGCCATGTTTCCCGATAGACGGCGACACAACCACAAATATTTTGCAAACATTAAGCACAACAATCCCATCAGTAAACTGCTTCGAGCGAGAAAATCTACTATCATGTCCAAATCGTGTGATAACCTTTACGTGTTGTGATCTCAGATGACTTATTTATTCCACTTCAACTACCATGATCGTGCCATGATCTCCTATTTGAAATGTCACCCGCAAAAATAAGAGACCACGTGATGTACAGGTTGTAACAGCGGCACTGATTGGTCACTCAAAGCCATTACCTAGCTCTCACCACGTGACGAATTTAACTACCGCGGAGCTGTGACGTTTGGGCTTTGACACCAGCACAACACCAGTGTCTTGTTTTGTGTTATTAAACCCTGCAGGATAGTTCAGAGTCATAAAATGGCGGATGCATACCAAAATCACAACGCGGCTTCATCACAAGCCAGTAATACTGAAGAATTACAATATTTGGCATCGTGTGACAGTGGAACAACATATACATCATTTGTAGGCCTCCATGTATACAATGGAGTCAGTCGAATAAGAGTGAAATGAAATGAATTATTATTCTCCAGCTTTTTAAACTCAAAGAACTATATATCTTATACGCATAGAGAAAACAACAGATAGAACAGGCCAATCCTAGAATCGGTCCATAAGCCATATATTGCATCTTAATGTGAAAGCTAAGGGTGTGATTTATATTTCAGATGTGAGGATGCAAAACTCCATGCCTATTATTAGGCCTACATCGTCACCTTATATGTCGCCGGATAGTGATAACAAGAATACAATGATGTATTTTTGGTGATATGTATGTAACGTTTGATTTTTTCTTATGCACTCTTTATAACTGGTATATTGCTCCTTGACTCTGTTTATTTATTTGAAACTGGCACAAGACGTTTTGTGGAGGTTGCATCAACGCCAATGACGCAACGTTCATACAACGTATTGTATCCAAGTATACCCAGGTGGTGGCGAAACACGCAGCTACATCTTTAGAAGCATACGTAGCATTGTTTATACCTAATTGGTGCTGATATTCACGTAATCCTGAAGCAGTAAAGGTGATTTTGCACCATTCGAATCACCTTATTAAATTGTTGTACTTTACATTAGGCCTACTTCTTGAATTTGCTTTATAGATTTTGCACCATTCGAAGCACCTTATTATATTGTTGTACTTTACATTACTTCTTGAATTTGTTTTATTCATTTGAAGATATAGTGCTACTTACGCAATTGCCAGCAACAAATGTATAAACAATGTAATTACTTTCAATTCATTATTTTAAACTGCTTACATCACTGATAATATTTTACTTTGTTAAATTCATTTCAGATTTGCGCAGTATGGTCAACATCCACAGAAGTGGAGTCCAATGCAATGTAAATATTATGGTTCAGTGAAGCCCACCAACTTTAGGTTTTAATATCAGCCGAATTGGGGTGAGCACAATATGGCACAATATGATAATGTGACTACATTTGAATTGATCATAATATTTTTTTTGTTCAAGTTTGTGTCCTGAAGAGTACACCACCCCCCCCCCCCCCAGCAAACACGAAACATTGACCCAATTATTGACCCAATTATTGATGGTTGTATAGTCTAAAACATTGAACCGGCATTGTGCCATGCAAAGGCAAGAGACAGATAGGCCTAGGCTTACTGCTCTGTGGCCTCTGCAGAGCAGCATTGTGTCGTATGGTGTTTGTTGGAGACGACGATTGTGAGGCTCATATATTATATTTGTTTTGAGGAATGCGGCCCTTGGATCATGCAAATGTGACATATCGTAATACTCCATGCACTTTGGTGAACAAGTGTTTCATAATTTGACATTTCTATACAGCTTTAAGAAAATGTCAATTATCAAATGAAGACAAAACGCATATGGCCAGCCATTGGTACAGTGCTGCTGCACTGCTTCAATGTCAAGATTAAAGTACCGTTACATCATTTTTGGAGAGATGATGTTATTGTGAATGTGTCAAGTCAGATTTATAAACCATGCCAGACACATATTTTTTTCTAAATGGAAACCAGTAGCGTCTCCAGAACCTGTTTTAATCTCGCCAACACTGATTTCGCGCGAAAAGAAAATTGTGTGTATTCGGTTCATGACAGAAGTGTGTTTAAAAACTCATCAGCTCCCGCCGTCACCGTAGATGAGACGGAGGGAGCTATGGATTCCGCCTCCGTTTTCTTCTATTGCCTATAACTTTGTAAGAAAATAAGCTAGGATAACAATTTTAGGTATGTGGGTTACTTCCAGGTGGATAATGGACGGGTTAAAATATTTTTAATCTGAATTCAATACGCAAGGTCGCAGAGGAGAAAATGGTGTTAAGGCGTTGGGCCGTCCGTGTACATTTTGTTTCCGGAGCACTTGTCCGATTGTCTTCAAATTTTACACACAACACATCTAGGGGGTCTAGTTGTGCCTTTTGGGGTATATGAACTTTGACCTGCTTTTGGTTCAGAACTATGACCTATTTAGATGTTTCGACGCACACTTCGTTTCCGGAGCAGATCTCGAGAAGTACTGGGCCGGTTACAGTCATATAGCACATACATGTTCTCTAAGGTCCCTAGTTGTGCCTTTTCAGGTTTTTGGACCTTGACCTTGAAGTTGACCCAGCACTTTGACCTAATTTATGACATCGGTAAATCCGACTTAAATATTTTGCGGAATATCATGATAACCGCTCAAGATAGCTACACCATTACTATAAAAATAATTGTAAGGTTTCGGGAGAGGATGCATCCTGAAAAATTTTAAGTCGATAAAATTAAAAATGGCCGCCCATCGGCCATTATTCACCTCGACAGGCCTGATATTGCGGAATATCACGAAAACCGCTCAAGATAGCTACACCATTACTATAAAACAAATTGTAAGGTTTCAGGAGAGGATGCATTTTGAAAAATTTCAACTCGATCAAATTCAATTGGCCGCCTATCGGCCATTATTCACCTCGACAGGCCTGATATTGGGTAAACCGTGCTAGATAGCTAAACCATTACTATAAAACAAAATGTGAGATTTCAGAAGAGAATGCATCTTGAAAAAAATCGATTCGATCAAATTCAAAATGGCCGCTTATCGGCCATTATTCACTTTCACATGGCCAATATTCGGTAAACCGTGCTAGATGGCTAGACCATTACTAAAACTTAAAACAAAATAAGAGTTCTCAGGGGAGGATGCACCCTGAAATTTTTAAACTCTATCAAATTCAAAATGGCCGACAAACGGCATCATTTACCTCGATAGGCCTGATATCAGGTAAACCGTGCTGGATAGCTAGACCATTACTATAAAACAAAATGTGACGATTCCGGGGAAAATGCCTTTTAAAAACTTTTGACTCAATCGAATTCAAAATGGCCGCCTATCAGCCGCCATTTACTTTCACATTGCTGATATTTGGTAAACCGTGTTAGATAGCTAGACCATTACTATAAAACAAAATGTGAGATTTCAGGAGAGGATGTATCTTGAAAAAAATTGACTCGATCAAATTCAAAATGGCCGCTTATCAGCCATTATTCACTTTCGCATGGCCGTATTTTGGTAAACCGTACTAGATGGCTAGACCATTACTATAAAATAAAAAGTGAGATTTCAGGAGAGGATGCATCTTGAAAAAATTCGACTTGATCAAATTCAAAATGGCCGCCTTTAGGCCATTATTCACTTTCACATGGCCGTTCTTTGGTAAATCGTGCTTGATGGCTAGACCATTACTATAAAACAAAATGTGAGATTTCAGGAGAGAATGCATCTTGAAAAATTAAGACTCGATCAAAGTCAAAATGGCCGCCTATCGGCTATTATTCACTTTCACATGGCCGATATTTGGTAAACCGTGCTAGATGGCTAGACCATTACTAAAGATGTGATTTTTCGGGGGAGGATGCACCCTGGAGATTTTTAACTCTTATCGAATTCAAAATGGCCAACAATCGGCATTATTTACCTCATAGACCCGATATCAGGTAAACTGTGCTAGATACCTAGACCATTACTATAAAACAAATAATTACTATAAAAAAATGTGGGGTTTCGGGGGAGGATGCACCCTGAAATTTTTTAACTAGTCTATATCGAATTCAAATTGACCGTAAATCAGCCATTATTTACATCGATTGGCCTGATATCGGGTAAACCGTGCCAGATAGGTAGACCATTACTGGGATACTGATTAGAATCATTAATTTAAATGGAGGTTTGTAATCTCTGACAGACTGTCTAGTTCTCATCTTACTCTTAGACTGAACCTGTTTAGACCTAGTTGTCTTGCGTCTTGATTTTGACCTAGCCTAGGACTACATTAATAACCCTACATAAAATTGCTTAAATCAAATTCTAATTCGGAGCGGGAGCTCCTGGACTTATGTAGTCTTGTTGAAAAGTAGTATTCTTTTCAATGCCAGTAAGTTGATCAGCTGGTTGAGTCAACGTCAACTAGGTGCCCCCTATCTCAATTGCAGCCGAGGGTGGCAAAGTGTTCATCAGTGCACGCCTGCGGGGGGGGGGGGGGGGGCAGGCTTAGGAGCGAACGGCACTGCGCTAGGTGTGAAGGTAAAAGGTCAAGAGAGGCTATTCATGATGTGAATGACACCATTTTACTCATTTCCTGCACGGATAGATGGGAAATAAGGTGACATGATGCAGTGACTCAGAGAAGTATCTGATAAACCAACTTTGATGTGAGCGCGAATGTTTGCCTATGTACGGTATACTGTATACTGTATAATGTTGTGAATGATACGTTCCGTATATATGTGTATAATTGATCGAGAAAGCTGAATATCTAAAACTGCAATTATAATTATAAAAAGTGTTTGCAACTACTTCATGTATCCATTTGCTGCCTTATTTTAACGTGTTTTTTATAAATTAATCATACAATGCATACCATGCCATCTTTGACTTTGCCTTATGTGTAACAATGTCACATATTGTTTCAAATTATATTTGTAAGATTTGCTGTATTGTAATGAAAACAATAATAGTGTTCCAGAGACGGGAGACGTCATTTGTTCTTTGTTGGTGTAACCTATCAAGTCGCTGGTGCATGGTTGATGCAACGTCTGATGGTGTTGGTTCATGGTTGACCCATAGAGTTAGAAGATACTCTGTAACCATGGTAACTCAATGGTTGGCCTGATTTCAAGATCATTGCTTCATAGTTGAACTGATGTCTCATGGCGTTGACTCATCACTGGCATATAGTTTATCATTGTGCAGGCCATCTGACATATGGCCTACGTGAGACAATTGTTGGTCCATGATGTCAGAATAGTTGATTTTATTGTTGGTTCAACGTCAGAAGCATTAATTCACATATTCGCCTATGCCTGACATACATATTTATTGTAGACGAGCCGATGAAGGTCGTTCCCGCACCCTGGCACGAGAGGTCAGTAGTGTGAAACCATAGGTAGCGCCACTCGCATGAACTGTAATTGAGTATACAATGAAGTTATGAAAGCGATATCACGCATTTGATTTAACCCTTTAAGGCCTCACGATGCATTAAAGCATCATTTCACATCACTGTGAACAGACTTAATTTTCCTACAACTAAGGGTTTTATAATCCAAATTTCCATGAAAATCTTTTACTAATACATGGCAATTTTCTTTAATTTTTCAACCACTGTAAGTCATCTTCATCCACTACAAGTCGAGAATTGCGACAGCAATTCGCGGCTTGTAGTGGATGAAGATGACAATGGTAAACTCAGGTTTGAAAGGGTTAAAACTTAAAATAGACTATTCAATCATCCATAAACACCCGAGTTTAATATATTTCCATCACGATAAACTGCTTAAATAAACATATATTAATGTCATTATTAACACTGTTTGACATTGAGAAGTGTTTTACTGACCTTAACTGAATTTTCATTCTTCAGATTCACTTTGCGTGAGCTGTGACCTCAACTAATTCATCTGAAGAATGGAAAATTTGTCTCTGTGTGCACTTTCATACCTTCATTGTACATAGGCCTACACAATTACAGTTCACAGGGTTCCCACTCAGAACTGAAAAAAATTCCATGATTTTTCCATGATACCAGGTTATTTTTCCGAGTTGCTCAATTCCGTTTTGGCTGCATGTGTAATTTGCCTCAATTGTTATTGTTCGCCTAAATTGCTTAACGCCAAAAGATTTAGGCACATTTAACCACCAGTAGTCAAATATCAGGCTAAGAAAGACACACAAGTGACAAATAATAAATTCTGTAAAATATATTCTGATATTGAAAAAAAATGTGGATAACCGAAACAAAATTCCATGATTATTTCATGAAAATGTCTTTTTTTTAAATTCCATGATTTTTCCATGCATGAAATTTTTCAGGCGAAATTCCAGGTTTTCTAGGTAAGTGGGAACCCTAAGTTCATGTGAGTGACGTCACCTGTGCTAAAAACCTAACTTTGCTGTCAGGGTGCGCTCTCGAGGCCCCATAATAATAACAACTAAATAATGCTTGCTCAAAAATACATTTTAATTGCAAAAAAACATTTAAAAAAGAGAGTCCTATTAACAAAGCATTTGTGCAAATGACATCGGAACACTGATTCTTGGAATTTGCGGAATGCCATATTATGGTCATCTTATATTTTCAATTAAAGTGTCATGTGCCACTGTGACAGCTGTCTCATTATTTATTGTTGTTGTGATCAATATGTGTTTATCCCAATAAATCGGATGAAGGTGTATCGTACAATGATATATACGTTTTAGTGTTATTTTGTCATACTGAGTATATCCCTTACAGCGCGAGATCGGTTTTAAACGTCAGAATATGACATCTGTAGACGTCAGATTCTAACGACTAAAGTCGATCCCGCACTGAATAAGTGAGTGAATATTGCATTACGTCGCTTTCTGCACAATCATGGCAATATCGCGATAAAAGGAAGCCCGAAGCGGGGACTTTGCCCTATACTACTCTTCTTTCGAATGACTTCAAGGGTTCTTTATAGTGCACAGTATCATATTCAGCACTGTATACTCCAGGCCTTTGATCAGTTTGGATCACTGCATGCACAACTACGATGACATACATCCATCCCGAGATCCCGCACTGAAAGAGTAAGAACGTTAAAAATGGCCGTAGACCCATAACATAAGTAGGGGAGGGGCGGGCAAAGGGGGCCGGTGAGCAAAGGGGGCCACCAATGATATTTTAATTATGAGGTGTTGTATGACATATTAATGAAGTCATAGCTATGATTTGTGAATATGTGTATACAAAAAACATAAATATCTCATACATATCGTAGATAAAAATAATAGACGATGGGGGGTTTATGGCAACAATCTTATAAATATAACCTTATATATCTGTATGAATCTCTTGATTAATTTATGTGATTTCTTATGAAAAGCCATTGTTTTGTGTGGTACATTATATTGCCTTTGTTTTGTAGTCATTACTTCAGTCAGGAGATTACTTTGGGGAGAGATAATAGATTTAGTTTCCCACCTCTAAACCTTGGGCAAAGGGGGCCTGGGCAAAGGGGGCCAGGCCATTTCAATACAAAGACCATACAGCATGGCCCCCTTTGCCCGCTAAATGTCAATGGGTGCATGTTTCACAAAGGAATCCCAGTGAACGAAAGTATATAGTATATTATTAGAATTATGTCCAACAAAGTATGTCACCATATACATCAAATGAAAGGGTTTTTTCATATCTGTTTTATTAAGCTCTCTTCGGTGTACACACTTATGCATCAAAATAAAAATAGTTCCCAAAGTGTGGGTGGCCCCCTTTGCCCAATGCGCTGGCCCCTTTTGCCCAAGCTATTGGGCAGGGGGCCACTTTGAGAGCAAATCGATTTGGCTTATAATCTCTGAAACATTAAGTGTGTCTGCTATAGGGCCTATGTATCTACATCGCATGTAGCCTACATAGAACGGTCATTGGTTTTAAAATAGCTCAAATATTCTCCTTAAATACCATAGAAACGTTAAGTGGCCCCTTTGTCCGCCCTTCCCTTATTCAAATGAATGTTTTAATCCGCGCGGTGTGCCTACACAACCAAACGGACGAAAAATGGCGTACGCATACCGTAGAAATCGTATGTGAGCGTCAGAATCGTGTATGAGCGTGGATAAGTGCACACGCACCGTAGGTGGCGTACGCATACCGCACGCGGTGTGCGTACGCCACCTACGGTGCGTGTACACTCATGCACGCTTCCTACGGGGTCTCTACACTTACGGACGCTCACTCACGGGAGCCGACGAATGGAGACGGTCTGACGCGATCGCGACTTTTGGAGACGGTGTGTGTACGCTCACCGCACGTCCAGACGGAATGCCTACACGACGCGACGGTCTGCCTACACATAGTCATAGAGACGGTGTGTGTACACAAAAGTGCGACAGCCCGCGCACGTCCACGTGTTTATACGACATTTTAAAAGCCGCGAGCACATGAATTTTTCCATTGGGTTTGTACATGCTGGTCCGTGCGCTTGTCCGCATGTTTCACACTGGCTTGTCCAATATTCTATTTTAATTTGGGCCCGCCCCGATGGTTCATTCGTATCGACTGGGGCTTGTAACCTGGAGGAACCAGGTTCGAATCCTGGTCGGGACGGATATTTGTCATCGTGGCTGTGCATTTGCAGTGCTCCAAACTGTTCAAAGGCATGGGGTGTACAGGGCTGCCTATGATACTGTGCACTATAAGGAACCCTTGAAGACATTCGAAATAAGAGTAGGGCATAGTCCCGGCTTCGGGCTTCCTTCTGTCGCGATATTGCCATAATTGTGCAGTTTATTTCTCGTTGTGTAACAAATGTAGCCTACATTGTAGAATATCTTTTTCTTATATAAAAGATATCCTCAATTTATATTTATTGTAATGCATGTTATAATATTTGATATATAAATTGAAATATATCTTTATAGCAAAAAATATCTTCAAGTTATATCTCATTTCAGGTGTCCAGATACCTGGATACCCACAAAAACTATGGTAGCCATGTGGGCCCTTCAGATGGTTATTTCAGTCGCCTAAACCAATTTCCAGGAGTCCACTTAATTATTTTGATATTTGCGGTTTATGCGCCTTAATTAATTGAGATAAAGCAATATAAATGCCTTTAATAATAAATAATAATGATAATATAGATTAACATGATTAATGCCTATTGAATGAATTGAACATAGTATATCTTTAAAAAAATGTATTTTTGTTAGGATAAGCCAGTGTGCTTCTCAAATCTCGGAATCTCAGGAAATATCACTCTCGACGCGAGATCATACGAGACAAGGCCTGATGAGATGGAGTGTGAACATGCCTGTCAATCAGCCCTGTCGGTTAACTATCAATAATGACAGTGATCTGTGTCAGCATTTAAAAATATTTATGCAACAGCTTTTAATCTATTACGCTAATATAATTTATAAATTATTTAATAAAGTAACATGTTTATTCAAATCGTGTAATAAAGCATTATAAAGCATTATCTTTTCAAATCGGGCAATAACACAACACGAGCACGACGTTCCCTTACGTTTTCTCTTTAAATCGTGTAATAAAACGTAACAACACGAACACGATGTCTTTGCAATTTTTGTCAATTTTTTTAAATCACTACAACACTAATAGTATGTTTTTCAAAATCATATCACTGATGTTATATTATTCATATGATAACTTCCAAGGCCGTAGGCTTGAAATGGTGCGACACACTCAACTAGCCACTGTTGCTGTAACTGACGGCGCCAAGCATTAAGTGATCGCCCGCCAATGGTATCAGGAGATCCGAGTTCATTTTAGATTTATGTTTAGTTAAAATAATCAGGGAATTACAAACACGGACACAAATATAATTCAAGCTTATAGTCCAGGACAGCTATGTCAAAAATAGGGTCAACCCACCACAAATTGCAACATAAATTATTCCTTTACCAAAAGTCTCATAAATTATCATAGAACAACATATTAAAAGTCACATAGAATCTGAGTAGTGGAAGAGTGCCTAATTTGCATAAATCCAAAATGGCCGCCATGAAAATTGACCGAGTCTTATTTTAGAGATATCTCTGCTAATAATCAATGAAGAATCATGATTTTTGTGTCTAAACTTATGTTTTTAGGGTCAAGGAATCTAATGAACATTTAATTGAACATCCTGGACATTCCGTTAACACCACAAATCAAAATATTTTGTATGACGGATGTGAAATCACCTCAAATTTCACGAATTTTGACCATAATATTATTATGTCTGACTTGATTATTAATGATCTAAACATTATGGCTCTTTTATAATAAACATGTTATTGTATCAGTGGTTGAAGTTTCAAAAGTCATTAGGGGCCCACCATCCAATCAACAGGGGGGAGGGGGTGGAGTTTTTGTCGCGGACAAATTATTTATTTCAACTAAGCTAGGTGGCGCTCTGAAAATTTCAAATTTTATTATATGTTTATATAGAACAGTTCTTGACATAACATATTTATTTCACAGAATCTACCCGAAATTATATATAATTAAAAAAACTACAGCCCCCACCCCCTGTAGATTGAATGGTGGCCCTGTTGACACAGTCAGTAGGCCTAAAATATATAAGATAAGTTGTATTTGTAAAGCACATTATATGCACCCATTTTCCACACCCTCCCTCCCTCTACAAAATATAGTATATCGAGGGTTATGTGTGAACAGGGGGTACCTATGATCATGTCAGGCAAATAATGCCACATTAAAACAGTGCGATTATAGTCGGGTTCACATTAACTGTGGTGAATGATTTTCGCCGATTTCTCAGTTAATGTACAGGCACTATTTATCGTACAAAAAACAGACACATAAAATGGGGAAAATTTGTTTATTAAAAATAAACATCAAATTAAACGACTACAAATAAAAAGGGCTTCACTTCAAATGTTGTTAATGTAAACGTGGTTATAACAGAGTGAAGCCCTAAGAACAAAATAGGTATACATTTACTTGACAGTCAGTTAACAGGATTAACCAGTGAATATTTATACATGTCTCTAATTGATCTAATCTACTATGAATATTTATACATGTCTCAAATTGATCAAATCTACTAGGACTATTTATACATGTCTCTGATTGATCTAATCTACCATGAATATTTATACATGTCTCTGATTGATCTAATCTACTATTTAAATGTGAACTTTGCCTCTTGTATCATTACAAACAAATTAGATAATATCAACCAAACTATCAATAACAATCTAGTAATTGTTCACACAAAACCAAACCTATCAATAACAATCTACTAATTGTTCACATTAATATATTAATGAACATTGACATTAATGAACATTGTTACAAACAAATCGAGATCCGAACAAACCACGAATTACATAGCTTGGGATTCGCCTAAGATTAATAATCTATTTTGTGTCCGATAAAAAGAGCTTTCATTTTACGAAAACTCTGTATTTTCTAGTCATGGTGCGAACACCCTGAAAATGTCTTTGAAAAATATTACATAGTTTAAAAGCTGGTCTATTTAACGTGTAGTAAATAAATCAAAATGTCACCCTCTATAAACCCATTAGCTTCGTCTTAGAATTTCATTACATGTAAAATGGTCTAATTTCTGAAATACTTATCAAAACTTCGCGAAATTTTCAGCGTAGTCGCGACATGAATGGAAACTACTGTGTGTAAAACTTCATAACAATTGCTTTAGAATTCACTGAGGTATTTGCGAAAATTATTCACCTTGGTTGATGAATTTTCAGCGCCTGGTTTTTATGAAACATATTGAGAAATTTTATAAAAGATGTATCCGCAGCGTGATAAACTGTTTAATGGTTGCACAATAAAGTAATAATACTATCAGACTTAGATATTGATATGTTTCGCAAATATTGAATTATATATGTTTGGGTTACTGAGACTAAAACAACTGCGTTGACGCATAGTTATAAGCAAAGATTAGCCGTATAGTTATAAATTAAAGCAAGCTTAATAATATGTGTCCCCTTTTTATAACGTAGCATTTAATTATTTACACATAATGATACTATGAACAATATCAACCTCGCCTATAAACATAACCGTTTAATGGCTGCACTAAAACATTAACAGTAATATAGCAAATGCCAGCCATAGCTAAATAATGATATCCTATAAACACACATACTTCCATACAGATATGGAAGTAGCGAATCTAGACGTGCATTTGTATCTGATCTCGAAGAAATCTGTTGGAGCTGGATGTTTATCTGTTACGATTGGAAAGTTTGTCTTCGTTGCACCAACCCCAGTCCAATAAAATCAGTGCATTCAAATTAGTCAAAAATGAGGTATTACTTAAGATTCTAGGGCTTGACTATGACTTTATGATGAAACTTTTGCAGGCTCAGATGGTCAAGGTTTACCTTTGTATACAGCGACTAGAGCGTCTTCACCTGCAGATATCACGTCATCCTTTAAGCTATTTAGCTCATTGAAAACTAGCCCACTGTTCCCGAAATACTGCACTGGTGATAAGGAGTGTCAATGCTGCTTTTTTGCCAATACCGACGCCAGATGTGGTATACCATCCAATAATGTGATGAATAAACGACACATTTCTGTACACTGCTGGACTGTTATTTACAATAAAGCAATACTCCAGCATTTTGGTGGATGATTTTCTCACTGCTTTGGCTCTAGTCTATGATATAATTTGTGGATTTGGCATGGAAGCATACCAATAAGTGGGTTTGTGTTATCGCCAGCCACGACTGTTGGGCTTGGTGTTTTCTTAAAGCCGCTATGGCAGTTTGCACTATTACCAGATCTCTTTGTTAAACATGTTAGAAATGATCTTCCTGTGTCTCCTTAAAGACCACAGAGGCTGAAACTTGTACAGTTTCACCTACATAGATACTAGAAAGTTTCTGGTGAACTACATCAACACAACCATTGGTGTTCCATAGTGGTTGTTGACATACTTTACATAATGCTTGCATGTTCCTTCAAATGCGATTCCTTTACACAAAGAGACTCTATGAAGTAAGGTACCTCTATAATCTAATATATATTGAATGTTAATTTTTGGTAGTGGTGTGATATCAGGCATGTGATGTCACAGTGCATCAGCTAGGCTAGTTTTATTTGCGCTTCTTGGAATAAACTTACTATTATAGGGTTGAGGGATAGCTACATAGGGGCCTACATGTAGCTCGTAATGAAATACATTTGTTAGGTTATCAGCACCCTGTCCTGCAGCTACAAGTCTCTGGAAGAGGAGTTAGGTATCACTGTAAATGATCTCGTCTTTTATCTTGGTGAGTTTACAAGTTTCTTGAAGAGGGGTTAGGTGAATGACCTCGTGTCTTATCTTGGTGAGTCATCATGCAGTGACATGTCCTTACACGTCCTTTATAAGTACATAATCTTAAGGGTGTCTGTCATGTCTTTTTATTTCGTGCATGTGAAACTTCCTTGTGTTGCACACTGGTTGTGTATGAAATATTACTTAGGGCTTGAATGGCAGAATTAACATGAGTAGGGGAGACCCAGGAGGATTTGGACACAAGGTGCATTTGGACAGTAGGTCTAGACCATAAATAGATGACATCATTACAGGGAATGCCATAAATAGATGACATCATTACAGGGAATGCCTTTAGGGTACCCTTTAACCAAGACCAAGTCAGTGGACGCCATTTTTTAATTTTAAATGTTTGGTCACATTTGTGTGATTTTTTAATTGTCGAAATAACTTGTCAGAGGTAAGTTCAATGTTTTTTTTATTTATTAATGACTAGTCTTGGATTTCGTCTTAAATATTTCAATGGCTGTATTGCTCATTTTGTGTAATTCATTCAAATGTATCTTGTTCGATAATTGAGCTGTTTATAGATTTCAATCTGTTGGGTGCATTTTGAAAAAAAATTCAGGAAGGAATTGGACACTTTTTAGAGAGGAGTCGGACACTTGGGGGATGTTTTGACAATGTCCATATCCTCCCCAAATCACTTGTCCAAATCCTTCCAACAGCATGAAATTCAATATCTCTAGCAATGTTATTCTTCTGCATAGAATGGTAAAAACACATATGGCTATCTATAGGCATAGTGAGTCTCTTTCTTTGGGCAAAAGATTACCTTTATCACATGAACATAGTATGAAAAAAGTCAAAAAGCTGGCAATGTCCAAATCCGCCTGGGTCTCCCCTACAAGCGGGAGTTTAGAGCAACCATACGAGACGCGCCGATTCATTCATGCCACTTCCTCTCGTCAAACCATCTGTAGTTCTGAAGTTTCTCATCACCACTTCAATGATTAAGTCAGTCGACAAGTCAGCTCAGAATGTTATCATTTCTTCTGATAACATGGTGGCCATCATAGTGACGGGTGATCAAAATATGTGAAATTTTACGCAATTCGGCATTCGTCATATACGACATTTATGTTGTCAGACACGGTCCGAGATGCTTAACGATGTGCTCATCCGATTCCTTGACCCCAAAAACATATGGCTAGACACCAAAATCATGATTCTACATTGATTATTAGCCGAGATATCGCCAAAATAAGACTTAGTCAATTATTTTAGCGGCCATTTTGGATTTATGCAAATTAGGCATTCTTTCACTACTGCGATTCTTGGTGACTTTTAATATGTTTTTCTATGACACTTTCTGAGACTGTTGGTGAAGAAATCATTTCTGTTGCAATTTGTGGTGGGTCATTTCATAGTTTACCTGGACTATTAAATGAGAGACAAAAAGAGCTTAAACAACGTAAGTAAAAGGGCTCTAGCCTCCAATTATCTAGCGCCCATGTAGCTTTGAAAAGTGTACTGCACGTCAGGAAACATGATATGCTCCATAGTATTCTCGCGAACATAATTAAAGTACAATCAAGCTAAAATCATCAAAAATCAGTATTTTTATTTTGCCTTTTAAATATGACTATTATGATGTAAACATGTCCATTGACTAGAACTGCGTATACATTTTTAAATTTTTGTGTTGCGCATTATATACCAGTTAAGCGAGATTTAAAGACAACATTCCCGTATTTCTTACATTGGACATGCATGTCCGAAATAAGAAATCGGGAATTTCGTCTTTATATCTTTGCGGCTTCTTTTTTTTGCTTTCCATTCTCTTTTGCCATGATACCAAGCTTCACAGTAGTAATTTGTCAATGCTCTGCCAACTGCATGCATCTGCCAATAAAAGCCCTCAACTGCATTTGACGTGCGTGTTATTGTACCACCTCCACGTTGGAGAAACTATACAGCACTATCCAGAGACGACGACGACAATGATGGAGCAATAGAAGAGCAACAGAGCAGATGGAACTTGGGGAAGATCAACAGGGATGAATGAAAAATACTCCGATCCATGACCTTTTCATACGCGGTTTGGAAATTGACACATTTGGGTGGCGGACACCGCAAAATTGTGTACAGACACAGCGAGATGGCGTACATACATCGTAGACAGCGTGAGGCAGCGTGACATGTCGTCAAACAGTGTACAGAAACCGTGCAAAGCGTACAGAGACCGTAGGCAGCGTGACTAAGCGTGACTAAGCGCAACCAGTAGCTACGGATCCACTACGCTGACCGTCTCACGGTGCAACACCCAAAAAATTTTGCGCTGTGTGTAGGGTAGCGTAAGCTATTGCATAACAGTGTAGAACAGCGTAGGGACAGCGTGTGCCAGTGTAGGGGCTCCGCCTTGGAGAGGGGTGTAGGGTGAGCCATTTCTGGTCTGCGCTCCGTCGCGCACGCCCACGATACCTACGGTGTATGTACGATGTCCACGGTGTATGTACACCATTTCGCTGTGTCTCTGCGCTGATTCACGGATGATTGGTCTCCCGCGGACAGCCACGCTTGGCCACGAATTTTTTAACAAGAAGTTGATTCGCGGTAGCCGACGGATGGACGCGCTTGCCGCGAAAAGTGACGCGGTGATCGCCCGGAAATGTACGATCACGGACGCCTACCGACGCTTACCGACGCTTACCGGCGCTTACGGGCGCTGATTCCCGGTGCGGGGCTTTTGCTCCTTCCGCGTGTGACCGTGTCAAACCGTACCCCAGTGTGACTGGGCCTTAAAACATTTATGATGATTTCAAATTTTGGTCGCCATGGTTTATACAAAAATATGTAAGCGGTCCGAGTGTGCGCAAGTGGAGCAGCGAGTTCCCATTCCCATTTATCACAAGTGGTGATTCAACGTGTTGATAGGAAGCCAGCGTATATATTTAAACTTTGTCGTAGGCCTACACATTATTACTCTTGTTATATTTGACGTTAGTATAACGTTTACCCAATTTTTACATGGATAGCGAACCCTTTCAATTTATAGAAGGCGAAAATAATAATACATTGACTGATTTATTAAAAAATCATAACAGTGAAGAAGAATTTGATAATTTTACCTTGAATTTTGATAAACACTCTCCTTACTATGACCACAAATCTTTCTTAACTTTTCTACAAGATAATGACAAATCATTTACAGTATTAAGTATTAATGTTGCAAGCCTTAGATCAAAATTTGATGAAATTGAAATTTTTATAAATGAGGTAACACTATGTTGTCCACCTCTGAGTGCAATATGCATTCAGGAAACATGGTTAAATTAGCACGATGATATATCATTATTTAATTTAAATGGCTATAACTGCATATCTCAAGGAAAAACTTGTAGTCAAAGAGGAGGTCTCGTTATATATTTAAATGACGACTTTAACTATAATATCATAAAATGTCCGGAAATTTCAACTTTATGGGAATGTCAAATTATTGAAATAACTAGCAATATGCTCTCTAGAAAAGTAATCTTGGGGAATGTCTACCGACTTCCTAGAGAAACATCCACCGATCACAAAACATTTATTGATGAATTTTCCCCCATATTAGCTCAATTGGAACAATCCCACTCCGAAGTCATTATAGCTGGCGATTTCAACATTAATTTACTAGACATAAAGACTAAAGATAAAGTATTAGCTTTTTATAATTCTTTTACTACTACTGGCTTTTTGCCTGAAATTACTTTGCCTACACAATTTTCACATAGGACAGGTACACTTATCGACAATTTTCTTTGCAAATTATCAGATATATCTTTAAAATCTAAGTCTGGCATTCTTGTAGATAGATTTTCAGATCACCAACCATATTTCATGTCAATAAATCTAAGAACGGTCAACATTATCCCACATAAATATATAACAATCAATAAACAAACGCCCATTGCTATCCAGAATTTTAAAGAAGAACTTTCAAGCTCCAATATTATGGAATTACTTGATGTGAATTTGGAATCCAATCCCAACAATAATTATGATGTATTACACGACTTAATATGTGCACTGAAACAAAAACATTTTCCAAATAAAAAAATTTAATTTAATAAATACAAACACAAGGGTACGCCATGGATTACAACGGGTATTTTAAAGTCAATAAAATTCAAAAAGAAAATACACTTGGCACTTAGGAGAACACCACATGTATCTCCTCATTACAATACAATAGAAACAAATTTACGAAATTATAATATCATACTAAAAAAATCGATTAGATTGGCAAAAAAAATTTATTACACTACAAATTTTCAAAAGGCAAAAGGTAACCTTAAAAAAAGCTGGTCAGCTATAAATGAAATGTTATGCAAGAAAAGAAAAAAAGTAAATTTCCCTGAATTTTTCAAAATTGACAATACTGTAGTTACAGGTACAACTAGTATTGCGAATAAATTCAACTTTTTCTTTACAAATATCGGACCAAATCTGGCAAAAGAAATTTGCGTCCCGTCTAGAAATAATTTTAAAAACTATTTATTAAATCAAAATGATAACAATTTGACCTTTAAACTCATAGGAGAAGATTTTGTTAGCAAACTGATAGACGATTTAGATAGCAAAAATAGTACAGGATGTGATGGGTTATCAAACACCTTACTTAAATCTATTAAACTAAACCTAGTTAAACCAATAACACTCATTGTTAATCAAATGCTAACAACGGGTATATTCCCTGACAAATTAAAAATAGCAAAAGTCATACCATTATTCAAAAAGGGAGATAAATCTATATTTTCGAATTACAGGCCCATTTCTCTATTACCATCAATATCCAAACTTTTTGAAAAAGTAATTTATCAACAACTATACAAATATTTTGAAGATTCAAATTTATTCTACGAGAGTCAATATGGTTTTCGGAAGGGTCATTCCACGGAATTGGCCTCCCTAGAACTAGTAAACAGGTTGTTATCTAAAATGGATAAAGGCGAGGTACCTGTAGCTATATTCATTGATTTATCCAAAGCCTTCGACACCTTAGACCATGATATATTACTATACAAATTAAAATGCTATGGACTAACAGGTAATTCTATAAATTTATTAAAAGGTTATTTAACAAATAGACAACAATATGTACATTATGATAATACTGACTCAAATTTCTTAAAAATAACCACTGGGGTACCTCAAGGTTCCATTTTGGGGCCTTTACTATTCTTAATTTATATGAATGATATACATAAATCTTCCAATCTCTTTCATTTTATCCTTTTTGCAGACGACACGACTCTAATAACAAAGAATGCTATTTATAATACAGATAGTATTAATGCAGAACTAGCAAAACTCTCAATATGGTTTAAAGTAAACAAACTTTCTCTTAATGTTTCCAAATCCAAATTTATGGTTTTTCGTTCGGCAAGAAAACTAACACCTATACCATTGATACAAATAGACAATAACGTTATTGAATGCGTCGAAAACTTCAATTTCTTAGGTTTAATTATCAATAAGCAATTGAAATGGAATGATCACATAGACCACATTGTCCTGGAAATATCACGCATCATCGGCGTCCTAACAAGATTGAAAAATCATATGCCCTTAAATATTTTAATACGCTTTACAACTCACTGTTATTACCACACATAAATTATTCGCTCATAGTTTGGGGACACCAGCCATCCAAACTAACAAACTTGCAAAAGAAATGTATTCGAATTATAACAAAAAAACAAAATGTTTGCCCATACTGATCCACTATTTAAAAACTTGCATATTTTAAAAGCAGAGGATATTTTTAAAATACAGCAATTTAAATTATACTACAAATACTTAAAACACACTTTGCCCACATTCTTTCTGAATCTCCAGTTTAGGACAAGTGGACATAATTATAATACAAGGAATCAAGATCTATATAAATGTCGTATAAAACATGAATTTGCTAGACAGTGCTTATTATATAATATACCCGATGCAATCAATAACTGTCCAACAAATATAAGGGAAAAGTTTTTTACTCACAGTTTGCAAGGTGTCATCACTTATGCTAAATCATCAATATTAAACAGCTACGACAGCATTTGTCATATTCCTCGGTGCTATGTTTGTAGCGCAATTTAATAATATATGTTTGTGTATTACAACAAATTTTCCGTCTTTTCAATTATCATATTGCCTATACCTTACACATGTTACAGTCTGATAGAGTGTTAATTTTTGAAGGTTCAAATTTACCCGTTAAGTTCTAGTATTTATTGCAACTGAATTCTCAAATGTATTAGTCATTTTTTTTTATAATAACTTTTTTATGATACTTAGGCCTACTACTATATAATAGTTTTTCTATTCACAATATTGGTTTATATTGTCTGATGATAGCTCCCCGTCTGTCGCCGCGGTCTTCGAGCTATCTTAGTACTGAGGTGATAGCCAGGGAGTTAACATCACCTTCATTAATATGTACTTGAAATATCGAATAAACCTGTAATATAAATGTAATGTAATGTAGGTGGCCTCCACGCTAGCGACCATTGCTTGGTCTTAGTGGAGGTCTCCTGATCATCATAATATATACAGCTGCTTTTATATTACTATGTACTTACTCTTTTTGATCAAATAAATGAATCTGAATCTGAATCTGAATCATTGTCAAGTATGGTCTGATCCGGGTGAGATTTCGACACACTTTCTAAATACAGTGCAACCTGTACATACCAGACCCTGTAGGCCTACAAACCGGAATCCTGTCTATACCGTAATAATTATTTGGACCCGAATTAATTACACTCACAACAATACTAATTAACCCTCTCCAAACCGGAACCTGTCTACTCCGAATACCGGACTCATTTTTCCCCCAAATGCATAAATTATATTGTATTTCACCTGTCCAAACCGGAATCTATCCTTTTTTCACCATTTAGAACCACTTGACTGTTGCTCCCTTGTTTAATCTAAATTATTAAACCTGTGTTGAAGCTATAAATTAACAAATTAGCTTATTTTTTCGATCGTAAAGTTGTAAATGTTTGGTCTTCATTGAGACGTTTTCGCTAGCTCATTTACCCGTACACTGTCACATGACATCTTAAATCAAAATGGCGGGTCACTTTCAAAACAATCTGCGATGCTTCGCCGTCACCAAGCACTTTCTGGTTGTTTTAGCAGCCAGTTTAGTCCTCACTCGAATTGAGTCAGAGGACGTTAGAGGTGTGAACTACCCTCACGAAATCCCTTTTCATGATTACACTCTGTACAGGGAACATGATGTACTTTTCACCTCACCGGCATTTTATTTCGGCCCGCCAGCAATACATGTTCATGTTTTTCTAAATTCTCAAATTTTTCTTGGGGTAAAACCGATTTTCAGGCTATGTCCTAGTCTTTTGTCAAGTCAGCCTAGCCCACCTAAATCAGATTTTGGTTCAGCCTTATTATTAATTTTACTTTCTGGCCAGGTTGAACTAAATCCAGGTCTCCTCATGTCTGGAAGCCTAAATTTGTCATCAATCTTCCCATGTGGCTATTGCGAAGACCCGGTCACATGGGAGCAGCGTGGAATTTGCTGTGATAGTTGTGATATGTGGTTTCACAAAGATTGCGTCGACATGGGATCTTTCACCTTCCTGGCATATTCCACAACAAACGTCTCATGGATATGCTGTCGATGCAATCATTCAAATTGTGACAGAAATTTATTCCATTCGTTTGAAAATGAAACCACAGATAATTTTGACAATCTAAATTCTAGTGGCTCTGAGAACGTAGTTAATTCACCAAATTCAGATTTTGCTCCCACAAAGCACAGTAGTCCGATTCCCCCCTTCAGGCCTAAGAACCGTCAAAGAAACTGGCGTACTTTATTGATAAATTGTAGAAAAATAAAAAGGGAAAGTAGCAATTTTTTTAGCATTTCTAAATTATTACCAACCTGATTGCATCCTCGACACTGAATCTTGGCTCGACAAGGATACTACTACCAGCGAAATTTTCCTTCCTGAAAACCAAGTTTTACGTGGGGATCGAGATTCAAAAGCCCGTGGAGGAGGAGTCTTTATTGCTGTCAAAAACATTATGACATGACCCTCCTCCCTGATTTACAGACTAACTGAGAAATTTTATGGGCTAAAGTTATCGGCATGAAAATCATTAACACTCGGTTGCTTTTATAGACCTCCTGACTCCAAAATTAGTACTTCAGAAGAACTTGTGAAATCTTTAGACCTGATGCCAAAAACTTCAAATCAGACTATTGTCCTGGGAGGTGATTTCAACCTACCTGGAATTGACTGGGACAATGGGGTAGTAAACCCTAAAGCGGCAAACAAATCCAAATGTGAGCTGCTTTTGTCAAGCCTAGATACACATGCCTTGGCCCAAATTCATAAAGAACCTACTAGAGAAGAAAATATTTTGGACCTCCTGATCACAAATAAACCCGGTTTGATTAAATCTTCCCAGTGCGTCAGTGCAAAAATGCTAATTGGGAAGCTATCAGGCAACAAATTAGGAGCTGCTGGACCTCCTTTTCAAAAAATAGTCCTAGCCGTAACGTTCTGTTAATGAAAATTGGTTGAAACTAAAATCCATCCTAAATCAATGCCTGGACAAATTTACACCGACTAAAGTGACTTCCCCTCGGGAAAATCTACCTTGGCTATCCAAATCACTTCTCGCATCTAGTCAGAAAAATGCATCTTTATATAGTAAAGCCAAGCGTACGAATAAAGCTGACCTTTGGGCAAAGTACAAATTATGTAAACGGCAGACCCAGCAGTGTAGTATTTTTTTAGAACTATTATATTTTTTGGGTGTTAATCGTATGTTCGAAAACCGAAATCACAGAATTTAAGACAATTTAGCTAATTTGATCAACGAAAACAAAGTAAATGTCACAACAATGGATAAAAAACTTTATTAAAGCAACCATCAGTTCAGTATTTTAACAAAAATGATCATTATGGAAGCTGATAAATTCATACTATCCAACCGCATCCTTCGTCGGTTTAAGTTGACCAGACATAATATGATAAAAACGTGGCGAAGCAAAATCTGAAGAGGTCATATAGAAAGGGCGTTGTTTGATGCTGAAGTTGCCTTTGAGCTCCTTCATTAAGCCAGTCGGCTTAATAGGTGTCACATCTTCGGGTGTAAATTCCAGTCTCTAAACAAACAAACAAACACATGGTAAATTATACACTAGATTAACCATTTCTGATTCAATAGTGTTAGTCTGGGATGACGCGCTATAGCGTGCTAACAAAAGCATACGCACGTGTATGCACCCGTGTCAGACAAACAGCCGGGATCGCCGTGACTGTTTGCCATTACAAGCCTATATGTATCTCAGATAGAAATTCGGAGAATCCGTCTTTGTTATCAGAAATGTCACTAGGATTGGTCGAAATTGAATGTCCTTATATTTTAGGAAATACTGACCGTTTGAAAGAAGAGAGTCCTATCATTGAAAAAAATCACATGCCTATTATTATCAATGCAGCTGGCAGTAACTGGATTTAGGTGGTGCGATTTTGTTGTGTGGACTTCTGTGGGGTCGCCATTTGTAGGCTGTATTTCAACCAAGAATTCTGGGTTCCGGTAGAAAAAAACTTTTAACCTTCTACCAGGATGTGCATTTACCATAGTATTTTGGAATGAGGTTACCTAGTGACCTTGTGGCACCAGATCTTGGCGATAATATGATCCGTTTTGACAACCTAAACGCATTTTAATTATCACTGGGCATTTTATCATACTGACTGCAACACACGAATATACATATATAATAATATATATATATAATAATACTGCAGGGAAAAATGAGAACAATATGCCCTATATACAATGTGTGACAAAATGGAATTTATTCTGCATATTGTTCAGTAAAGAAGCTGTCAATAATTTGACGTTTTGTATTTACTATTTTTATAATCGGACAATGGTGGTTATTATAAATGTCATTAAACATGTTATAGGATAAACGTTTTGTCATATTATGTTACTGGTTCAATAAACACCGAAGTTCACACATATCTTTGTTTAATTATGGTCACTTGACAATAAGTTCCTGGGATAATTTTACTGAGTGATCTACATTTCTTTCTATGGCGCGCTCAACATGAAACGTGCATTATCAATATTTTTACTCTACATTTCTTCTTGTGGTGTCAGTCTGCTCCTCCCACTACGAAATGGGGGACTGTTTAGATCTGCTCCCTTTTTATTTAGCAAATTCTTAAAGCGACTAGCTGCAAAAGTAGACTTACAAAAGTTTTTCAATTTTTATGCTGCGCATTTACCAGTTGAGCGAGATATAGAGACGAAATTCCCGTACTTCTTCGTATTTCTTATTTCGGACTAACATGTACACAAATTTGAAAACTTCTGCAGTTCTAGTCTATGGAATTGTTTACATCATATGGTCATATTAAAAAGCCAAAAGAAAATCACTGATTTTTTGATGATTTTAGCCTGATTGAGTCGCTTTTAATAGTAAAGCCTCTATCGGCCAGAACCAGATCGTCCCTGTGTGACTTTTGTAGCTCGAGTATAAATTGCCATGTCTATGAAAGTTTCTAGGCTGTGCACAGAAAAATTCGGTGCAATCTATTATAATTCTGATTTCTTCTTAATTCTGATTTCTAATTATGGACAACCATGTCAAAAATAAGAAATACGGGAATTTCGTCTCTATATCCAGCCTAACTGGTGAATGCGCAGCACAAAAATTTAAAAACTTTTGCAGTTCTAGTCTATGAACATGTTTAAATCATATGGTCATATTAAGAAGCCAAAATAAAATCACCGATTTTTTAATGATTTTAGCCTGGGCCAGTCCCTTTAAGTTTGTTAATGCTGGCCCAGCGTCGCAGACGGGGACCAGCATTAACCAAATTAAACAAATAGGTCTACATCTATGAGTAATTTTCACTTGTGAGCCAGCATTAACCCGGCATTGGATCACCTATATCTCCGCTCCTTAAGCGGATAACGAAAAGACACACAGCTGGCAATAAAAGGCATGTTCGGAGACCGAGGCAACACGTTCATTCTTCAGGCTTTTGTGTGATTTATCCAAACCACAACAAATTCAGACTTTTGCTTTCTGAATGACAGACGGGGATGGTGTTCATTTTAGCTCACGTCTCAATCAAATTACATGAGCAGCCTTTAAACTAAACAAACGCTCCATATAAACCATGTGTGGTTGGTCAGCCATATCGCTAGGATATTCAGATTCCAAAGGGAAAATTGGACCTGCAGGTAGATTGAGAAATTGTTCATCCTGGCTTCAAATGAAAAGCAATACATATACAGTATCACATGTAAAACATATTAAAGCATCCCAGGTTGATGGGCTGAAGTAAAAACCTATAAGACTAATCAATTTCTCTTTGTTGTAAAATTCATATTTTTGGTGAGAGACTAAGCCTTCAAGTAAAGTGCACTTCCAATAATTGTTTTAATAAATAAATACACAACGTAATACAGGAATTAATTAAAATATCGATAGTTACCTCTTTCACTAAGTAGGGAGTGTAGAACACTCCTCTGAAGGTGTTAGTTGTCTCGTTGTAGGAGATATTGATCATGGTGCGCTTCAACACAAAGTAAATCCCGTACAGCAGTGAAATGCCAAACAGGCTGCCAAACACACCCTGACATACTTGATGATGAGTGTTAAAAATCACCACATTCAGTACAGCACTGTGTTTTACCAGTAAGAAACAAGTTTGTGCAATTACAGGCAGAATCGAGAGATTTGCAAGCAGTTGAGTCCAGAATATACTCCTGCGGTAGTTGCATAAATACACAGGCATGAACTTGTTATGTGGTACCTCATTTTGTAAATTACCACTCTTAGGTTTGCTTGTGGATGATACATGACTTGACTGATTTGTAGTTCCCCTTTTAGCACTCTGGGTGCTCATTTTGTGAATATTACTGAAAGCGTCACATCCACCATTTTGAATTTGAGTTTGTCTCAGACCACCACATAGATTCACATATCGTCTTCTATCACCAGTAGATGTAGTACAAAACGATAACACATTCGTATTTACAACAGTTTTCAGACATTTTGTCAGAAGTTGAGTATGCTGAAATTAGAGATACAACACATAAATTAAAGATATCTCAAAAATGACTAGATCTTTGTCGAACCAAAGCTTAACCGTTGTGCTGCTTGGGCAGTATACGGTTTCAAGGATGTTCTAGAAATCAATAAAAATAACAATAAATTTGTTTAAATAGTTCTTGGCATATGCTTAGTTAATCCAATATTCTATGTTTCATAAATATAAATATTGTTTGTCATTTGAAGCTACCGATAGAAATTGTGCTAGCAATTCCAGCTTCAAATGAATCTAAAATAGAAACAAACAATTCAGCAGCACAAAGGTTAAAATTGATTAACACACCATGAAAAAATAGTTTTAAAGCTCACAAATGAACCAGGTTAAAAACTAATCACTAGGAGTTAGCTGCTGCAATACTAGACACGAAGGTGAATGTACACAGCATTGCAATCCTACTAACATTAAACAATAAATGAAAAAATTCACCAAACGCCATCAGCGGCTGTCTGTTATCATAAAATCATAATAGAGGCTGATGGTGGTGCTGACCGGTTTCACTTATTTAAAGGGACAAGCCAACCACCAAATCAAATTCAAACCTTGTCAGGTACATGAATAGAAAGTCAATTTGAACTTTTATCGTTGAAATACTTTAATCTAATGATAATGTATATTAACAATAAAACATAAAATTAAGCAACTGTTAATGCACATTGGAAAGTTTAGATTTTTTACAACCATGACTAAAAGCAGGTGGTGTGCTAGTCCCTGTAATCTTCAAGTACCCTGCATCAGGCTTTCTTATGATTTTCTGCCTTTGGACAACGACCAATGGGGTTCAATGATAGGTTGACAGTGATACTTTTCGAATCAATTCTTAAGACCATTAAAATGATTTCCGTTTCAAGTGAACAATTTGAAAAATGTTCAGGTAAATACTTTAGTCAAGAAATGAATGACTTAAAATACTGTACATGTACCAAACTATGTTTTGTAATGACTAAATTAATACAGGATTATTTACAATACATACCAAAACTCTGCAATGTACTGAAGACATATATTTGCAGCTGGCCAAATACATTGTACTCATATTATCACATTACTAGATTCTGATAAAAAATCCCATCTCTTGACATTTCATTCCCAGTCTTTTAATTTTGCCAAAATCTGAAAAAATGGAAATAAAAAAATAATGATATCTAGTTCTCTTGATACTGCTAGTCCTAAAAAAAATATTGTTTGTTTCCGACCGAAGCTGTTAAAACAAAAATTATTTTATAGATTTCAAAAAAAAAAAAAAAAAAAAATTCCAGGAAAGGAAAGGGATGAGTTACCGACTGTAATGGAAGTAACTCTAAAAAACGTTACGAGAAGGAGAGGGCCGTCAAAAAACGTCCAATTTTTTTTTTTCAATCTCACCTACAGATTGGTTGAAGTGATAAAAAATAAAATAAAAAATAAATTTCCTACCTACCCACTGGTTAAAATGACAACAAATCGGAAACAAACATATATTTTTTTTGGACTTACCCAGCAGTATTTATCTTTTATTTTTGAAAATTGGACAGATAATTTCAAACCTGGCATTGAATAATGTTTGTATGATTTTGATAAATTTATATATTGATTGATTAAAACCACTACAAATGAGGAAAACACACATACATACATACAACAGTCAATAGTATCACAGATATATCACAGTTGTTCTATTAAAATTGGGTCAATAATTCAGCTGAAATATGCGTGGTAGAATTTCGATTTATAAAAGTCATCTCTATACGGAAAGTCGCGTAGTGAGCACCGAGGGTAAAAATGGAAGTTTCTTAGCCACAAGGATGAAAATCCATCAACGTTTTTATTCTTCCATGACCTCGTATGCCTAAATTTATGATTTTTATGTGAATATGTGGTATATTTGCTACTGTTAGGCTACTGTATTGCGGGGCACCCATTGGGTGCGCTGATGGATCTAAAAACTAAGACTCTCAATACCATTCATCTCCTTAGTTTTCTTCGGAAATCTGCTTCAAAAAGCTCAGGTGTCTGGGTTAGATTCTGTATCCCTTCCCAAATTTGCAACATTGAGGTCACAACTTTTGGACGTTTTCATAATTTGCTCAGATTTTGATCTACCGGTAGTCTGAAGTGAAAGTAATTTTGAATCTGTCACTTTTGGGTTGCATGTTTCTCGCTAATTGCTCACACAATTATTATCCGATTGTCATGAAATTTGGCGAGAATTATTTTCTAGTCTTACAGCAACTAGACTAGTCTACCCTGAAAATTTGTAGAAAAATATATTACGTTGTTTAAAAGTTAGACTATGATTATATAGAAGTGCTTTGCTCCTCCATATTTCCATCAACTCTTCCATCGGGACGACGGGAATAAATAACTCCTTTTAATTCATTCTTCTGTTATTTTTCTCTTTATTGTAGTCTAGACATTCAATAGTGCAGACAATCCCCAAGCGGAGCACTACGACCTAACGCCATGCGGCCTAGCCCTGAGGTCGAGACGGAGCATCCGTTCGGCTCAGTGGCGGCGAGATAAGTGAAAGCCCGCTCGGCTGGACGCGCGCTCGGTTGGCGGCGGAGGCTATTCAGAGTGAGGCTGCGCGGGACCGGCCACTCGTCAGCGGTCGGAAACCCGAGCAGTCCCGAACGGGTGAGACGCTATCCCCACATTACCCCCGGGTTAAGTGTAAACGTATGAACCAAACCAACTTGTTGGTACAGCGTCGATTCGTCGTTCCGTTTGGGAAATGCACAAAACAAAAACACAGTAACTAAACAGTAGAACAGTCAGTTGTGAAAATACAGCGTGGGTGGTTGGTAAACGTCGCAGGCGCAGCATAATGAATTATTATTTAATGACTAAATCTTAGCTCCCATCCTCTTAACACCATTGTTCCAATCCTCTTAACACTATTGTTCCAATCCTCTTAACACCATTGTTCCAATCCTCTTAACACCTTTATGTATTATGCTGCAGCGCCAACCTATATAAATCTAATTAATACATTCAATATTCAGTAAAAAATCAATTCCGTAAGTAATTTAATTAAGTTACATTTCATATTTTTATTTTAATTATGCAAGGCCTGGCGAACTCATATTTACAAATTATGATTATTATTGTTCGTGTAGTTGGTCCCGCCGTAGATGTCGTTAGGCGCCACTAAGGCGTGGACCATCTGCACGAAGAGTGCGGGAGTGTGGATATTTCGTCCAACTCTAGTCTTTTTTACGGTTGCGTCCGGTACAATTTTGTCGCCATCAGCGATGTTCGAATTATTTCTAACATTTGCTTATTTAAGAGTGGTTTGCGTTTCTGTTCCGATCTTTTTATGGAAAACGGCGACTTGATTCCTTTTAAAATCTGGCAAGAAAGAGGCACAAAGCAAAGAGAGTATATCATATGGCATGCGTTGGTCAATAAAATATCAGTATTAAAAAAACAAGATGGAATGGAACCGCAAATCAACTCTGAATGAAAATATATCCACCTCTATAGATTTATGTATAAATGATCGTACTTCTACCATGATGTTTTTACATTCAACAACAAAAATTGTATATCAATGTTTGTTTTCGTGTATGTATAATCTTGGAGAAGTAACACCGAGAATTTTTAATTCTTTGTCTATAAAATCAAATTCACCAAAGGAAGTGTTTCTACGCCACTTTACTATTTTAAGGGATACCAAATTGCAAGAATTTCAATTCAAATTATTATACGATACATTGATTACGAATTATTGGTTGAAGCGATTTGAGCTCTCGGAGACTGATGCCTGTACATTTTGTGGAATTGAATGTGAATCTTTATTACAACTATTTTGGAGCTGCCGTTACGCAGCTGATTTTTGGAGTGAAGTTGAGAAGTGGTGGTTCACGAAAACGGGGGAAATTATGAGCATAGAAAAAGATTGTATATTTGTTGGTAATTCTAATTTTACGGATCTTCAGAATCATATTTTAATATTAGCTAAATATTGCATGTATGATACAAGGTGCAACAATCGCATGCCATCTGCTCAACTGTTTGTAGCGAAAGTGTACAATATATTAAACGTTGAAGGAAATATTTCGATAGAAAATAACACCATAAACAAATTTATTGATAAATGGTGGTATTGTAAAGTTGTATGTGTCATGATGTCTTTATAGATTATGTATGTTGTGTGTTTGATCGGAAAAAATAAACAATTGAAAAAAAAAACATTTGATGTTTTGGTCCTGTCGGTTGTATTAGGAGTTTTACCCTGTAAGTGTAAAGGTACACGTGAAAACGTTCGCAAACCGCCGCTGCTCCCGTTAGCGCGGGAAACGGCAGGGGTTCGCGAATGCGGCGCTACATAAGGTGTGAATTGTTTGGGCAAAATAACTCTATGGGCTTGATGTTGTGGAGTAATGGCCAAATTCTTACCAATTTTAACCGCGTCAGACCGTGTCTGTGTATTCGCTGTCGATTTATCTCTCTTCCTGTCGGAATTCTAAGTGAGAGCACTACTGGGTTTATTTTGGTCCTTCTGTACCCTTCTAACTATCTCAGTAGTCTTCGAATTCGTCTTTTTCGGTTGCGTTTTACGATGTGTCACTATACCTGTTTCAGGCTTGCATTCTAAATGTGCAGGTTTAACTCAGTCAAGTGAAACCGTTTCCACCTTGCCTTTTATCAGGATTTTCATGACTCTGCCGCTCCTTACGATGACCTTATACGGGCCTTAGAGGCGGTGCAATTGCGATTCTTCGCAAAAATACATTTGCTTGTATTGGAAAATGTTTTTCTGAGGCGAGTCGCGCAGTGGGCACAAACAGAGACGCGACATGGCTATGCGGAGCTTATCAGAATAGTTATCTAAATCTGTATGTGCGTCGACAATGTACTTCTGTGTAAATTCACCTGGTAGAGTGTCGTACAATGAATCATTTCTGCGGCTGACCTACCCAATAAATCTTTAACGGCGGGACGAGCGCCTAGTAATACAGCAGGTAGTGTTGTAGTCCATGGATTCGGTGACTCGTGTGCCATAATGGCTGCTTTTTGCTGACGGTGGAAACGCTCAACCATGCCATTCGATTGGGGGTGGTAGCTCGTGGTGTGATTTCTTACTATCCCGAATTGCTTGCATAAACCATCCCATAATTTTGCTTCGAACTGGGCGCCTCTATCCGTGGTAATAGTGGCGGGAGTCCCAAAGCGTGATATCCACCCAATAAAGAAAACATCGGCGACCGTTTCAGCTCAAATATCCACTAGCGGTATGGCTTCCGGCCAACGTGTGAAACGATCGACACAAGCCGTACGGTAAGGGTCTGACTATGTCGATATGTACGTGGTCAAACCTCTCGGTAGGTTCGGCGAATTTGCAGAAAACTGGCTTATCATGGGGAGATATTTTGGCGGTCTGGCAACCTTTGCGATATCTATGTTCATTTCGTGCCAGACAAACCTTTATTGATCAGCGGCTTTGTAGCCCTATGCGATGGATGACCTAATCCGTGTAAAGTCAAGAAAACCTGTTTTCGAAATTGTGCTGTAATATTCAGCCGAATGTGTTCCGTTGACACATCGCACCAAATCAAATTGTTATCAAGTGATTTGAGTAATTGAAAATTCATTGTAGCCGACTGTCGCAACCGCGTACATTCTGTGTCCAAGGCCTGATCTGCACTTAATTCTTTGTAATTCATAGTTGATGTATTGACTATGAAGGACGCGGACGGTCGTGAGAAAGCGTCGGTGACGAAATTTGTCTCTCCTTTCACATATCTTATGTCTGTTGTGAACTCGGCAATAAAAGCCAACTGTCTTGTTTGTCACAGTGATGGGCGTTCAGTGACTGATGTCATTACGAAAGTTAAAGGTTTATGATCGGTGTTTACAAAAAAATCACTAGCGTCACACGTGATATTCAATGGGGCAGAGTGGTCTGGGTGTACCAAGAGGGTTGCGTTAGCAAGTACTTGCTTAGACTCGATGAACGCCAAATCTGCGCTTTCATTCCACTTCAAGTCGAAATTAGACTTAAGTGACAATTTTGTATGTCCTTCATTAGCTGCAGTCAGTAATTGATTTAACAGTGTCAACTTATCCGCGCAATGTGGTATGAATCTATGGTAATAGTTTATCATTCCTAGATATTGACGCAATGGTCATTGCTTTTCGGGTCTAACGAAATTAACTATCGCGTCTACAGCACTGGGTAACGGTGAAATACCTTCTGAGCAAACGTGATGTCTTAAAAAACTTTATTCGGTAGTACCGAACTGACATTTCTCCGGGCCGATGATGATGCCATATTCTGCTAAACAGGTAAAAAGAATTTTCAAATGTTTTTTATGCGTACGATGGTCGGGGCTTGTGACTAACAAATCGTCTAAATATACGAACACGAAATCTAATCCGCGCGTAACGTGATCTATAAAACGTTGGAAGGTTTGACCAGAATTTGTTAAACCAAACGGTGTCCTAGTGAAAATGAACAGCCGAAAGGTGTTGTAACCGCTGTTTTATGTACGTCGGACGGTTCAACCGGTATCTGATAATATGCCCGTACCAAGTCTATCTTGGAAAAACTCCCGACCCTGCTAAACGTTGAGTAAACTCTTGTATATGAGGAATCGGATATCTATCCGGTACTGTCTGAACGTTCAAACTTCTATAATCTCCACACGGTCTCCAGTCTCCATATTTCTTAGGCACCATATGAAGCGCTGATGACCACTCACTGTCGCTGGGTTCGATAACTCCTAACTTTATCATATCATCAAACTCAGGTTTGGCAGTGACTAGTTTATCAGGTGCTAATCGTCGTGGGCGCGCAAATACGGGGTGTCCTTTGGTCACTATTTTATGTGGAATACCGTGTTTTACTGGCTCACCCTTCGTCGTAGGACGAGTCAATTCCGGAAACTGACCTAGTAATTTTGTGTAGTCGTTCTGAACGGTGTCGACTCTATTCAGTGATAAGGGTTTATTAGATGATAAAGTAGCTGGTATAGCTAAACCTGTTCGCATGTCTCTCAGACAACTTTTGTCCACAAGTAGGCTGTGATGTATAAGAAAATCAGCTCCTATAATTGGTTGTTTGATGTCTGCTACTATGAATGTCCAAGCGTAATCTCGTTTGAGACCAACGTCGACGAGGGGTCTACTAGTACCGCAGGTTTTGATAGTAGTGTTATTAGCTGCAGCTAGGGGCAGACAGATAACGTCTGAAGTCTGACTGCTGCGCCCGTGTCAATTAGATATTTGCACTTATTGCGTTTGTCTGCGACGTATAATAACTTAGAGGGTGATAAGCTGGGAAGGGGAGCATCCGCAGAGCCATGTCGCGCCTCGGTTATTTCGTCAGATGCAAGAGTCGCTACCTTGCTCTGGCCGACTAGTTTAAAGAAAACGTGCAAGGTTCTCTGCACGTGCGTGCTCTGTCACCGAATGTTTGGTGATAATAGCAGACGGGTGCATTGGCTGTGTCGATCGGTTGAACAGCGTTATTTTGCTGTATATGCGGCGGCGGTGCGTTAGGACGACTATCTTTTCTATTGTTCGTGGAAACATCTTGTCTGGTAACGTTTTGGATATTAGGCACAAACGGTTTGGCTTCTGCATTAGGTACGAACTGTATCTTAGTGGCACGATTCTCGATGCTGTGGCTTTGCTGCTGTGGCTGTGGCTGTCTCTAATTTTTTAAGCCTGCGAGACAGGTCTTCCAACAGTCCAACTAACTTTCTGCTCTCGCTGACTTGTACTAACCCCCGGCTTAGCTTCGTCGCGTCGTTTTCAGCAGCAACGGCACGGTCGGCTAACATGGCCAAACTTTCTAAAGACGCACTGTCTGGCTGCGTAGCTAAATGAGCACGTTAATCTATAGCGTTCGTCATCCACCCTCTGTAGACCTGTCATGCAGATACTCTCCCTAACATGGTGTCATGCGTGATACTCTCTCTAACATGGTGTCCTGCTTTCTAATGAGCAGTCAACAAGCGCATATGACGACAAGTTATTCACAGTTTTTACATATTTACATATGCTGAAAGTGTTCAGTTGTTTTATTAGATATTTTATGAATAACTGTTGTACCACCTTGCAAACACATGTACGAATTGGAATCGATTTGCTGTGTTTCTAAGGTGAAATAGACGCCTGCGCACTAGATATCGGCATGCAAATTGGCACTTTTATTGATTTTATTTCAATATGGATAAACCTGCCGCGCCAAAAAATCGTCTGAATATCCATTGTTGTCAAATACATCAAATCGATATCCCACCTGCTCAAATATTATCCTTCAAATCTACGATATCCAGCAAAGCATTAACTGAAATGGTCCTGCTTTCTAACAATTCCATGATATGTCATGCTTTCTAAGAGCAAGTGTCCTGCTTTCTATGGAGCAGAGTGGTACAGTTGATATGGCAAATGAGTATTAATTGGCGAGTATTTTTACTATCTATATTTATCATTCGAATGGGACAGCAGAGGCTGACACCATTAGGATGGTTTACAACATGGTGGCGCCATAGTATATGATCACGCGTTACAAAGAGAGGCAAAATTAAATCACGCATGCAGGAGTCATGGTGGAAAAGCAAGGTTTTGTATCATGAGATGGCTTCAATTCTGCCGTACAAAGCCTAAAGGCAGCATATGCTTACTTGTAAAGTGAGCAGAAACTGTCTTTTTGTGATAAAATACATTTTAGAATAGTCCACGTAACTTTATTCGGTTGCAGATTTGAAAATAGGTTAAGTTAAGTTATTGGGCCTATAGATTTAGTCTATAATCGTGTAGGCCTATTAATGGGCCCGTCGTATCTTGGCCAATTTGCGTTTTTGTTATTTGGCCATATATATCACATGACAAAAATATTTGTTATCTCGTTATAACTACCGTATATCCCCGCGTATAGTGCGACGCCATGTATAATACGAGTTAAGATTTGAGGCCTCCGATGACCTGAAAAACGTCTACCCCTCTGTATAATACGACCTCAAATTTCGGATGTCGGCAGCGTCCCGGTCGGCAGCGTTCCGGGCCATCTAAATGTGAGGCATGGATATTATCTTATTCTGCTAAATAGCGCCGTGACACCTGCATAGACGATGCTCGATGACGGGAACAGCGGCAACAGTACAGCTCTGCAAAACCAAAGGGCAGTATCTGCTTACTTATAGAGTAAGCAGATACTGTATTTTCATTTTCCACGGCAGAGTGGACGTCATCGGGACTGTCTCGATCGGCAGACATTCTGAGGCCTGCATAGGCTACATATATATATATATATACACACAGATTTTAAAATACCCGTATTTATATTTCGCCGACAAATTTATATTATTTTAATTTATCTATTACAAAGACCACATTTTATTATCGTCGTGCTCAAATAAGAACATTCCAAGATGAAATGTGATTGTAAAACATTTGCAGACTAGCCCATTGTCTAGACACAAGAGGTGTTTGGTTATATAAGTGTCAGGGTGCAATAACACAGCAGCGCTCCATGAACTACAGCTAACAGATACCACCATTTGCTCAATACCGTATCAGCCGCGGCAACAGCGGTAGGCGTTAATGTTATCCCAGCAATATGGACATTCTGAGGCCTACATGTATAGAGTTTGGAAAGGAGATATAATCAGTGATATCTTGTTATATTTCGTCAACGCATTCTCTCATTCCAATATGAAAATATCATGTTCAGATTTGTCATACACAATAGAACACACTCCCATATGAAAGGCGATCTTAGATTAAATCATTATTATTAATATAAATGACCAGGTCAGGAGTGTGAATTGGTTGCAGACTAACGGCGACATTTATCTGCCCGTGGTTGTCAAAGGTGCCACGCGCGTCGGCGGGAATGTGAGACGGGGACTCCCAGCAAACACGACACATTCACCCAATGCTGGTACAATGGTGTGTCAGCGTCGCACACGGTGGCCCAACAATGTACCAGCATTGGGAGAACGTATCTTGTTTGCTACTAGTTGGAAAGGCACAGTCTTGTTGTATCGTGTGTATAGGCCTGCTTACCAAACAAGCTGACTGGCCTATACGTTCTACCGCTAGAGAACTTACCGCTGAACTTAACGCTAGAGAGCTAAAAAATTGTATTAAATTCTACATCTATGTATAATACGAGGTGCCTTTTTGCGACATGAATAGCTAAGAAAAAACATCGCATTATACACGGGGATATAGTTATAAGTCGTTAAATCGACTTAGTATAAGTCGTTATAACGACTTATAAGTCGTTAAATGGACGTAAGCTAAGTCATTATAACGACTTATAAGTCGGTAAATCGACTTAGTATACGTCGTTATAACGACTTATAAGTCGTTAAATCAAGTTAGCATATGTCGTTATAAGGACTTATAAGTCGCTAAGTCGACTTAAGCTAAGTCCTTATAACGACCTATAAGTCGTTAAATCGACTTAGTAAGCTATAAGTCGTTCTAATGCCTTATAAGTCGTTAAAGCGACTTAGTATAAGTATTTATAACGACTTATAAGTCTTGTAGGTCAATATAACGACTTATACTAAGTTGTTATAACGACTTTACTAAGTCGATGTAACAGTTTATAAGTTGTTATTAGCAGATAAGAACTTAGTTTAAGTCGATTTACCGACTTATAAGTCGTTATAACGAGATAAAAATATTTTTGTCATTTTGTTTCAACGCTTCTGTATTTATGTGCTTGCGGCGTTTGCAAGTCAAAGCGGGGACAACTTCACTGTTGTGCCAGCTGTCGAGATGTAATGAGACATTGTTGGCTGTATTTTAGGTGTCAGCGGATGTGTTAGTTTCGGCTACATGATTGTGTTCCTGACCCTGGAGTCATAATCTATAAATATCACACACTCGCAGCCCCTAGCAAAGTATACATATGGGACCTACCTGTGTAGTATAGGCCCATTCTGTGAAACTCAATAACCTTGACCTCCGATGTTTTCACTGAGCTCGCTAATACAATGAAGAATCGGGAGGGGGGTCTTACATACCATTATTTTCACCGAGTAGTCATTCCGGTGACGTCACTGCGTTCCAAAGAAAAGACATTTCTAGAGGGCAATCATTTAATCGCCGGGGGGGGGGGGGCGGGGGAGATGCAGTATAATAAAACCCCGGACAGGCTCTTTATGAAATTAATAATATATTTAAAGATCTAGACTAGGCCCAATCAAATTTGAAATGCCACCGAGCCATGACCAGTTGAAATTATGCGCATATAAATAATCCAGCCCCCCCTCTTTGGAGATTGAATAGCCCCCCTCTCTTAACAGTTATGTTGATTATAAATATAAAGGTTTATTTAACAGCCTATAGGCGTACATTCACCCTGTAGGTCTATTGGTAGGCATATGTTTGGGGCTGTTGTAGTCTATACCTGTTGAATCTATAAGTCTACACACACATTGTTTTTAACATAGGCATAATGCCTAGTTAGGCCTACAGTTACGAGGTGTCTGATATTGAAAGGTTACAAAGGTACAAAAAAAAACGTGAAAGTTCCTGTAGACTAAGTGGTTTAGCTTCAATGATTCATAATATTTACTTTTGACGTACTACTTTCCTTAGGACGTTGGTTATGATGCGCATGTGGGTGGGTCTACATCATGTGCCCAACGATCCAGTCTGTTTAATTTACACCCCAGTAATATTTGTTTTAATTTGTATGTATTTTACACAATACTGGTTGCCGCCCCGTGTGCGCAGCAGTTGTTGGAATATTATTATACATGTAATGATGATTTACGACCTTTTTCAAATGGTCAATACTTAACTGCAACAGTTATATCGTGATATTGTTGTATTGAGCAGATCGCTTAGAAAGCAGGACATACTTGCTCAATTTATTGTTAGAAAGCAGGACACTTTCTGGTAATACTTTGCTGGATATCGTAGATTTGGAGGATAATATTTGAGCAGGTGGGTTATGTAGTTTCAGACGATTTTTTGACGCAGCAGGTCTATTCATGTTGAAATAAAATCAACAAAAGTGTCAATTTTGATGCCGTTATTTCATGAGCAGGCGTCTATTTCACCTTATGAACACACCGAATCGATTTGAATTCGTACATGTGTTTGCAAGGAGGTACACCAGCTATTCGTAAAATATCTAATAAAAACATTGAGCACTTTTAGCATATATAAATATGCTAAATCTGTGAATTTCTGTTAGTCATAATTATGCGCTTGTTGACGGCTCATTAGAAAGCAGGACACCATGTTAGAGAGAGTATCTGCATGACAGGTCTACAGAGGGTGTCATCGTCCGTAATCTGATGTAAATCGAATTGTGTTTCAATTCGGTTAAACCACAACTCCACGTCTATTGAGTAAAAGGTGGCGATTTTAAATTTTAGCAGATTGGTTTATCGCCGTTGTGGCTGACGCCTAACTGGTGAAAGGCTTCTTGAGGATTCACTCCTTGAAAAATCTCTCCAACGTCTGTTGCGTGCAATCCGCAGAAAATCTGCTTTGAGCCTTTTAAACTCTGTGTCAGTGTCTCCTAATTCGGCTGTGTTCTCATCGCTCACAGGAAAATACGAGTCCTTATGACGAGCCCCTTGTCCATCAAGGGGTGATGACATGAAACCTTCACTGTCTCCTTTGGTAGCCATTTTGAAATGTTTCTTTATTAAAATTATTTAAAAAGTGAAACGTCTGAGTTCAGGGCTCGACACTAACGGTTGCCCGATTGCCCGGGGCAACCGATTTTAGGCAAGTAAAAAATTTCACACAGTGGCCCCCTGGGCATTTGCTTCAATATTCACCATTTTAAATTTAAGCGATTGTCACAACAAACAACGAATGTCAGTGGCAAGTCGGGCAAGTGATAAATCAGGGTGGTACCCCAAAATTTTTCTTGCCCGAAAGGTCCAATCAGTTAATGTCTAGCCCTGGAGTTTGCTGGCCTATTGGCTACTATGCAATGCTCAAACGGTTATTGAAATGGTATGCATTTAAAACATACCAACTATTTTGGTCGTCGTACTCCGCGTGAAGAACTGTGTGCACAGTTGTCTAGTTTGAGAAAAAGTCTAGATGTGTGATCAATCTATGTATGAAAATTGTCCATGTTAGTTCGCAGGTAGTAGAGTGCAGGGCTTGCTGAAATATCTGAAAAATCTCTATGCAGAAATTGTGCGTGGTAGGGGTCATGCTATTTCATATAACATATGAATTGTGATGATTGTAGGTCATGAACTGTATGCAAAAATGCCAGAATAAATGCTAAAATGCTATTCTAATCTATAGGGTAATAGTATGTTGTAAGTATGGCGGCACGCTGCTGCGCCTCTGTCTGGGCGGTGAGCACTTCGGTTATCATGCACAGTGTGCGTATGACTGTACGATGTGCCACATCAGCTCATAACTCATTAACATTTTCAGCAGCTAAGTATGTCGCCAACTTTGGGCGCATGGCTTAGCCTATTTGAACTCTGACCTGTCAGAAAGCATGTCAGACACAAAAGTATGGATAAAATTTTCAGGCACAAAATATCACACGACGTGTGACATAACTTGCGATATCTATAAACACATACTAAAATGAAATCAGTCTCGCTTTCCTGACTGAAAAAGATATTTTGAAAAATCTAATATTGTCTAGACTGTACTTTCAGACGCTGTTGCAGGACTATTCGGCCTTGACCTGTGAGCGGCGTGTGCCGTGCACGCCACTGATTCAAGATGGCGGCTTAATTTATGCTAATTATGCTGAGTTGAGCCGATGAGGTGATCTTCGCAGTGCATGCGGGGTGGGCGGGTAACACGTGCGGCCAAGACAGCCAGATGAGCTAAATGATAGGGATACCAGCTCTGCCAAGATGGCTGCTCTTACCATTTCATAGCAAAATATTTCTGCTTCCTCTGGATCAAAAATATGATTACAATTACAAAATATCGACCTACGGTCCTAACAATAATGTATTTATAGACCAAAGTTTATTCACATGTATTTCAGGCGAACATTTTTAAGTGGCTCTAATCCTATTTAAAATTATATGTCTCACTGGTAGGTCTCTGTTTCACATCGGTACGGTACAAGGAGATCCACCTACGGGGATCTTTTTGTACCCAGATCACTCCCAAATTCGCTCACTACCAAAGGCACTCCACTCTGGAATCAGTTACCAGCATTTATTCGAACTCTCTCAAACCTCAAGACATTCAAAAAAGCCACAGCTTTCTTCATTGCACATAATTTCAACATCTACTAACCAACACTATACATCACATATACACAAACATTTGCACAACATATCCGCATGGTTACATATACCATCCTACCATCTGACTTAATTTTGTGATGACAGATCAATTCCCATGCCAGTACAGAGACATTTCCTCAACACCAAGCCTGTCGAACTGTTTTTATTTATTATTTGCTATTCTGTTAATATTTACTTGTTTTTTATGGGCACCACGAAAAACAGCAATTTATTATATAGCCATATTGTAAAAAGCTGAATGGTTTTACCCAATAAATATTCTTATTCTTATTCTTAAAAGCTTTCTAAGTCGTGGCGATATTTTTTGGCTCGGAATTTTATTTTTTGACGTTTAGACAAGAAAAAATATTAGTGATATTTTTTTGAATTGGCCGAGAAAATCGAATCACCCAATTATGGTGTCAAACGATTTAAAATGAATTAAAAAATATTCCCTTTCTAGTCGCCAAAAAATGGCGTAAATAGAAGGAAAATCCTAATATTCTTACTATTTTAGGGATGAACCAATCAGTCCAGTTTTACTGCGCATTCCAGTGTGTCTGCCATCTTGGAAAAGACTGATCGCACGTGGCTGTCGTCCAAATTTATTGCAATTTTCGCTGTTTTTAGAGAAAGCGCGTGTACCTCTCTTCAGATAACCTTTCTAACTAACCTCACTGGCATTATTTAATAATGACCTACAACCATCACGTACCCCTAATTTTAAAACTATCCTGAGCTGGCTCAAAACCAGTGGTTTTGCACTGTCATTTTGTTGCTTTGTGAAAATAATATGCTGGCAGAAGGTTGCGAGTACGTTTCAATGTCTGAGGTCACCAATATGGTTACATAGAAGTGCTTTGCTTCTCCATATTTCCATCAACTCTTCAGTCGGAATGACGGGAATAAATAACTCCTATTAATTCACTCTTCTGTTATTTCTCTCTCTATTGTAGTCTAGACATTCGATATTGCACACAATCCCCAAGCGGAGCACAACGACCTAACGCCATGCGGCTTGGCCCCGAAGTCGAGACGAAGCGTCCGTTCGGCTCAGTGGCGGCGAGATAAGTGAAAGCGCTCGGCAGAACGCACGCTCGGTTGGCGGCAGAGGCTATTCAGAGCGAGGCTGCGTGGGCCCGACCACTCGTCAGCAGTATTGCGTAGCGAAAAGCTACACAATTCTTAGCCAAGCGCTCTTTCACAGGCATAGTCGATGATAGGCCAGGCTATGATAGGGCTACACAATTTTGGCCAATTGCTAACCAAACTTGAAATTTTTTAGCAAAATATTTTATCTTTAATAAAAGGAAAAACGTCAGGAATGAGGAGCGTTCCTGCAAATCGCTATACAATATTTTCACACCTGTGACGTGAATGTGACTGTGACTCACAGTCACACTCCGTCATAGGCCTATCACACATAGGCTACATGTAATATCGCTCAGTCACACTCACAGTGACACAGTCAGTGTGAGCGATATTATGTGAAAATTTAATGACGAGCCGAAGCTCCAACCTTGCACTGGAAATTCTATCACGTGGATCTATATCGTTTTAATTTGTTTTGTAGCCTATGTATTATTAGCACATAATGACGGGATAAATATTATGATTTAAAAAAACGGAAAGTCATAGGAATTATTATTTACCACATTGAACTTCGTAAACTTGTCAAGAAACAAATTACGGGCGATAATTCATGTAATTGCGAGTTATTTTATGGTTGCACTATTTACCAAATTTGAACGATATGATATGAGAAAATATTCTCAAAAGATGGGGAGGAGCGAGAAAAAAAAAGAGAAAAGAAGAGGGAAAAAAGAGAATAAAATAAAAGGAAAGAGGAGGAGGAAAAGGAGGAGGAAGAGTAAAGCTTTGATGTCAGGCCTAAACTTGTCAAGAAACAAATTACGGGCTCATGGCATATGTGGAGGACTCATGGCATATTTGGAAAAGTCCTTTTTTCGATATTTTTAACACTCATGGCATCATGCTCCGTTAAAGACCTTCAGAGCCCGTGAAAAGATTATTATTTTTTTTGAATGAGGAAGTGGCTTCACTGCGAGTCACCCGTGATGAATATCACGCAGAAACCCTCAGGACTGGGAATCCCAACACTTGGTCTGTTTATCGTAAACTTCGAAACCATGTCACCAAATTGGCCTGAAAATCCAAGACCAACTTTTTTAAATTAGCAATTCAAAATTCTAAAGGAAACTCTAAAACAATGTGGAGTCATGTCAATAAAAAAATTCCAAAGACCAAGTCAAGTGGGATTCCTAGCCTTGAAATCGATGGCAGCCTTATCACTAGGCCTACACCTAAGGATATAGCCATTAAATTTAACACTTTCTTTGTGTCAATTGGTGAAAACCTGGCAAATTTAATTGCAGTGCCTCCTCGCACTGCACTTGATTGGCTACGGTCTTCATGCGAAGCAGCTGGTGACCAGTTCCATTTCACACCTGTCACAGGGAGTTCAGAAATCGCTTGAGGCTCTAAATTCTAAAAAGGCCACCGGCCTTGGTGACATCCAGGCAAGACTTTTGAAAATCGCGGCTCCTGCAATATCAGAAAGCTTGTGCTTCTTACTGAATTTTTCATTAACCAGCGGAAAAAAGTGACTGGAAAAAAGCCAAAATTTCTGCCATATTTAAAAAAGGTTCAAAATTAGACCCAGGTAATTATCGCCCAATTTCTGTTTTACCAGTAATTTCTAAACTTCTCGAACGTATTGTACATACACAACTCTATACATATGTATATCTCAATGACACAGGCCTGTTAGCTGCAAACATGGTAAGTGTGGGCCTACGTTGTTTTTCAGTTGTCGGGCCAACACTTGAGTTTTGCAGTTGGGCCATTGTTGGCATTAAATTGGTTATTTTTTCAAGTTTTTTTTTAGTGCGGGCCAACGTTGTTTTTTCGTTGTCAAGCCAATAATTATATTTTGCAGTTGGGCCATTGTTAGCATAAAGTGGGTTGTTTTTTCAAGTTTTTGTTATTGTAAGCCCAACATAAAAGATATACAGTTGGCCCAACATTGAACAAAGCTCGTCAGCCCTTTGTCATATGTTTGTGGGAATAGCCACGATGGAACTGCCCCACCTGGTGAATAAGAGGAAAAATTCTTTCTGCTTTCATCATTCTGTTTTCACATTTTATCGCCCACGGCACAGGCCAGCAGGATAAGGGTTAAAGGTGTGGTCAACTGTCAAAATTCGCGGGACAAGGGTCCCCTAGAAGGAAATAGTGCCCGTGGGTAGGCCAAGGCCCTATTCCATATTAATACTAAATATGCGTTTCATACCCAAAGCCTCATTAAGAGCAAGCTCTCAAATCACAGCAAGTTCATATATACTTGAGCGACATCTATGAGTTAATAATTCAAAGCTCATCGCCTTTGCCCCTACTTGGTCGTTGGCTTGCAAACAAACTGACTGTATTACTGCGGGGATGCTGAAACTGCTTGACCTCAAGCTTGTATTGACATCCCAGTAAACGCAAAACATTTGTATGACTTTATGCAATGTTGGACCAACGTCGAAGACGTTGGGCCGACGTTGTATAAATGTTATACAAATGTCTTGTGTTTGCTGGGGCAGGAGGACTTTCTCTCAAACATTGTACATTTATTCAATGCTGGTTCAATGTTGGGCGAGCGTGACAGACGTTGGCCTAGCATTAAAACAGCATTGGATCAATGTCCCGTTTACGTAGTATCTTGTAATCAGTTCAGTGGCTATATTAATGCCGTCAATCTGTACTCAATAGGCTACTGTTGGCCTACACTTGACCGTCCCAGGCATGCGCGTTTTGCAGTTGAATAATTCTTTAAGTAACCAGGGCTACGTTGCCACCCTATACGTGGCTACTTTGCCACCCATGCAAAAATGGCCGCCAGAGCCTAGTTTTCGGTCATAGCAACTATATAATAGGTTTCAAGGCACTCTTTCTAATGAGTGAAGAAAATCCATGAATAAGAATGATTTTTTACTAAATATATAATGTCGATGTCTTTATCTGTGTAATATTGATGTATTGATAAAAATGTCTACTGAATGTTAATTTGACTTGATTTTTTTCGATTAACTGCTCAATTATATCATACTCAATAAAAAATATTTACATGGCAAACTGGTTTTATTTGGATTCTGCCAAATTGTATTAATTTGCCTGATATCACAAATTTTAGTTACGATGGCAAAGTCACCAGGACCACTTTGGCAGGGTATATTTTTATATAAAAATCATAGCATAAATAGAGCCTACTATGCCAAGTGATAGAATCAGTTAGTCTTCCCACCTGAACAACACGCTTCAGGTATATATTGTGCTGGCTGCAAATTACCTGAAGGTGTGCAGATCCCCATTGAGAGGATTGATGTGGAGGAGATTCTTGAAGATAAAGCCAAGAGATGGTGCGGATTTGTTAAATAACAAGTTAATTGAAGAAGAGCATGTTTTACATGAGAAATGTCAATCAAAATGTAAATCGTGTGATCTGATACAGATAGACCAACATTCAGTCAGTGTGCCACCACCGCCGTAATCTGTATAGGGCCCAGTTTCTCAGCCCCTTTAAATTTTGTGTTTATATTTATTTGTGATAGCTCCTGCTATGGCTGAGATCTGATTAGATTTTTCACAAATCCATAGATCGGAAGTGCCTGAATATACGTTTTGTAAAAATTATTGGAGGGGGGGGGGGGTCAGAAGGTGACACATGTGAGAAAAAAAATGTGTACCGCTAATTATTAGAATCCTGAATAGCATTTTCCAGCATTAAAATAACTTTTTTAAGCCATTTTTTATGGGCTGGGAATGGTGTTTGGGATGATATTCAGAACTACAAATATTTGTTTTTTTTCCTAGTAGGTGTGACATTCAAGTACTTTTATTATAATTTAACATTTGATTTGGGTGGGACAACATGTAAAATTGTAATTCTGTCTTTTATTAAATATTAACAAAAACAGACCTTGGCCCTTATAGCCAGAAACTTACAATACAGTTTGAATGACTTGCTATAATTATTCATCTAATGTTTATTAGATATTTGTTTTGTAGATACAGTACTCAGCGACTATAGGTGGGGAGTTCGATACCTACAACAACCAGGAATATACTGTCGGCTGTTATGACTCAACAGACTGGCATTGAAGTACAACTGGTCAGGAAAGAGAGGTGTCAAGAAGGCTAAATTGGAAAGCTTAAACTGGTGCTTCATGGTAAGTGCCTAATTTCAAATTGGCTTGAAAATTGGTACATGCATAACTTGAAGGAATTGCATATGCTATAAAACTCTTGATACCATCTATCATAACAATGTGATGACAGCTGGATTCTATGATTTCATGTTTTGTAGAAGCTACACCTCTCAATATCTGCTCAGAAACCTGGGGCCGTGTTCCGGGACGATATTAAAAATTAAGCTGATAGTTATTGCTATGCACACTTCTGTTATCATTTACCATATGAGGTTTGAAACACGAACGAAAATGATGTAAGTTAGGTCGATGATTTTATTGATGATTTTTTTGTAAGCTAGATAGCAACATACCTGGCATTTAAAGTTTGTTTTTAATTTGCAGGTTCAGTGCGGAGAAATCACCTATGTAAACATGCAACGGATAATGAAATCATGTATGTTGCGCGAGACTGGCTGAGGTTTTCCAGGGACCGGTCTGGAAGGGGGGAGGGATACCAAACGACATAACAGCGGAACATGATAGAATGCTCTAAATGTTTAAATTTTAAAGACTTGAGCTTAATTACAGCTTACCACAACAATTTTAATTATATTGTTGACTTACGGTACATTGTACAATATTGTTTTTATTATGAACGTTGTACCATCATTACTAGTCATTGGACTACTCATCTAGTTGAATTTATATTTTATGTTATAACTTATTGTATTTTTTGCCAAGGACCGGTCTCGAGGGAGGGATGCCAGACGACACAACAGAGAACATGATCAAGTGTTCTAAATGTTTAAATTTTATTGGCACTGCCAGTAATTTTAGACATGTTATTGTATTTAATAAATCACAGAAAACTATTTTACCACGTCTGCTTGTTTGTGTTATGGGAAGTAAATCACATGGTAATAATAGCCTCTTATGATAATTGTATCACTGCTGTACCCAAAGCACCAGCTGCGAAATTAAAAATCGGCAGAATTAAAAATCGATCTAATATAATCACAATGTGACCTTTCCATTGACCGCGCGGCCAGCAAAAGCACATTTAGCGATTTCTGCGTTCATCCACCGTGCGTTTATCTCCCCATTTTATTTTTTCCTGGGAGTTTTCCGTCATGTCTGGCAGCCCATCAAACATGAGACGTTGAACCAATGCTGATTCAATGCTGTATTATCGTCTGCAATACTGGCCGAGCATACATTTTATTCAAAATTGGCTCAACGTCTCATATTTGCTAGGTTGCTGTGACACTGAACGCTAGCACAGTAGGCCTAAACCAAAAACATTTGTAGACCTCTATAACATTTATACAATGTTGGGGCAACGTCGAAGACGCTGGGCCGATGTTGTATACATGTTGGGCATGTACAGTGTGTTTAATGGGAGAGTAGACTCTACAGTGATACATAGGGCCTATATGCATTATGCATTATAATGTAGGCCCTATCACACAACTTCATCTTTCTCTGTATATATTATAGTCTAGTTATAAGCCACACTTTGCATTTGAATATAGGCCTACATGCGGTATTTAAAGGGTGTGCGTGATCAATGTCTGAAGCATTAGAAACACCTATTTCGGCAAGTCAATGTAGGCCTACGTTTATTGTTGAATGACCCGTTATTGGACTGCATGGATAGGCCAACAACTTTAATTAGTCCAATGTCACCACATCTCCTGTGCGTTCTTGCGCGTTTAGGCGCGTTTTGACGTGCCAATGGAAAGGTTTCTGCCGCGCGGCGGAACGCGCGCGTTTGCCCGCGCGGCCATTTAATCGCGTCAATGGAAAGCCAGCCTTACGTTGACCCTGATCTTGGAATGGTTGGGCCTTCGCATGGCTAACACAATGTTGTTTTGTTGGCCTTAAGTTGGACCTGATCTTGGAATTGTTGGGCCTTCGCATGGCTAACACAATGTTGTTGTGTTGGCCTCACCTTGGCCCTGATCTTGGAATGGTTGGGCCTTCGCATAGCTAACACTATGTTGTTTTGTTGGCCTTACGTTGGCCCTGATCCTGGATTGGTTGGGCCTTCACATGGCCAACACTATGTTGTTTTGTTGGCCTCACGTTGGCCCCGAGCTTGGATTGGTTGGGTCCTCGCGTGGCCAACACTATGTTGTTTTGTTGGCCTTTCGTTGGGCCTTCACATGGCCAACACTATGTTTACTGTTCTTGGGCTGACGAGCAAAATTACGTGGTTCCAACGGTAAAAGGTAACGGTGGGCCGACGAATGTGCCAACCAAGGCCCTTTGTTGGCCATATGTAGTGATGTTTGCTGGGGAGCAATCTGGGTTTCTCAAAAATCATTCTACTCAAACAAGCCTACATAAATTATTACAGAATTTTTATTCGGATCTTGAGAACGGGAAAATTATTGGCATGCTTGCTTTAGACCTTCGGAAAGTTTTTGATACAGTAAATCACAAAATTCGTCTAGACAAATTAAAACATTACGGACTTTCTGGAATTACTTTAAACTGGTTTCGCTCCTACCTCGAAAACCGAACTCAGATGGCCTGCATTACCATATCTGTGTCAGACCCACTCATAATCACTACGGGTGTTCTACAGGGCTCCATCCTTGGACCACTCCTTTTTACTATCTACATGAACGACTTACCCAAATGTTTACAGCACTGCAAGAAAAACATGTATGCAGATGATACTGTGATTTGTATCTCTGCGAGTGATAAGGCCGGTGTGACTAAGCTCATGCAGGATGACCTTGTCAATGTGAATGACTGGCTTTGTGCAAACAGACTAAGCCTTCACATTCGTGAGACATCATGCATGCTTGTCACATCGGTACAATGCATGCGACGCTTGTCCCATGATCATCTAGATCTATCACTAAATGACAACCAAATTGAACATGTTAAAGCCAGCCCCTACCTGGGCATCACCATTGATCAAAACCTAAATTTCAACATACAGACCAATAATAAATAGGCCTATGCAATAAAGCTAATAGAGCACTTGGATCCCTGAAAAGGGCAGCACCTTTTCTACCCATTGTTACCAGGGCTCGAATGTTCAACACCATGGTTCTTCCACACCTCGACTACTGTTGTACTATATGGGGAACAACCAGTAACACTAACATAGGTAAACTACAGAAAATTCAAAACCGTGGCATGCGTATCATCTTGCAATGTCATCCCAGGACACATATCGCGGACATGCTTTCGAACCTAAAATAGCTGAGTATTAAACAAAGAATTATGTTTTTGACAGCTGTTCTGGTATTTAAAATTATGCATTCCAAAACTCCAAATTACATGTCTCACTGGTTGGTCCCTGTTTAACATCAGTACGGTACAAGGAGATCCACCTTTGGAGTACCTTTTTGTACCAAAATCACACCCAAATTCGCTCACTACCGAAGGCGCTCGACTCTGGAATCAGCTACAAACATCCATTCGAACTCTCCCAAACCTCAAGACATTAAAAAAAGCCACAGCTTTCTTCATTTCACATAATTTCAACATCTACTAACCAACACTATATATCACATATACACAAACATTTACACTACATATCCGCATGGTTACATACCATCCCACCATCTGACCTAATTTTAAGTTGACAGATAAATTCACATGCCAGTAGGCCTACAGAGACATCAAGCCTGCCGAACTATTTTTTGTATTATTTGTTACTCTGTTAATATTTACTTTTTTTATGGGCACCACGAAGAACAGCAATTTATAGTCATATTGTACAAATCTGAATGGTTTTACCCAATAAATACTTATATTAGGCCTATATAGCTGACGTTGTTGTCGGTCACAGAAACAGGCTGCCTTATTGAAAAAACACTAGATGCACCTATCTGCATTAAGGAAATATAAACCATTCAAAATATAAATCAAGCAGCGAGTATAATAATTATAAACGGCCGCCATTTTGTCTGAATTTATGTAAGCCCTTTGGATTTTACCATTATCCAACTGGCACACTATTTCCAGCCAGGCATCTATCCTGTCTAACCTTAGCCTACAAAGCCACCAGTGGCATCCATTCGTCCGGTCAGACACCTGTTTAAGTTTAGCCTAGTATTAGCAACCATGCACTCGATCCCTAACATGAGGAACTTTTCCTGTGATAGGTTTATTTTGTAAAGTTAATTATATTTAGGCCTACTTTATTCTACAACTTCAATGAACTGCGTGTTTGTTTCCATCTAGTGAGATGTAGCTTCATAATTTATTTGATATATCCTGTCATTCTCAGACTATCACATCCCAACAACCACAAGTATACACTTGAGATGTTGATCGAAAATATGTTTTTTAATGCTGGGCCAGCACTTAAGATTCTTAACCAACTTAGGAAAACATTGGTTGGATGAGCATTTAACAATATAAAGCTGGGACGATAGGCCTATTTCGTTGTATAATCTGACCACCGTTGGAGGCACTTTTGATTTATTTCTGTAAAACAGTAGGCCTACATCAATAATACATAATTATAATAACCAAGGGCACCATAAACGGTCTGGTGACTCTTATTTCCCTAGTGGTTCCTACATGAATGAAGCCGTCCTCTAGGTCATTTATCCAACATTATAGTGGTGAGATTTTAATTAAGTACGTTAGGCCTATAAATTATGCCGAGCTCCGCCGAGCGCCGCCGAACCGATAGCTTATCCCCACATTACCCCCGGGATAATTGATAACGTATGAACCTAACTAACTTGTGGGTAAAGCGGAGGTTTCGTTGGGCCTATCCGAGCAGTGCACCAAAAACAACATTATTACAAAAATAGCTGAGTGCGAAAAATACAGGGTGGGTGGGTGTCGAAAACATCACGTGCGCAGCATAAAAAATATTTAAAGTCCTTTCCCATCCTCTTAACACCAGTGTTCTGAAATTATGCTGCTGCTCGACGTGTGTCGTCCAACCCTATTCATATTTAATTAATACAATCGTGTAATACAAGCATTAATTATATCGTTTACATAATATGCTTTGCAGATTACTTATGTAAATTACCTTTAAAAAAGGGTACATTTCGTTCATTACATGTAATACAATATAATAGTAGTGCGATGCGTGTGACTGGGCCTGCAGGCTTGGCGCTGATATAGCGAGAACCAGCAACACGAATCGAGCAGGTGTTTGGATATGTCGTCCAACACATGCTAAAATATGGTAACAATTTTAAAGCTGCAGTGCGTGATCGTTAAAAAGGCAGTATATGTAATACTGTAGCGAACGTCGTACGTGGGTCGTTTTGTTTATCGGTAGCGTTATAATGCAAAATATCCCAAAATCCTCGTTAGCACGAGGAATAAAAATTGCTAGTGATCGTGCTCAGGCCGTGCCTTTAATGTGAGCGATCACAGCTGGCGTCATATCATGTAATCAGCCGAAGCAAAGGTTGCATTATAAGCTATGTGTGGGGTAGGCCTACCTGGTTCGGGCGCGCTGGTTGACGGTGTCCGCAGTGCATCTACCGTAACTGTGCCTTACTATAGGATTTAAAGTGAATATAATTGCGATGTGTCGCAATAGACATGTTTGAACATGTTTCGGGGTGAAGTGTAACGTGGAATGAGTCATCCCATAAGGTGTCACGTGAATGACATGACCGGCTACGTGACCGGTGCGATACGGCAAGTGTCGCCCACTTGCGGTGGCTGAACAATTATACACACGCCTATGTCCGCATCATCGAACATGCAGGGAAAAGGCAGATACGTGGATAAATCGTAAAAGTCGGTATAAATTTAAATCATTGAAAATTATTAAACCTGAAATTCAGTTCTAAAAAAATAACCAATATCGTGTTGTAGGTGATAACATTGAAAGCTGATCAGACTCTCAGAGCACCAATATCGACTAGCTGGTTAGTTACCATTAATATTGACAAAAATATGCAGGATGATGACTTATTAGAGTTTGTCAAGCCTAGTAGGCTACTGTTTAACTGTGCAGGTAGGTAAATCAACTATTAAAATGACTTCTGAAATCTGAAATGTCTGTGAGTATTATTAATAAAATGCTAGTTGACGGAAGTTCTGAGGATATTTATTAGGTTGGTGCTTATTCTTTGAAGCTGGAATGTCATTAATACTGAAAGCTGTAAATCACTGACGTGTGTAAATCTGTAAAGTCTGTGTTGATAAAATCTGTAAATCACTGGTTATGTAGGTAGGGAAAAGTTGATGCTGATAAACTGGGGATTCCCCGTGGTTATACTAGTTGACCACAGGCAAGTTGGCCGTGGGTACGTAGACTGTGCTGCGTTTTGCTGTCTGGCTAGCTGTGCTGTACACTGTGTGTAGACATTCTGTAAGCTGTGGTGACCGCGGTACAGTACTCTGTGAGTTAAATGGTGTGCTGTGTAGACCACATGTGCTTCATGCCTGTATGCGTGGGCGGCATACGACATGTACGACCGTTCAGCATGCTGTCTGTCCACAATATACTCCATACCAGCCTGTCAGAATGATGAATCTGACAGTCTGTCAAAATCGTTTGACGTAAAAACAGTTTATATAAGTAACATTATTTAATTAGTGAAACACCAAATTGCGGTCTATGTGGCTAAATATGCATATTTGAGCGGGTTTGATACGGCATACATTTATATTATGCCTGGTTATTGAAGTTCACACCATCTTCGTTTGTGTTGTACTGAAAGTGAATGAGTGACAGTATATGCGTCGCCATAACTATTGAACGTTGTAGGCTATTGACGCATCTCTCTCAATCTCAGCCACCCAGCCACAATGTGGCTGCTATGGCCAGCCGCCGCGTTCCATCTGAAAAACCAGTGCACAGCGAAAAATTTCTTGAAATATGATGAAGTTGAGAAAGCCCCTAGTAGGAAGCACTTTGAAGTAGGTTCGTGAAACTAGGGTCTGGTTGTAGACTGCTGGGAGGCTGAGTAGTTTATAAGTTCAGTTGAGTAGTTCGCTGCTGTGCAGAAAACGTGTTACAGTGTAGACTATTACAATAAACTATTAGGCATATGTATACAAATACATTGAAATTGTGATGATTATAGGTCATAAAGTGTCATGTAAAAATGCCAGAATAAATGCTAAAAAGCTATTCTAAGCTATAGGATAATAGTATTTGGTAATTCGATCTGTGTGGAAAAAAATTCCACATAAGTCGAAAAACACACAGTATATCCAAAAGTCACCATAGCGCAACTGTCAAGTCGTAAATTTGAAGTAAATAAGTAACAATTATAGTCTGCCCATCAAGAGAAAATTTCGTTCTCGTGACGATAGGCTGAGTGCGACTGTAATATGCATCTACAGCTCGACTTATTTTTTTCGAATTATTTGTTGTAATTCTTGACTGACAGAAGTCTATAAAGACTGCATAGTATTAATTTATTGACGAATATTTCCCATAACGAACATCGTTTTTTTTTTAAATGTTCACCATGAGAATCATTCTTAGTGACGTCAAAATCGGTCGCTCGCTTCGATTAGCTTCGGTGCGTGTAGGCTAGTGCCCGTCAATGTAGACCGTACGGTTGTGTGGTGTGCGAGGTGTATGTATGGCGGCACGCTGCTGCGCCTCTATTGGGGCGGTGAGCGCTTCGGTTATCGTGAACTGTGTACGTGGTGTGCGTATGACCGTACGATGTGCCACATCAGCTCATAACTCATTAACATATTTATCAGCTAGGCTTAAGAATGTTGCCAACTATTGGCGCATGGCTTAGCCTATTTGAACTCTGACCTCTCAGAAAACGTGTCAAGCACGACAGTATGGAAAAATAGACTTCAAATTTTCAGGCACAAAATATCACACGACATGTGACATAATTTGCGATATCTAGAAAGACATACTGAAATGAAATAAGTCTCGCTCTCCTGACTGGAAAGGATATTTTGAAAAAAATTAATATTGTCTAGACTGTATTTCCAAACGCTGTTGCAGGCCTATTTGGCCTTGACCTGTGAGCGGCACTTGCCGTTCACGCCACTGATTTAAGATGGCGGCTTAATTTATGCTAATTATGCCGATTTGAGCTGATGAGGTGATCTCGCAGTGCATTTCGGGTAGGCGGGAACACGTGGGGCTATACGGCAGCCAGATGAGCTAAATGATGGGGAGACCAGCTGCCAAGATGGCTGCTCTTACCGATTCATAGTAAAATATATCTGCTTCCTCTGAAATAAAAGTATAATTACAATCACAAAATATCGACCTACGGTCCTAACAATAATGTATTTACAGACCAAATAAAACCGTTTATTTACATGTATTTCAGGCGAACAATTTTAAGTGGCTCTAATCCTATTTAAAAGCTCTCTGAGTCGAGGCGATACTTTTTGGCTCGGAATTGTATTTATTTGACGTTTAGTCTAGACAAGAAAAAATATTAGTGATATTTTCTTGAATTGGCCGAGAAAATGGAATCACCCAATTATGGTGTTAAACGATTTAAAATAAATTTTTAAATATTTCCTTTCCAATCGCCAAAAACAGTCCAATTTTACTGCGCATTTCAGCGTGTCGGCCATCTTGGAAAAGACTGATCGCACATGGCTGTCGTCCAAGTTTATTGGAATTTTCGCAGTTTTCAGCGAAAGCGCCTGTACCTCTCTTCAGATAACCTTTCTAACTAACCTCACTGGCATTATTTAATAATGATCTACAACCATCACTTACCTGGCAAAAAAATAATGCGTCATTTTTTTAAAAAATCCCCTAATTTTAAAACTATCCTGGGCTGGCTCAAAACCAGTGGTTTTGCACTGTCGTTTTGTTGCTTTGTGAAAACAATATGCTGTCCGAAGATTGCGAGTTTGTTTCAACTTTATGGGTCACCAATAATAAGATTAGTGACTTAGTCTATGTGTGATGTCAGCAGTGGGGATATTTTCCATGTATTGTGCTCCATGAAACCACCCGTAGTGAACAGGATGAAGTGCGACGTTAGGCCGTAATGTCAGTTGGAAAGGATTTACACCGACCTTGTGCACGCTATGGGATCACACAAGGCGTGATTAAAATAGTAGTATAGACGTTTTATTAGCAAATACGCTGCTCTATTTCGTGCAAAAAATTAGGTGTAGGCCTATTCCTTAAACTGAATGACAGGTAGGCCTATAATGAGAGGGTGGACTTTGTATATAATCGTATATTCACGAGGCATTGAGAATCTACGACATTTGCTAGAATTATCTGCTTCTCAGAATGTATGCTTCTTGAGGTAACAATAGATGTATACATTTTTGCGTGCTTGCGCAAGTATAGCTCAACAATGTTTCAACATCGTGAGATTGCCCATTGCAAATGATACCCTCCCAAAATAAGCATTGTGCCGTAATCACCGGCATTGCCATTGTGTTTACAGATTAAAGTCCCAGCAAACACGGGACGTATAGCCAATGCTGGCTTGATGTTGGTCCACCGTCTACGACGCTGGCCCAACATCAAGCCAGCATTGGCTCAACGTCTCGTGTTTGTGGGGGTGGGCTGTATATGTTGCATAACTCGCCGTCACAATGAGAGACCTGCTAAGCTCCAGCAGGCATATACTGTTGATGGAGGCCCCCTACACGCCAGACAGTTAACCCACCAAACACAACACGCTCAAACAATGATGTTTTAATGTTGGACGACTGTCGCAGACGTTGTGCCAACTTTAAAACAGCATTGTTTCAACGTGTAGTGTTTGGTGGAATGTGCCAGCGGTGATTGAAGTGGTGTAGTCAATGTGTTACATACACGCAACAAATCGTTATCGTCCTCCTTGCTGTAATCTTGCACAAGCAAAACATCCCACAGGTGAGTTGTAAAACAGGAAATGAAATGAATCGGGCTTTAGGCCACTTTTGTGCACATATAGGCTAAATTGGGCCGGGAGAACCTCCTGAGGATGGTGAGATGAGTGAGATGACACTGCCCTCCAGTCACAGGTTTCGAAATTCGAGCCCTGGCGGTCTGAGGCCAAGCACGCTACCTCTCGGTCACAGAGACTCTCCACAATACTGAGTTTTACGCGTGGATGGGGAAGAAACATTTTGGCTTCTTTTCAAACCGCCGAGAAGGGGAAACGAACCCCGAGCTCTGGCGTGAAAGGCAGCGGTGCTAACCACTACCCTAGGGAACAGGAACAATCAACAAAAGATCTACGTGTCATTCCTGAATTGGGCTATTGTCACTACTTCGTTTTTAGAGCACATGATGTCAATTACACTATTAACACAATATTTTGTTAAAATAACTTACCAAATTCAAAGTGAAGCTTGTACAATGAAATGTTGAGATTGCTCAACCACTTAAAAAGTGGTAACAACACTTAACTTTGCATTTTTACCATTGCATAACAAGCAGGATGTTACATCACTTTTTTACCCCTTCAGCTTAGCACCTGGTACACCACATGAGACTTTTATTTCAATAAAAAAATATATCTGATTTCAGTTGGAACAGGTAAATTACAATTAAATTAAACATTTGGGACTACAAATAGTCTTGTTTTCAGAATGGGCAGGTTCTAGTTTGCAAAGAGTTAATAAGTAATCTTTCTTCAGTGTAATTAATTCGGGACCAGTGGCAACCTGCTTTAAGAGTCTAGTTCGGGTTGGGTAATTTCGGGCTTGGTACATATAGGGTTATGTGTTGTGTACACCCTTTTGTTCAAAGATATGGGGTGGGCAACGCTATTTACGGTAAGCCTACTGTGCACTATAAAGAACCCTTGAAGTCATTCAAACAGAGCGGGGCATAACTTCTGACTTCCTTCTGTCGTGATATTGCTATAATTTTGCAAAAAGCGACAAGGCTGGCTGGATGTTGGCATATTGAGGATATAGGCGCTATAGAAGTTTTATTGATTGATTGTCAGTTCACCACTCTTGTCGGTGGCTTCCTCAATTCCCATTGGTCACTGAGGAGGAGGGAAGTTATATTACCTCGGATTGTGTACCTTGTAAAATCACTCAGTTCAAAGTGCTCCAAGACACAAGCGGTTGCACAGTGTGCCATGTATGAATAATTGTGTGGATGGAATATATATCTGTGCCTAGCCTCACCTTGCATCACTTTCTGCCATGGAAACATGACTTTAAATGCCATACTTGAGAGACATTTTCGGACGTTTGATATAAACCCTGGGGATTTAGATGCTAGATGCCACACACGTCCCTTGTAGATTTTCAAAATGTAATCAGGCTGACCTCAATCTCAAGAATTACCTGGGACAACACATCACACGTACCTACGGGCCCTGCAGCTAACCATCGATAAACGTGTCATAATTCCGATACGACCCTTTTACTGACTGAATCTTGGTCAGTGGCTTCAACTGCCTATTGAGCCTGGCACAGATAAATCTGGTTGCATATAAATCAATATATAAGCGGTGCGCCTCCTGCGCGAGTTGCATATATTAACTATCATGAGACAACAACAAGCTCATTGATTGGTTCTTTGTAGCACAAAAGTAACACTTTATTTCGTAAATTCCAATCAACTATGAGATTATGGCGTTTTGATAACACTGACTCACAACTAAGCAAATAGCAATGTTTGTCTGTGCTTAATATTTATCACATAATATTAGTATTGTTACGTTAACTGAACCACCAACAACATAACAGTGGTTATATAAAATCTGCAGCCTTATTCGCTTAAATGACCAGTAAAACTTACTCTTTTCTAATAAATGAATATTGATCAACCTCACTTACCTTCAAAGATTATTATTGTCAATTAAGGTAATCTTTACATGTAAGTGAGGTACATATATATAATATATAATATGTATAATATATATATATATTCAAAGTATGTGTTGTTATTATAAGACATTTTTAACAATTTTACATGATCATATCATGATCATCCTACCATAGATAATTGCAATAACAGTAATACAGCTTACTTAGACAATAGTATAATTACTTCGTTTTCACCACAATTATAATTGATAGTCCTAGCTTAGCACCACGAAAGTGATAATCGTAGCTCAGTACTAAGATACAGTATCATGCAGTATCATGATCATAATGCAAACTTTATTCAGTTATTACCTATTATCCCATCAGTAATAACATTTGATGTTGCCTTGATCTCATCTTTTTATTTTTTAATACATTTTTGAAATATGATTTCTTCTCAAATACAGTAGTGCATCATTATGTTGTGTTTTTTCAATGTGTGAATTGCTGACTGCATTTACAGCTTAAAATAATGTCATATTATTCTGTAACACCGTAACATCCTGCATTCTATGTACTGTAGATCTGGTAATTTTCGTTTGTTTTAAATTTTCACGAATTGCTGATTTTAGGACTTTTCACGAAGTTTAGAATTCGTGAATTTTCATTTTTATTTAGTAGCACTATTATAAAAAAAAATTGCGGGATTCTTGAATTCGCAAATTTGTCCTCCTCAGGAAAATTCGCAAAAATTAAAACCTCGCGAAAATTACCACATTTACAGTATTTTACAACCACGGACACTTACAATGAATTTCAGACTAAATAAAATACCACTAAAATTTGTAATATATCTTTCAATTCAATTGTGGGACATGTATATTTTTGATTAATAATATTATTTTTAACTCTATTGCGTTAACAATTCCAGCTTCAAATGAATGACAAATACTCACAAACAATTCAGCAGCATAAGGCTCAACAAGAGATTCAAAAACTTAACAAGGCCAATAAGTGACCTGCTCGAACATAATCAGTTGGAAGTCGCACTCTTTAAGAAATTGTACTAATGTACTCTAGTTAATATGTGAACAGATCTGATCAAAATGATACACAAATTAGGTATTTGCGGTCAGTATTCAGAGAAGTGACATTTTAAAGTTGACAAGTCTGGAAAACGAAAGTTTTTGAAATTAGCTATTTTATTGGGGTTTTTACTAATTAGATAATTTTCAAACATACTAATTAAGTACTAATAAGTGGATTTTTATTTTAGATGGGTAGGTATAAACAAAGTATTTCTGCCATTATATAAGCCCTCAATGCATAAAAAAATCGTGTTTGTTTTGTTAAAAAAATTATGAGGAAAACTATATACTGAACAATTAAAATTTGCGACTTCCGACTGATTATGTTAGAGCAGGTCACATATGCGCATAAATCCTGCTGTACGTTTAACATGTGCACATATCTGAAATAATACGACTCGGCAAAATCAACTATAAGCGTGGATGGAAATGGGGTTTTTTTCACATTTTTCGTTTTTTTATTGGGAGAAAATATAATTTCGCAACAAATAGCATGTAGCCTAAGCTAACAATAAATCGTGACAAAAGTTATCTGCATATTATTTAAAATATGGTTATGATAGGAATCATTTGAATCACAACGTCTATTCATAAGACAATTGACTATAGATGTTATATAACCCAGTGAACACCTCTGCCCTATATCTGGTCAATTGTGGGCCACTGTCTGCTTAACTGACCCAACAATGTGCCAACAAATGGCGGCAAACATTCAGTGTTAACTGGGAATAGTTTGTTTCATACTTGGTATCAGTAAATATTTATTTTCTATTTCTGCATGATAAATTACAAAGCAGGGGTCGATACCGTTTAAATTACTCTCACAACCCAGCAAACACAAGATGTTGACCCAATGTCGCCTTAATGTTGAAGACGACGGACCAATATTAACGCGACATAGGGTCAACGTCTTGTGTTTTCTGGAAAGTTATAGAATACCCAGTGTTATGGCAAACTTTCATAATTTAGCAATTTAACCCTTGTCCTGCTGAACTGTTTCAATTTCATTTTTCGTCATTTGAAGCTGAAATTGCTGACGCAATTTCCAGCTTCAAATGACAAAAAGTACTTCTTTTTTTTAATATACATTCTCTAAATTGAGTTCTTTTACTAACTGCGCATCTACCACAAACTATCTTATCCATTTTGGTGGAATATTATTTGCCCTTAAATATGTTTAAAACCGCATATATCAGGCACAGCAGGACAAAGGTTAACACTTTCATGCTAAGTTGTTTTTAATCCGTTTCCTTAAGCCGCTGAAATAACTGTTATTGGGAAGGTAATCAGTGCTTAAACATACAGATTTGAGAATGTTTCTTCTCAAATTAAACTTGAAGTGGCGTGTCGCAGTAGCAAGAAATAACTTAAGTGGGTGAGAATTTAAATTATATATTTTAAGTGTTAAAGCAGTACCAAAAACAGTGTTCATATATTACAATTGGAAAATTAAACACACAAGCAATTCATTAACTTGTTATTTGAGAACAATTTGAGACAGCTGTCAAGATAGTTGATACATAAAGATTTCCATATTTTCAATGGCAATTATTGGAAATAACAGAGTGTAATCATATAACAAACATTTCTATGGTAAAAAAACTTTATGCTGCTAATTTAAATTTTCAGTCACTTCAAGTTGTGTCTGACTACCGTGATCCACAACTTCAAGTGATTGAAAAGTTAGTGCTCAATTATTTGTTCAAAAACTTGTACGTTCATTTAAAATGAACTTGGCGTTACCTAGAGCAAACCAGTTAAGTGAAATTGTCTTTTGACAATATTTACGAACAAAATTGCGACATGTGACTACTACAATTTTATTTATAAAAAAACTGCAGTCGTTGGTACATTTTTTGTGAACTTCTTAGTGCAATGTTGCTACTTGTTTCACAATCTGGCAGCAAATTTCAATGATCAGTTCACCAAAATGTCAGCCGAGAAAAGCATTTCAGTTGTTATGAGATTATGCCCACTGTTTCTTGTAAACAGTGGGATGTGTGCATGACAGAATAGCCCGGTAACATTGGCTACCTGGTGTGTAATATAAGTCTTGACTAATCATGATTGTGTAGATGCAGGAACCTGTGGGTAGGTCATTCATTGAGAAAACAATCCAGAAGTTGCACCCAGTAAACATGAGAAGTTGACCCAATGCTGGGTTAATGTTGGGCTACGTGGGCCAACCTTACCTTAGACCACTGAGCTATTTAATTTGAATTTTCAGTCCCTTGAAGTTGTGTCTCGCTACTGCGACGCACAAATTCAAGTGACTGAAAATGTATGTGATTTGTGAAATTGAAGTCCTACCATATATCAGTGTTTCAAGATTGAAGGCTTATTTTACTTTTAACAACTGGTCATACAGGTGCTTATAAAAAGACAGAATGTCTACTGTTAAACCAACATTGGTTTAACGTCTCAGGCTTACTGGGTACATACTGCCAGTAACGCATCACCGTTAGAAAGCAGAATTATAATATATACATATTTTAGTTTCAAGTGGAGGCTATGTACAAAATAAATTTGCTACTTTGCTATTGGAGCATAATATCTGTCATCTGTTAGATATAGTCCTTTACTTGGATATGAAAGGGTGTATCTGCCACTTTTAAAAAGTGGCAGATACACCCTTTCATATCCAAGGAGACGGTATGTCTTTGTCATCCGCATCACAGCTCCTCCAGTACAGTTCACATCAGATTGTGCAGCATGAAGACGGGTATGCCAGACAGCATAATTATCCTCGTCACAGCATGGGAAGTTTAGTGTCGAAGCTCTCTGAATTTGAAAAATAATATTTCTCATCATAGATGATTCATTAAAAGGACACCACCACCTGGTGGAGGTGAATAATAGAAGATCAACAAATTTAACCTTCATCCTGCTGATCATGACTATTGTCATTTTCAAGCTATTTTATTTGCTGATTAAATCACATTATTGGTAATGAAATGACTGTTTAAACATCAAAATTTGGTTTGGTCTCAAATTGAACAAATATGAGTAATTTTCAACCACTTGAGGTACCGCGATCCACAACCTCAAGTGGTTGAAAATTTAAATAAATTGCCTCAGCAGGATTAATACATATTAAGCTCAAAATCATGCCCTGGGGAGATAAACCCATGTATAATAAGACAAATTTTAAATTTCATTAGCAAATCCAATTTAACCGGTAAATGGGATTTGTTAATCAAGCTTTTTTCTAGCTGCAAGGTCTACATTTACTAGGGACTTATCAGATAACATAAATCAATAAAAATATTTTAATGTATTGAATTTGTATTCAAAAAGTTAAAATTTAACCCTAATTAAATTTTCAGCCACTTGAAGCTGTGTCTCGCTACTGCGATCCACAAATTTAACTGACTGTCAATCTGTGTAATTTGTGAAATTTAGGTCCCAACATATATCAATGTTTCAAGATTAAAGTATATTTAATGTAGTTGTCAAAAATTAAATAGACTGTAGTCTGTCTACATATAGTTATACAGGTGCTAACAAAAACACAAAATGTCTATTGTAGTCGACATCAGTGTTCTAAGGGTTAACACTTGAACTATCAGGGCTGTGCCTGAAAAAAAATTACTTGACAAATAGTTATTTGAAGCGCATGAGAATGTGTACTCTCAGGGATGTGGTGACAAATTTGGCATTATCCATTTGAAGCTGAAAATCATGTTAGCAATTCCAGTTTGAAATGGATGAAAAAGACAAGACAAGATGAACCGTTCAACCCTTTCAGTGCAGGGACAGTCTTTGCAAGTCAGATTCTGACATCAAAACTCGGTCCCCGCACTGAAAGAATTATATAATTTATAATGGCCGTTGAACCATAACATAGGTATTCAACTAAAGCTGAAAGAGCTAACTAAGACATTCATGATGATTTTAAATCGAAAAAACCTAAGTTCTCCATGGTTTATACAAAAATATTTCAGCGTTGTAGGCCCTAAGGGTTAAATTTGTTTCTCGCAAACAATTTAAAGTGACTAAAAATACTTTGATATACATACAGTATTTAAATCACAGTGCATAAAAGTGGCACATATTCAGGACACATTTCTCTCGGAACTAAATGTTCACTGGAGTGCCAATAAATCCACACAGTCTGTTGCATCCCAGCAAACACGTCGAGTCAACCCAATGCTGTGGCAATGTTGGCCCACAGTCTGAGACGCTGGCCAAACATTGCCCCAGCATTGGGTCAACATCTCGCGTTTGCCAGGATCTCACCTTGTTCGTTGAATACGCTCGTTGTTGATCCTGAGGAGCTGTCGCTCTGTCTCCAGCAGGCGCTGCTTGGCCTGCTCGGCGCCCTCGGTATCCCCTCTACACGTCACCTCCTGGTGAAGCTTATCGTGCTGGTCCCTCAGCTCCTGAATGCTTGTGTAGATCTCGCTATCCTCATCTTTCGGGTTGTGCATCTGTATGTGAATGAGTAGGGACGCCAGCTCCAGCTCTTCGCTGAACCCGTTCTTAAGTGGCACTGATCGGTAACCTGCCAATATATCTTACCCTGTGGTCAAACTTTCAACTATGGGACAGTTTAGCCCTTTGGCCGCCGGTCCCCATTATAGTAGGTTTTAAAATTTTTATTACGACATTACATACCACCTATCAAATATGTTGAGCATAAAATGTGACATCAATGAGAAAGATTTGAAATTAAGTATCCCCCATTTTGTCAAATATGAATAATTTTCACTCACTTGAAGTGGCTGAAAATATGAATTGTCAAAGGGTTAGAATTCCTGCGATAATATGCGACTTGAGAATATATTTCCATATATGGAATACATTGTGAATCGTTACTCACCGAAATATATTATTAAAATTTCAACCCACTTGAAATTGTGTCTCACTACCGGCACCCAAAAATTCAAGTGTGTAAAAATCACTCATATCTGCTTAACTTGAGACAAACATTTGTAAATCTTGAGGTTTATTCACTAATTTAATTTCTAATATCGGTGATTTTATCGGCTAAGATCGGCTAAAATTTGATCGGCTAAATTTTATCGACTCACAACATTAAACCAGCATTGGTTCAGCGTCTTGTGTTTGCTGGGTGTTTATTAGTGAAACGACCGAGACTGTAAATTGTACCTGTTTTGATGCATTTCACAGGAAAAGTAGCTTGACCTAGAAAGTTAGGGTCTCCAAACATATCCTCATCCTGCACAACAAATCTCAGCATAGCCGTCTCGGGGTTCAGAACATCAAAAACGCAGAGCTCTTGCCAGACAGGATTTAGACCATTATCAACTGGAAAAAAAAGAAGGCTTACCAATAGAAACTTGACATTTGCATGGTATGTATAACTGGATATGAAATGTTTGTTTTATACATTTCCTCTTGGAACCCCATGGTATGTTACAAATCGATTATTGCTCATAAAATAAATCATGGACTGATGCTCAACTCCTCAAGTACATGTAACTGTGATCATTAATTGTTTAGGTCGACCAATTACAGGGGAAAATGTTCTTCAGAGTCTGGACTAGAAACATTCTAGTATTATACAAAAAATAGCAACAACAAGCAGCTAGCCAGAAGCAGCTACCTCAAAATGTCAGGGTTTGCGGGGTATCGTTTTTACACATAGCACATATTTAAAGTTGTACCACCATTTTTCAATCGTTTCCATACAACCTGGAGGGAGCACAAAGGTTTAAATCGGTTCAATCATATAGCTTGTTTTCCTGGTACCTTTCACTTTGGTCTTGTATTTGTTTTCATCATATTCACAGCCTATGATCTCTGCTTCCACAAATGGGCTAACCATACCTCGACTTCCTTTCACTAAATGTCTGGCCCCCATAACCTGGTGATAAAATATTAAGTGATAACCTTTGAACATATTAGTAAGTATTTTTACCAATTGGATATAAGCAACTATTTTAAAATCAATTCTTACCTTCAAAGCACAATTCACAAAATATGCAAACACATTCATTGGTTTGTCAGAAAGTTATATTGCAAATGCTCCCAGACACAATCAGAGATAAATATTGAATACATTATAATCATAGCTAACCCTTACAGCGCGGGAATTGACTTTAGTCGTCAGAATCTGACGTTTACATGTAGACGTCAAGACGTCAAATTCTGACGACTAAGGGGATTTGTCAAGTTAAAAATATTCCAAAAATCTGAGAAAAACTTCGAAGTGGGTGGGTGGGTCAAGCTCCAGCTCGGATTTGTCTTTCTTTTTGGAAATTTTCTGTTTTATTGTGTTGTTTTTTTGCTGTACATGTTTCAAAAAAAAAAAAATTGGATAGGGGAGAGGGTGGGTGGGGTCTGGTCAATCCGAGTTTTTCTCGAATTTTTGGCTTTTTTTAAACTTGACAAGACCCCTAAAGTCAATCCCCACAAGTGTGTAAGAGTAAACAATATTTGTAATGGCAGTAGACCCATAACATAGGTATTCAAATGACCCGGAAAGAGCTGACTAAGACAGTTATGATGATTTCAAATAGAAAAAAAACCTTTGGCCTCCAAGGCTTTCATAAAAAAATTCAGCGCTTCAGGGGTTAAAGGGTTAAGTGACACAGTAAACCTTGTAAATGAGCTTACAGTTAATGTGATGGTGACGGGCTCCACACCAGACAGAACTGACTTGTCAAACGGGTTGTGGGCGGGATCTCGTAGACAATCTGGCTGTAATACGTAGCCGCATTTGCCGTTCTGCAGAAAGCGTGCCTCATTCAGCTGCATGGCTCGATCTGATAAAGATAAAAAGTAGTTTTTGCGATTTCTAAAGGAAACTCACAGAAACTGGAAGGCCCCTGGCTGCAGTCAATTAAAGTCTACATCCATCACAAAATAGTGTTGATTATTGACAATAGAATCTGCCTGGCTAATTGCAAGATATTGGTCACTGAAATCTAACATTATTCATGTCTCTAAGTGCTGAATTGTTCTATAATAATTTGATGCATTATCCAGTTTCCAATTATTAACATTTTTAATACTGTGATGATACAAGGTCCCTGTGGGTCGACTCTTTTTAAAAATAATTACACTGTACATTTATTGACTTTTTCACTTGAAATTTAATTAATTTTTACTGACGAAAACAAAATAATACATATCATATGTATACCTTTCAGTCGTATTTTAAACGCAAAATAACAGTTAGACCTGGAAGCATATTGCATGCACCTTCCGACAATAATGCTACGTTCCACTGACACCAGTAGTATTTGTTAGGACAGGCTGGCTGATGATCGTACATAGAGTTCATATAATCACTGATTTTCTAATTTTGAATGACTTCTAATGACTAGCAATAAAATGTTATGACTTTTTAAAGACTTTAAATTCTATTTTTCAATTTAATGACTACCTAATAATGACTTTTAATGACCCGAGGGAAACTTGTGATATAGATCTAAGTCATATAGCCCTTGGCCATGACAATTGTAGTTTGATAAATGTCAAACATGGAGTGATTTAAACAGTTTTTTTATGAAGTCACAAAAAAAAAAAAAATGATTTAAATTAAAATACTATGTCACAGAACATATCTTAAATTTATAGATCTGGGGTGTTCCGGTTGGAGTATATTGCCAGTGATTTGACCACATAATGGTCAGGGATTTGTGACTTGTCCTGTGGTTCAACCACATGATGGTCCGTGATTTGACCACATAATGATCAGTGTTTGACATCATGATGGTCAGTGATTTGTCCTGTGATTTGACAATATGATTGTCAGTGATTTGTCCAGTCAGGAAACAACTTACCCGGGGTTTGGTAATTAATGGCCAGCATATGACAACCACAGTTCCACAGGAGCGTCGGCTCGTAATTTGATGAATCAATTCGTTGACCTTTAGGGTACACTCGGCTGAACTGTCGCCTGTTGAAGTCTACCAGTGTCTGGCATTTTGACCGGCTTGCATACCTCTCAGCTTTTGTCTCCGGAAATGAGCACATTTCATAGTATTTTCCCTCATTAACTGAAAATAAAGATACCACTGTATTTCTATGTAAAACTAATTTTAAAATAATAACTTAATAATTAAATGTTCTTTTTAAAACCCATAGATTTTAGGAAATTAAGTCATTCTTCATGCTTTGATGCATCGTGTGGGTTAAAACGATGCAAAGGGATTTCTCTGACAACTAGACTAATATTAAATAAGATTGCCAGAGATTGGTGTGTCGAAATTTAAATAGTCTATGATGATTGTTGTCCAAAGAAATAACACATTAACCCTCAGAACACATGAGCTAAGAAATTTATATTTTCATCCACTTGAAGTTGTGTTTCGCTACCGCGATCCACAACTTCAAGTGACTGAAAATTTGTGTTATTTGTGAAATTTAGGTCCCAACATAAGTGTTTCAAGATTAGAAGCATGTTTAATTTTTAACAACTGGTTATACGGGTGTTAACAAAAACACATAATGCCTACTGTAGTCGACATCAGTGTTCTGAGGGTTAAATTACTACAAAGTCATAATTTACCTTTGCTTGAGTCAAAAGGCACAGGTCTGCAGTACACTATGAGATCTGACAGCTCACGAGCAATTCTCATTGTTCTTTCCTTCAAGTGACCCTTCTTTTGCTATATTGAAAAGAACAATTATGTGGCTTATTGATCTGAATTTAAAGCCAGAAAAGAAGAACTAAGAAGCATCTTTTTTGTATCGCTAAACATAGAAAACATAGAAAAAGTAAAACTCATTTTTATTAGGTTAAATTTAAATGTCAACTCGACCTGTGTTAAATAAATTTGTGTGGAAAAAGCTTCTTAATGCTCAAGATTATTAAATAATGGACACAATGTATAACTAATTTTAATAATTGTAAAAATTAATAGCAGAATCACATCATATGCAATTACCATTTTTTCTGCATTCACTGAACTTTTTCTAATTTTGGTGACCCAGTCCACTGTCTCTGACTCGCTATCAGCTGCTACTTCAATTACACCAACACCGGCTTGTCCGCTCATAATACTAAACGTCCATTTGCGGTCACTCTGCCCACCAGTGACTAAATAAACAAAAATATTTGACATAATTTAATATCACAGTAGAACCTGGTATAAGCAGCCACCCTTGGAACAGAGGAGAAGTGTTCTTTCAAGACAGGTGGCAGCCTATTGGAGATTGTCATTTTGGGGGAACATTATGCATAGTGCATATTTTCTTAATTTAACACTTATACTGCTGATCACAACTATTGTTGTTTTAAATTTGTTTTATTTGTTGATCAAATCGGTGATATTGGGAAAAAAATGTGTGTTTAAACATAAGGATTTGCAAAGGATAGATCTCAAATTAAACAAATATGAGTGTGTTTCACTCATTTGAAGTTGTGGGTCGTGGTAGCGAGACACAACTTAAAGTGGGTAAAATTTTAACTAGAGCCTGACGGCACTGAAGTAGAGCTTGTGCCGGGCTCCAGGGTCATTGTTTTAAGGAAAGCTAAGATGCAGTGGTTTCACAATCAAGCAACAAATATATTAGTCTAAATGAGGTGTTGAATCCGACAGTATCTATGCTGTATCTCGTGTCTGACTGTCGTCAATTTTGTTTTCAATGTTTAGTCGGGGAGGGAGGGTGGGTGGCTGGTGGTCATGCGTTGTACGTGTAATATTGTGAATTCCCGGCGAAATGAGCCATAGCGTGTACAGGCTCAGCCTTGATCTGTCACATTAATTTTTTTCACATCAAGTCGACAACTGTATTGATGGACTGCACACTGATTTCAGTGCACATAATAAACTCCTGATAAATACGCCCCCAACTGTGTTTATTAGTATATCCAGTTTATTAGGGATAATCGAGTAGGCCTACCCTAATGGAAATAGGCCTGCTCAGGCTACTCCCTGTGTAACCCTTGGCTGGGACTGTGGTGCAGTTCATTATTCAAAGCCAATCTATTAAACAGAAACTGTTTATATTAAAGGGACCCCTTGGGATGAGACATTTTCAGTTTTGTCAATTTTGAAAATTTAACTTATATGAAGCTATATAGCCTACTGATCTTGACTAAAAATACAAAAATGTTAAAACACAATTTTAAAGCACCGAAGAAGAGTGAAATAGTTAAATTTTGAGGTCGTATATTACCATGTAAATAAAACAAGTCAGCAATATACAGCACTTTACACCACATATTCCCACGTCTTGGAGGGGGAGATCAAAGCAATCGCCCCTAATTGGTGTCTGATTGGTGTCTTATAGTCAGGACATAGGGTGATACACCTGCAAAACTCATTGTCTGCCCAACGCTGGGCCGACGGCATCAACATGTGGCGCAGTGCTGTAGGAACATTCAATCGTCCTTCAGCAAGTGTTCAGGTATACAAAAAGTTTGTTTGGTTTTTAAGCGGTTTCATAGAAATGTTGATAAAAAATATTTTTAAAAATGTAAAAAACCTGAAAAAAGAAAATCATGATCTGGGGGATACACGTCTTCATTACAAAACTAGCAAGAGGACTGAAGTCCTATATCATCACCCGCCATAAATTAGGTTAGACTTTTTGCAGTCACAAATATTTAAAAAATTGATTTCTGGTGGCCATTTTAAATTTCAGTAAAATCACATGCACATTTCCAGATGGTGGGTAATGTGATTGTACAATGTGAATTATTACTGATTTCAATTTTTCAGTTTTTGCGCCCACAAGAAAATATGAAATTTATCCATGGCGGCCATTTTGAATTTCAGTAAAACCTTAAAAAAATCACTTGCACATCTCCATATCGTGGGAAATGTGATAGTAAAATTTGAATAATTCCTTTCCTTAAGTTTTGTAGTTTTTTCGCCCACAAAAAAATTTGGAGTTGACCTCTGGCGGCCATTTTGAAATTTGGTAGCATCTTTAAAAAAATCACTTGCACATCCCCATGTTGCTAGGAATGTGATGTTAAAATTAAAAAAAAATTGACCAAACAATTTTTTTGAGTTTTTACCCCCCTCCAAAAAAAATTAAAGTTGATCTGTGGTGGCCATTTTGAATTTCAGTAAAACCTTGAAAAGTCACCTGCACATCTCCATATCATGGGGAATGTGATAGTAAAATTTGAATAATTTCTGACTGAGTTTTTGGACTCACAAAAAAATTTAGAGTTGCCCTCTGGCGGCCATTTTGAATTTTGGTAGCATCTCTTAAAAATGACTTGCACATCCCCATGTTGCTACGAATGTCATGTTGAAATTTCAAAAAGATTTGACCAGTAGTTTTTGAGTTTTTGCGCCCACAAGAAAACGTGACGCTGGACGCCAGACAGAATCCTGGCGCGACTAAAATCCCCCTATCCCTACGGGCGGGGGATAAAAACGAAAATTAATGTCATCCCAAGGAGCTGCTTTAACCTGACAGTTTGAGTGGTAAAGGCATATATGTTAGGCCCCCTACTAGGCATACCGCAGTCAATGACAGGTAGGGGAAGGTAGCCTAGGCACATTGCATGCTAGTAGGCCTACTGCTATTTGCTCAGATGTGATGGCAGTGTGTAGTGTTCAGAATTGAAATAACTGAGTCAGGAGACAGATTAACTACTTCCACTGCCACAGTTGTTGAGCCAATGTTGATTTAATGATAGGCCAGCATAATAACTGTGTAAGACAGCAGGGCAACATTGAATAGACCTGGGTGATCTCTCTTGTTTTCTGCGCCTTGGCACCACATGTTGTGTAAACCTACTTTGGTTGTCTTCTTCCCGAAAATTAGCTCGACCATCTCAGTCAAACAAGGATTTAAATAGGCATATTCTATCAGGCATATGCCCTTGACAATCAGTTTCCATCGTGATTTATGTGTAACGTTGGGCCCTAATTTATTCATGTCAATGACCATTTTTAATTTACTACTCCGTTTTAATTATGCTTTATATGTCAAGGAAACATTTGCATTTTTATTTTTTTTAACTCAATAGGCCTATCACAACTCACTATAGAACTCAAAACTCGATAAGCCTAGATATATTGAGACTGCACAGTTATAGATATAATTAGTGAGTTAATAACTTGATATTGAGTTTAGAACAATAATAGCCTAATTTAAATGTCACTTCTGGGGCTTCGCATATGGCTATGAGATTTATTAGGCATAGCAGGATTGGGCTATGCATTGTCTGAGGGGTGTTTTTAAAGTTTTCAGAACGTATTCAGACTGTAGTCACCAGTAGGTCCTAGGCCTAAGTTTTTACTACACATGAATTGTTTTTTTGTTGCTGGTTTAATGTTAGAGCATCGTCTTAAAGCTCGCCCAACATTAATGCCACATCGAGTGAATGTTTGTTTGGCCAATAGGCATATTATATAGGTCCTATACATGTGTATTAGCAGGCCAGCAGAGACAAGACGTTGAATCAAAGTTGGCTTAACGTTGGTCCAACGTCGTAGATAGTGGACAAACGTTGAACCAACATTGATTCACATCTCCTTGTGTCAGCTGAGTGTTGCTGTGTATGCCTATGGGACAAATTGACCTAGCAAACACCCATACCGCTGGACAATCACATGGAGCCAGTGTTGTTTTAATGCTGGCACCCCGCCTACGACGCTGGCCCAACATTTGGTCAGCGTTGCCGTATTAGGCCTACTATTATTGCCAGGTGCTGTTCCCAGCAAACACTAGACGTTGACGCAATGTTGTTTTAATTTCGGGCCGACGTCGGCGACGGCGGGCCAACGTTTAAACATTATTGGATCATAGTAGGTCACGTGTCGTATACAGTACTGTCAGGCTGGTATTGCAGTGCTAGCAAGGCATGGTCAAGTGTATTGCTAAGGTCACGTGTCACGTGTCACGCGTGACGTCACCTAACAGAGACCTGCACTGTATGCCTGTACATGGCTGACATTTTATTAGATATATAGGAATTGATGCGTCATTTATATCAGTGTTCATCGGACAATTCAAGCCCAAATCTCAAAATGCGGCTTCGTGTTGCAACGGAAAAAGTTAGTCTTAACACACACATGGAGTTAGATATGTGCTCAATTCGACAGATTTAAAGTTATTGTCGTGAAATTAATCATACAGAAAACCACTCAGACTCGCATCATCAGAAGAGTAGAGCTGAAGCTCTACTAATAAATTAACTTAGCAGAATAAGGGTCAACCCCTAGAACACTGACCTATTCAATTTTAATTTTTAGTCACTTGAAATTGTGTCTCACTACCGCAATCCACAACTTCAAGTGACCAAAAATTTGTGTTATTTGGGAAATATAAGTCCCAACAAATATCAGTGTTTCAAAATTGGAAGCACATTTTACTTTTAACAACTGGTTATACAGGTGCCAATAAAAACGCAGAATGTATACTGTAGTAGACATCAGTGTTCTAAGGGTTAAAAGAAAGCCATCCCTTCAAGAATATGTAAAAGGTCCAACTCATATTATATGACATAAAATTACATGTTGATAATTAATTGTCCCGAAAACGATTCAAAGGAAAAAGCATAGCTTAGTTGGGCGGGAGATAAAAGTGGAATAGCCCTTACCCACAGAGACGCCTGTTAGATCAATGCTCCCTTCTTGCATTGATCCCAGTGGTGTAGCTTTCCCATTATCCGCAGTCTCAATCTCCTGTACATAGTTAGAAGGAAACCAGAGCTGTATCTTCCCGTCGTAGTCTCCGCGCCACCTGTTAAAACATATTATTATCCATAAACTATTGCAATTTCCATCTTCAAATGACAAAAATATCTTTATTTTTTGAAAATATACATCTTCTGAATTGAATAATTTCACTAACTGATCATCCACCACAAATTTTATTATCCATTTCAGTGACATATTATTTGGTTTATAATTTGCTTGAAACTGTATAAATACGGGCGTAGCAGGACAATGATTAAAGTTGGTGAAAGTTTAATGGCGTTGCACAGGCTATTTTGGTGAAACAAAAAAGCATATTGTGGTGTGTCACTGCATAATTTACATTGTTAGACACCTGAATAGCAAAATATAACATTTTGGAAAGTGGCTTATGGTGCTTATAGCTATCAATATATATTATTTTTCATATTTCCGTTAGAGGAAACAGGTACCAAAAAAATACAAAATACAAATTTTCTCTTTTTTGATTAGAATTTGTCCTTTTGATATATAGTAGAATCCCGTTATAACGCGGTAGTTGGGGTCCAAAAAACGGGATCGCGTTATAAGAGGATCGCGCTATAGCGGGACGCCCATTCTACCGCTGACTGGGTCAATGCATTGGGTCTATATGGACACGCTATACATGTACGCGGCAGTCATAGATGTTATGTGATAGATATAACACTGTATTTATTACAAATGAACGGAATAAATAATGAATTGGAAATATACAATATTTCATTAATCATTTATTGGCAAAATTAATTCAATAAAAGAGCTGTGTACAATATTTTTGAAGCGATGCTGTCTGTTTCGTGGTCAAAGCAAATATGCCAGTTCGATTAAAAATTCACTCTTTATATAACACTAGTTATTTAGTCTCGTGTTTTTCGAAATTAGAACCTTTTGGCTACTCGCGAGATATGATGACATCTTGGGCTCCTTGAAATCACTCCATGTGTCGTTAACAGATTGAAGTGCGACTTTAGGAGTGAATGAAAGGTGTAAGGGATCTGCACCGACCCTGTAAATGCTATGGGATCACACAAGGCGTGATTAAGCTACACGTTTTTATCACAAATACACTCTGTTTCATGCAAAAAATGAAGTGTATACCAACGTTAATCCACCATTGAATCAACGTCTTGTGTCTGCTGGGTAGGCCTATATGTGGCCGGACCACGCTCATATAGGACGTTCGGTACGTGTGAATAAACACGCGTGGACGGCTCATTATGGCAGTGTATTGTATTAAAAGATTAAAGTGACTGGGGGATTAGTTATGTCCCGACGCGATGTTGTTCTTATGTTGGCCAACCCTGCATCAACGTCTCGTGCCAGTTGTATAGTCACCCAGTAAACATGAGATATTGACCCAATGTTGTTTTATTGCGGGCCGACTTCGAAAACAGTGGGCCAACGTTAAAACAACATTGGGTCAACGTCTTGTGTTTGCAGGTCAGTGACGGCGCGTCTGGAGAGGGGTGTACTGTTGACTGACAGGCTGTGTATAGCGTAATTATGACGGCGCCGCTCTTGTCTACCAGCCAACACACAACTGGATAGCACTTGACATTTAGTGTGCTATAGACAATATTATTTGTATAATTAATCATGGCGTATCTTCTTATTACATCCCCTGAACAATTTAATACGATTGTATTTTAAAACATGTTTAATTAGCGCTAAGCAAAATAAAAAAAATTATTTACTTTTCGACTAATGAGAGCATTAAATTGATTAATAGGGCATATATTTAGTTGATCATTGGACATGAAGGGCTAGATGATTTCCTACCGGCGCGAGGTGATATTACTGTGCAGTAACATCCACGGTCTGAGGTAGATGGGCCTCTTGCGACAACAGCCTGATCTTCCAGTGTTATACCTATTTGTTAACCACGATATCCACAGTCAGATCTGACATGCAGTGGTTTGCTCATGAATGTTTCCAAAAGTCGTATGACGAAAAAAGTCGAGGTCGATGGACACAAGTAATATAATGACCTTCTGCCAGATATTTGAGGTCGCAAGTCGCGTTAGACAGAAAGTCGTTGATCACAGGTCGTTAACTATAGAAAAATGATCCGTGCAAGAAAAGAAAGTCGTTGGAGACAAAAGGTCGCTGGTGGCAGGGTCGTTGATGACAGGATCTACTGTATATATTCTTCAAACTAAGCCACCACTGGCCCAAATTGAAAATGTTTTGCCAGCGTTGACGCAACAATTAGAAAACTGTTTATCTTGTATGAATGTGGACTATATCACTGATTATTCCCGTGTGCATCTCACGGGCATCACGCATCAAGGTGTCATGCGAGATAGGGACGGGCTGAGCTCTCCTCCCACCAATCATAGCTTTGAAACAGTTTGATTGACAGGTATTACGAGAGGGTGGGCTTTGTATCGTATATTCACTAGGCCTTGAGATTCGACAAGATTTGCTAGAATTATATTGTTTCCCATACTTAAGCTCCAGTACTGTTAATGTACACAGACGGCCAGACAGTTAATATGCCAGTGGTGTTTAATGAGAGTAAGGTGTACTTAATAAATGTGTTACATACACGCAACAAATTGGTATTGTCCTCCTTGCTGTGTTCTTGCACAAGCATAACATCGCACAGGTGAGTTGCTGGACAGGAACAATCATCAACACTGATCAAAAAATCTACGTGTCATTCCTAAATTAGGCTATTGGCGCTAAATAGTCCCCTTTGTTTAAATGAGCATATACCAGGCGTTACTATTTCACGATGGTCCATAACAGTATCATCACTCAAAACTCAGAATCACTTATTCGCCTCTTCCATTGCGCGGTAACTGGATCACCATATACCGCGGTATAGGCCTAACAGTATCATCAGAACTCAGAATCATTTATTCACCTCTTTTAAATTTATACCGCGGTAACTGGATCACCATATACCGCGGTATAGGCTTAACAGTATCATCAGAACTCAAAATCATTTATTCACCTCTTTTAAATTTATACCGCGGTAACTGGATCACCATATACCGCGGTATAGGCTTAACAGTATCATCAGAACTCAAAATCATTTATTCACCTCTTTTAAATTTATACCGCGGTAACTTAATCACCATATACTGCGGTATAGGCCTAATAGTATCATCAGAACTCAGAATCTTTTATTCACCTAGAGCTCTAAAATTACATTTATACCCCGGTAACTGGATCACCATATACCGCGGTATAAAATATATAGCGCGGTTACAGAATTGTTACTTAATATTTCATTTTGAACCGTAGCAGTCAGAAGGTTAATCCGAGGCGTTGTCCGTTTTCGCACCTGCCAACAGTGTGGCCGCGAGGGGTGGGGAGGGGTGCAATGATTACTGAATGCATACATGCCTGGTCAGCACAGCGTCACGTAAACGTGAATAGGCGCTGTTTTAACCAGACTGGCGTGATCAAGAATAAAAAATATGCACTATTAGTCAAATTTCACCCTGAAAAAAATGGGGTCCATGCGCGGAACGCGTTATAACCGATAACGCGGTGTAACGATTTGCGCTATAACGGGATTCTACTGTACTAACGAATTATTTTTTGTATACAGCTGCATCATTTTACAGGGGTTTTTTGGCATTGATGCCCTAGCATAAATTATCAAAATAATTATTTTTTAGAATTATGTTACAGACATTCAGCATCGTGACACGTTTGTTTATATTTTCACTAAATGTAAGTTAACAGCCCGGTATGGATGCATTAAACTAACAAATTAAAGTTTTTCGTAGACATTTTTATATATTTATTATGACACATTATAGATCTCCTTAATGATACTTAATAAGCTGTGTCGAATAAGCCAATATCATCAGGACAAGATTTGTAGCTGACTTGAGATTGATCGTGTTCCAGTGACAGGCAGTATTGGGAGTCACGAGATTATGCTAATTGTGAACAGCAGTGAAAATGATGATATATATGTAAATTTCCATTCTGACCTCAGAGATTATATCTCTGATACCACACGCTCATTTCGCCGTATGCACGCATGGCGATTGACCAGATTTATCAGCCGTTAGTGAGCGTTACCACGTGATTTTATAACCATTCCTATAACCACGGAACTATTTTGGTGTTCACTTCAACTCATTACTTATCCTTTTTTCAATATTTAATTTGATTTTAGGGTTTGTTACAGGTAAGGGCTATTTATTCTGTGTAGTAGTGGATAAATTGAACCAGCACAATTCGCATGTCATTCAGTAATTTATATTTGCCAGTGTTTTGAAGCCGATTGTAAATTCTCTCAGAAAAACGTAAACATGGACCTTCTAACAGCAGCGCGTAGGCAGAAAAAGTAATCCATTGAATGTTTTCTATTTCTATGTGAATATAAACTCATATGTGGCGGAGTAGAGGTGTTTTATATTTGCCATATATATTCAGGACACTCAAGCGTGTTTATAAGCCTACAGTTGTTATATCAACAAAACTGCTCAAAATGAGCAGTTTTTGTCGAAACATGGCGTGTGGTTACAGAGAGAGAGCGGGGTTGACCTGAGCGACATCTATGTGTGGAGAATGGTATATTTCCATTGTAAACAACACACTGACTTCAGTTAATAGAAGGATTTCTGCATTAGACAGAGCTGCGATTGCTGTAATTTGAATACAATATTCAATTTCACATCATAGCATACAGTCTGCCATTTCAGAGAAATCTCACTGCAGGCTTCAACACAAGCTGACGACAGGTTTGTGGTTATATTTCAATGCGGCAACACCATGCGACATTACAGATATTGTGGCAGGGGTCACAGGCCGGTCAGGTGGCGTGGCTTAACATCGTCTGCTTGATACCACGTGAAAATTAAGATAATTCAGTATCTTGATAGGTAATATACATAGTGATGGATATGTAACTCACCATCCCACATCTTCTTTTACTACATTATTAATAACTGCATGTCGACAAAATGAAAGCTCGTCCTCACGTTGGGCTAAATATTCATACAATGCTCGAACACGCACCTGAAAAAAAATGTGACAATATGAAAACGTTACAAGCATCCATTAGATATTTCCTGCTAATTGCATTACTAATTTTTGATAAAAAAAATCATTAAAAAAAGATGCTTACTGACAGCTATTTTGTTTTTAATGGATTCTTTCCAAAAGTTAATCAGATCATGATTAATTCCTAGATGGAGATGACATTAGTCAGGGCATATATCCCTATCTGAAACCGCACATTTTGTTTTATAGTAATCGTCTAGCAATCCGGCACGGCTTGTCAGATATCAGCAATATTATAACAAATAAGACAGATGTGGGTCAAAAAGTAGGCCAAAGGTCATAACCCTTAAAAGGCACGTATACAACCCCTGAGGGATGTGTGTGTGTGTAATATGAAAAAAGTCCCTTAATTCATTGCAGAGATCTGCTCAGGATACGAAAATACAGAGAGACAGAAATCCAGAGAGACGCCATAATCCTCCGCCCAACTATGGGCGGGGGGTGGTTGATAAAAAACAACAAAACATAATACATGGCAAGATTTATTAATTATTTTGATTAAATGTTTGTGAAAAAAACTACTTACCTTTACTGTGAACTCATTTGGATTTACATATAATTCACCAGATGTATAGATCGCTCCTGCATTCGGTTCCTGTTAACACATTGAATAAGAATACAAGATAACATGACATAATCACATCAATGTTCATAATTATATTCAGTCAAAAGATTACATCACTTATATAGCGCCTGACTCTCAGCGACAATATGTATCAATGTTTAAGAAGTCAAGGCACGATCATGAACAGAGAGCCGAGCAACAAAGGAGATGTAAAAGCGAAAAGTCTTTATTCATTTTCTGAAAGTCATAATTGTTGTTTATGCTCTTATGGCTACAGGAGGTGAATTTCAGAAAGAGTTTCAGTGGGTTGTATCAGCGAGACACAAGTTTCAACTGGTTTTAAAATTCAAATAAGAACACTTGGAGGGAAAAGGGTTAACCCTTATCCTGCTAAGTAAATTTCTTTCAATTTCCAAAGGATCGCGGTAGCGAGACACAACCTCAAGTGGTTGAAAATTACGTATATTTGATTAATTTGAGACCAATGTACAAATCTTGATGTTTCAATGTCACTTCATTTCCAATAATTGTGATATATTTGAGAGAAAAAAGAAGAAAACGACAATAGTCGGGATCAGCGGGATAGGTGTTAATGCCAATAGCTCCCCAAATGGCTGCTCTATGGTCTAGAGGGTCTGACATTTCCCGAAAGCCAAGGTTTTAAATGCTGCATTTAGAGCAGATTTTTTAGGTAATCTAGTACTTTTTCCTTTTAGAACACTAAACAGGGGGTGAGAGCTGGAGTCACCCCCTCAGGATCGGCCAGGCAACAGACCTTAGTGCTAATCTGACCTATTTTTTTGTACTTAACCCTTTCAGTTCTATGATCGTATTTAGAATGAGGTCCGCGCACTGCAAGAATCAAAAACTTTCTAATGGCCGTAGACACATAACATAGGTATTCACAAGAAGCAGATATAGCTAAGACATTTATGATGACCTGTGGTCTCCATGGATTATACAAAACTATTTCAGAGTTGAAAGGGTTAATGTTAGTATAGAGAAGATCGAGAAGATACTCACAGTACTCATCTGACCGACACGTCGACTATTCATAGGATACCGTAACTTCATCTTGCGGTAAAGTGGGTTTTTCTGATAATATGAAACAAGCTCCACAAGACTTTCAAAATTTGCAGTCCCAATCACAAAAAGACGTCCCTCCTGCCGTATGTGACAATGCTTGATCTTTCCTTCAGCCCTGTAATATGGATTACAATTGGAAATCAAATTCAGGGCACAAATAAGGCTCAGATATTGGGGGGACTGTGCCCCCCATGACATTTTTTTAAGGGGGATTTTTCACTCGAAGGGGGGACTGTCCCGCCTTGTAATTTTTTTTGAGGTGATGTTTTTGGGGTGTCACATTAAAAATCAACTCGTCAAATGTAAAAAATGAAGTGTTGTTTTTATCCTAATCGTCAGGGCAAATGCAGGAGTAAAAAAAAATCCCAGTAAACTCCGCCACCTGCCGCTTGGCCAGCCAACTTTGCTGGCCACAGGCTGGTTTGTGGGCCAGCAGTGTTGTAATATCAGGTAGCGATACACACGTGGTGCGCTCGAGCATTAGTTGCTGATAATATCATTTTCAAGGCCTTTGATATTGTTTTGTAAAATTCAAGCACTGTCGAAGGTTTTCATAAGACCTATGAATCTGTTGCTGTGCGGAATGAAAAAATAGCATGACACTGGTTTACATGTTAACCCTTTCAGCGCGGGGACTGTCTTTAGTCGACATAATCTGATGTCTATAGACATCAGATTCTGACGTCTAAAAATCAATCCCCACACTGAAAGAGTAAATTTTTTTATAATGGCTGCAAACCCATAGGTATTCAAATGATTGGAAAGAGCTAACTAAGACATTTATAATGATTTCAAATTGAAACAAACGCCTCAGTCTCCATGGTTTATATAAAATATTTCCGCGCTCTAAGGGTTAAATATACCACTCAAACACCCTTCAGCTGATGCAGTGACTCCAAATGTCCACAAATCTGACACAACTGCTTTCAATATGTTATGCCAATAATAGAAGATCAATGATAAAATCAAGATGGCCGCTATATCATGGGCTTGGATCGCACGTGAAAAAAGAACAATGCCAATAGACTTGCAGACCCCAAAAACCTATATAATAGCAGGTTTCAAGGGAATTCTAAAAAAAAAAATTTTAGTCGCCAGGTGGCAGCCATTTTGATCATCGTTGGAAAGCTGAAAATCTAATCAGGTCACCTCCATACTCATGAGTAACCTCACGTAAAAAATTGGAGAGATCCAATAATTATTTTTCAAGTTATCGCGTTAAAAAGGAATTTTTTTAATAAAAAATCAAGATGGCCGCCATAGCCAAAAAAAATTAAGGCGAAAAAAAAATTCAGTCGCCAGGTGGCGGCCATTTTGATTATCGGAGGAAAGCTGAAAATCTAATCAGGTGATCCCCAAACTGATGGGAAACCTCACGTAAAAAATTTGAGAGATCCAATAATTATTTTCAAGCTATCGCGTTAACAAGAATTTTTTTGAATCTTTGACTTTGACCTTTGACCTATGACCTTGACCTTGGGTAAAAAAAGTCCCCGAGTGGTAAAAAACAGAACAAATATCATGAAGGCATACCTGAATGAAATCGCGAAGGAGGCTGCTTCCGTATCATGTTGTCCGTTAGGCCTGCGTTTGCGCACTAAGAAAGCTCCATCCCGCTGTACTTGACACAACATATCTTCAGCTGCTTCGCGGGACACCCCGTCGAGGTACCATCTATGAAAAACAATGATTAGACACAGGAGCAATTAGAACTAGGGCCAGGTTCTCAGGTGTTTTGGCATTTCTTATCAGGAAGCTTATGGTCAGGTAAAGGAGAAGAGAAGTTCAAAGAATGAAAGTGTTTTATTGAACTGAACAGGTCTCAATTAAGTTTACAAAAATAGCTAGCAATGTCTCACTGTGAATGCAATTTCTATACAGAAAACATGTTGTCAATAAATGATAGAAGAACAGTGAAAACAGATTAAAATGTTGTGCTGGTTTCAGCATGCGGAAAGCGGGCCTGCTAGGCTGTTGTGTAAGCTTCCCCCAGCAGAATCATTTTTTAGCTAATAATCTTTGAAATATGCCCATGGATGGGATGATGATTTCAACACTATTATCAAGATGGGAAACAGCTAGGTGCTTTTTCTGAACTGCTTTTGTTATTTTGTATTCGATATTTAAAAAATAATACTATTTATGTCTGTACTGGGGGGGGGGGGATATCAGTTTCTTATTTTTTAATATATGTTCCTTTAAGAAATTGCTCCACTTTTATCCGAATGGAAAGTCTAATACCCCCTCGCAAGTCATATCCTGGGTAGTACTACTCCATAAATTGATATAAAAAAAATTTCAAGATAAGTTATCGCGTCCACAATCTTTTGGGGTGGCAAGTTTGGAAAATAGCCATATATGACACAAAATAGTTTATTTGGAAAAGAAAGTTTTAGTGAGAGCTTAATTTATTTGCGGAAAGCGGGGAATACTAATCACTATAAGCATCCTGATAGTATTAGATATGCTTAATTTCTTCAGATAACTTTTTAGTGATAGCTAAATTGATTTGAGGATATGCCCGTGGCTGGACAGCACCTGCCATATTTTACTTACTCTTTGTCTTCGTGTGATTGTGGCTGTGGGACTGGTTCATTGAGGACTTGATCAAAATCTTTACTGCGGAGTGGGTGACTGCGGTAGTGGGTGATCATGCTATACAGGCTGTCGAAGGTGAGGTTATCTATAAGGCAATACTTGGTCTGACCCCGCTCTTGTCTGGATCTAATCCGGCAATGGTTGACTTGTCCCTGCCGCCTGCAATATAAACAAGACTACATAAGTCCAGGAGCTCCCGCTCCGAATTAGAATTTGATTTAAGCAATTTTGTGTAGGGTTGTTAATGTAGTCCTAGGCTAGGTCAAAAATCAAGACGCAAGACAACTAGGTCTAAGAGACTCAGTCTAAGAAGAAGATAAGAACTAGACAGTCTGTCAGAGATTGCAAACCTCCATTGAAATTAATGATCCTGATCAGTATCCCAGTAATGGTCTACCTATCTGGCACGGTTTACCCGATATCAGGCTAATCGAGGTAAATAATGGCTGATTTACGGTCATTTTGAATTCGATAGAGACTAGTTAAAAAATTTCAGGGTGCATCGTCCCCCGAAACCTCACATTTTGTTTTATAGTAATGGACTAGCCTCTAACACAGTTTGCAAAATATTGGGCATGTGAAAGTAAATAATGGCCGATAGGCAGGCGGCTATTTTGAGTTTGATCAAGTCTAAATTCTTCATTAATGATCCTGATCAGTATCCCAGTAATGGTCTACCTATCTGGCACGGTTTACCCGATATCAGGCTAATCGAGGTAAATAATGGCTGATTTACGGTCATTTTGAATTCGATAGAGACTAGTTAAAAAATTTCAGGGTGCATCGTCCCCCGAAACCTCACATTTTGTTTTATAGTAATGGACTAGCCTCTAACACAGTTTGCAAAATATTGGGCATGTGAAAGTAAATAATGGCCGATAGGCAGGCGGCTATTTTGAGTTTGATCAAGTCTAAATTCTTCAAGATGCATCTTCTCCTGAAATTTCACATTTTATTTTATAGTAATGGTCTAGCCATCTAGTACGGTTTACCAAATAACGGCCATGTGAAAGTGAATAATAGCCTAAAGGCAGCCATTTTGAATTTGATCCGAGTCGAAATTTTTCAAGATGCATCCTCTCCTGAAATCTCACATTTTGTTTTATAGTAATGGTCTAGCAATCTAGTACAGTTTACTAAATAACGGCCATGTGAAAGTGAATAATGGCTGATAGGCGGCAATTTTAAATTTGAACGAGTCAAAGTTTTTCAAGATGCATCCTCTTCTGAAATCTCACATTTTGTTTTATAGTAATGGTCTAGCTATCTAACACGGTTTACCAAATATCAGCAATGTGAAAGTAGATTGTGGCCGATAGGCGGCCATTTTGAATTTGATTGAGTCGAAAGTTTTTAAAAGGCATCCTCTCCGGAAACGTCACATTTTGTTTTATAGTAATGGTCTAGCTATCTAGCACGGTTTACCTGATATCAGGCCTATCGAGGTAAATAATGCTGATTTTCGGCCATTTTGAATTCGTAAGTTAAAAAATTTCAGGGTGCATCCTCCCCCGAAAACTCACATTTTGCTTTATAGTAATGGTCTACCCATCTAGCACAGTTTACCAAATATCGGCCATGTGAAAATGAATAATGGCCAAAAAGGCGGCCATTTTGAATTTAAATAAGTCAACATTTTTCAAGGTGCATTCTCATCCGAAATCTCATATTATAGTACCCGGTAATGGTCTAGCCATCTAGCACGGTTTACCAAATAACGGCCATGTGAAAAAGAATAATGGCCGAAAGGCGGCAATTTTGAATTTGTTCAAGTCGAATTTTTTCAAGATGCATCCTCTCCTGAAATCTCACATTTTGTTTTATAGTGATGGTTTAGCTATCTAGCATGGTTTACCCAATATCAGGCCTGTCGAGGTGAATAATGGCCAATAGGCGGCCATTTTGAACTTGATCAAGTTAAAATTTTCAAAAATGCATCCTCTCTTGAAACCTTACAATTTGTTTTATAGTAATGGTGTAGCTATCTTGAGCGGTTTTCATGATATTCCGCAATATGAGGCCTGTCGAGGTGAATAATGGCCATTAGGCGGCCATTTTAAATTTTATCGACTTGAATTTTTTTAAGATGCATCCTCTCCTGAAAGCTTACAATTTGTTTTATAGTAATGGTGTAGCTATCTTGAGCAGTTTTCATGATATTCCGCAATATCAGGCCTGTCCAGGTGAATAATGGCCGATGGGCGGCCATTTGAAATTTTATCGATTTGAAATTTTTCAAGATGCATCCTCTCCTGAAACCTTACTATTTGTAATGGGGTAGCTATCTTGAGCAGTTTTCATGATATTTCGCAAAATATTTCAGTCGGATTTACCGATGTTATAAATTAGGTCAAAGTGCTGAGTCAACTTTAAGGTCAATGTCCAAAAACCTGAAAAGGCACAACTAGGGACCTTAGAGAACATGTATGTGCAATATGACTGTAATCGGCCCAGTACTTTTCGAGATCTGCTCCGGAAACGAAGTGTGTGTCAAAACGTCTAAATAGGTCATAGTTCTGAACCAAAAGTAGGTCATAATTCATATACCCCAAAAAGCACAACTAGACCCCCTAGAGGTGTTGTGTGTCAAATTTGAAGACAATCGGACGAGTACTTTCAGAGATATGCTACGGAAACGAAATGTTCACGAACGGCCCAACGGCCCAAGGGCCCATCATCATTTTCTCCTCTGCGACCTTGAATAATGAATTTCGATTAAAAATATTTTAACCTGTCTATTATCCACCTGGAAGTAACCCACATACCAAAAATTGTTATCCTAGCTTATTTTCTTGCAAAGTTATAGGCTAAAGAAGAGGTAAAAAACAGAACGGAGGTAGGATCCATAGCTCCCTCCGTCTCACCTACGGTGACGGCGGGAGCTAATAAGATAGTGTCCCAGCAAACACGACACATTGAAACAATGTTGGTTTAATGTTGGGCGACGCATTAACCCTTTAGCGCGGGGACCGTCTTTATATGGCAGAATCTGACGTCTACAGACGTCAGATTCAGACGTATAAAGACGGTCCCAACACTGAAAGAATTAAAATATTTCTAATGGCCCTAGACCCATAACATAAGTATTCAAAAGAAGCAGAAAGAGCTAGCTAAGACATTTTTGATGATTTCAACTTGAAATAAAATTTTGGTCCATGGTTTATACAGTAATATTTCAGCGTTCTGAGGGTCAAACCAACATTATTTCAATGTGTCGAGTTTGCTGGGTGTATGGATACAGGGTTTGTACATGATAATAATAATTTGAGTATTTATATGGCATACATATCCAGCCTAGGGCTGCTCATGGCGCCTTACATCATATTATCCCTGGTCATTGGACCTGTTCGTTCATGTACCATTTCAACTCCACGGGGAGCATACAGCACTGCAGCCATCTTACCTATGATATAATTGAAGGACTTTCAAGGACCACAAGAACAATACTCAAAGACAAATTCAAACAGCGAAAGTAACAATAACCCTTAAATCGCTAAGCGCGACTAGTCATTTTTAATTCATTTTGGTACCTAATCAAATCAGTGTCATTGGGTACGAAATGAGGGATTAAATATCAAGATTTGCAAATGTTTGGTCTCAAATTAAACCAATATTTGTAATTTTCACCCACTTAAAGTTGTGGGTCGCGGTAGCGAGACACAGCTTCAAGTGGGTGGAAATTTAAAATTATTTAAATTAGCTGGCTAATATAAGTACAGAATGATGTCAGTGTCATAGGGAAACTGCACTATAAAATAATACATAGATAATATATCACTGTGGTATAATCAATGAAGGATATTCAAGGACTTTTTGCTAAATACTTGTAATTTTTGTGTGTTTAAATTTTCGCAAATTTCTGATTTTCATAAAGCTTAGAATTCGCAAGTTATCATTTTTTAGTAGCGCTATTATAATAATAATTTTCGCGTGATTCCTCAATTCAGAAATTTATCCTCCTCACGAAAATCAAAAACTCGCAACTATTACCGGATCTATAATACCTTCAAGGCCTTGACTATTTTTGGTAAAATTCAAGCAGTGTCAAGGTTTTCAAGCAACTATACAAACCATGTGGATACTGTAGCTCTAGTAATATTCGCAAGGTTTTAATTTTCGCGAATTCGCGCGGAACACAAATTCGCGAATTCAAGAATCTTGCAAAAATTCTTCGTATAATAGCGCTACTAAAAAAAATGCGAATTTTAAACTATGTTAAAAGTCCTAAAATTAGAAATTCACGAAAATTTTAACACGGGGAAATCACCAAATCCACACAAATTATTGAGCCAATTGTCAGTCTATAAGTACTGAATCAGTAAAGATAACTTACCAGAAAGACACTGAGAAATCTCCAACAAATGTGTCACTCTCTCGAACAAGAAAGGTACCATCATTGAGACTGCTGAACTTGACAAGCAATTCCTCAGCTTGTCTCCTCCCAGAGGGTAGCCGCCCATGAAACCATTTTTCACTGTAATGAAGCTCATCTTGTGCCAGGGATTGCTACAACAAAAAGTACTAAATATGATCAGTCAATCTCTGGAAACTAATGTCTTGCACATTACTAACTCGCATTAGGACTATTTTTTACTCAGGCCTATATTTTGTACGTTTTTGCTACGTTTTTTTGTATTAATTAATTGTCCACTTTACAACTAACAATCAGCCATTAAATGTTTGAAGAGTTATAAAGTGATGGTGGTTGTGAGCATCAGGTACACCACTGTTTATTAAGGCATCTGACATCTATTTATAGGAAGGTTCAACAAAAAAGTTACTAACAAAATAAATCCAGAGACAACTTTTTATTCCGTGCAACCCTGCATCACTACATAATAGGTAAAACCTTTGAAAATATTAAAGGTGTGAAGCTTGAAAATTTTTTAACCCTTTCAGTGCGGGGACTGTCTTTAGACGTCAATATCTGACATCTGACGGTCCCCGCAATGAAATAATTGAACTATTTAAAATGGCTGTTGACCCATAACATAGGTATTCAAATAAAGCGGAAAGAGCAAACCAAGACATTTATGATGATTTCAAATTGCAAAAAAAACTGTTGATCTCCATGGTTTATACAAAAAATATTTCTGCGTTGTGTGGGTTGAAAAACAATCTAAACAGTTTGCCCTTATTTGCATACCTCATGCTGGGTGTTCACTACATTAGCTGCCTCTTCTTCATCCTCGTCATTTTGGTTCAGAGCAGATGTCTCCTCTGTGTAATACAGCTTACGTGATGTTAACACAAAGAAATGTGATCGCCAATCCTATCAACAAAAACAAGACTACATAAGTCCAGGAGCTCCCGCTCCGAATTAGAATTTGATTTAAGCAATTTTGTATAGGGTTATTAATGTAGTCCTAGTCTAGGTCAAAAATCAAGACGCAAGACAACTAGGTCTAAGAAGCCCAGTCTAAGAGTAAGATAAGAACTAGACAGTCTGTCAGAGATTGCAAACCTCCATTGAAATTAATGATCCTAATCAGTATCCCAGTAATGGTCTACCTATCTGGCATGGTATACACGATATCAGGCCAATCAAGTTAACTAATAGCTGATTTACGGTCATTTTGAATTCGATATAAATTAGTTAAAAACTTAGGGTGCATCCTCCCCCGAAACCTCAAATTTTGTGTTATAGTAATGGACTAACATCTAACACAGTTTGCAAAATATTGGGCATGTGAAAGTAAATAGTGGCCGATAGGGGGCCATTTTGAATTTGAACGAGTCAGAATTTTTCAAGATGCATCCTCAGCTGAAATCTCACATTTCATTCTATAGTAATCGTCTAGCTATCTAGCACGGTTTACCAAATATCGGCCATGTGAAAGTGAATAATGGCCTAAAGGCGGCCATTTTGAATTTGATCAAGTCAAAATTTTCCAAGATGCATCCTCAGCTGAAATCTCACATTTCATTCTATAGTAATGGTCTAGCCATCTAGCACGGTTTACCAAATATCGCCCATGTGAAAGTGAATAATGGCCGATAGGAGGCCATTTTGAATTTGATCAAGTCAAAATTTTTCAAGATGCATCCTCTCCTGAAATCTCACATTTTGTTTTATAGTAATGGTCTAGCCATCTAGTACGGTTACTAAAAACCGGCTATGTGAAAGTGAATAATGGCCGATAGGCGGCCATTTTGAATTTGATCGAGTCAATTTTTTTCAAGATGCATCCTCTCTTGTAATCTCACATTTTGTTTTATAGTAATGGTCCAGCTATCTAACACGGTTTACCAAATATCAGCAATGTGCAAGTAAATAGTGGCCGATAGGCGGCCATTTTGAATTCGATTCAGTCGAAAGTTTTTAAAAGGCATCCTCTCTCGAAACGTCACATTTTATTTTATAGTAATGGTCTAGCTATCTAGCACGGTTTACCTGATATCAGGCCTATCGAGGTAAATAATGCTGATTGTCGGCCATTTTGAATTCGTAAGTTAAAAATTTTCAGGGTGCATCCTCCCCCGAAAACTCACACTTTGTTTTATAGTAATCAGGTGATGGTCTAGCCATCTAGCACGGTTTACCAAATATCAGCCATGTGAAAATGAATAATGGCCGAAAAGGCGGCCATTTTAAATTTGATCAAGTCAATTTTTTTCAAGATGCATCCTCATCTGAAATCTCACATTTCGTTTTACAGTAATGGTCTAGCCATCTAGCACGGTTGACCAAATAACGGCCATGTGAAAGTGAATAATGGCCGATAAGCGGCCATTTTGAATTTTATCGAGTCGAATTTTTTCAAGATGCATCCTCTCCTGAAATCACACATTTTGTTTTATAGTAATGGTCTAGCCATCTAGCACGGTTTACCAAATAGCGGCCATGTGAAAGTGAATAATGGCCGATAAGCGGCCATTTTGAATTTTATCGAGTCGAATTTTTTCAAGATGCATCCTCTCCTGAAATCACACATTTTGTTTTATAGTAATGGTCTAGCCATCTAGCACGGTTTACCAAATAACGGCCATGTGAAAGTGAATAATGGCCGATTGGCGGCCATTTTGAACTTTGACAAAATGATTTTTTTCAAAATACATCCTCTCCTGAAGCCTTACAATTTGTTTTATAGTAATGGTGTAGATATCTTGAGCGGTTTTCATGATATTCCACAATATCAGGCCTGTCGAGGTGAATAATGGCTGATAGGCGGCCATTTTGAATTTTATCAACTTCAAATTTTTCAGGATGCATCCTCTCCTGAAACCTTACAATTTATTTGATATTAATGGTGTAGCTATCTTGAGCGGTTTTCATGATATTCCGCAATATAAGGCCTGTCGAGGTGAATAATGGCCGATAGGCGGCCATTTTTAATTTTATCGACTTGAAATTTTTCAAGATGCATCCTCTCCTGAAACCTCACAATTTGTTTTATAGTAATGGTGTAGCTATCTTGAGCGGTTTTCATGATATTCCGCAAAATCTTTCAGTCGGATTTACCGATGTTATAAATTAGGTCAAAGTGCTGGGTCAACTTCAAGGTCAAGGTCCAAAAACCTGAAAAGGCACAACTAGGGACCTTAGAGAACCTGTATGTGCAATATGACTGTCATCGGCCCAGTACTTTTCGAGATCTGCTCCGGAAACGAAGTGCGCGTCAAAACGTCTAAATAGGTCATAGTTCTGAACCAGAAGTAGGTCAAAGTTCAAATACCCCAAAAGGCACAACTAGACCCCCTAGGGGTGTTGTGTGTAAAATTTGAAGACAATCGGACAAGTACTTTCAGAGATATGCTCCGGAAACGAATTGTTTACGGACGGCCCAACGGCCCAACGGCCCAACGGCCCAACGGCCCAACGGCCCAACGGCCCAACGCCGTCACATCATCATTTTCTCCTCTGCAACCTTGCGTATTGAATTCAGATTAAAAATATTTTAACCCGTCCATTAGCCACCTGGAAGTAACCCACATACCAAAAATTGTTATCCTAGCTTATTTTCTCACAAAGTTATAGGCAAAAGAAGAGGCCAAAAAAAAACGGAGGTAGAATCCATAGCTCCCTTCGCTCACCTACGGTGACGGCGGGAGCTAAAAATAATATTCTGCATTCATTCTGTTAGTGCTGCATCATAAATCAACAAAGAGAGCCCTTGTTGTATTGTCATGGACGAAATGTTTTTAACTGTCTTATTTTTTGCATTTTCTACACTTGATGTTGCCCGTAAATAATAAAACATAACAAATAAAGGAATAATAAGTTGAGAGAAGGACCAACTTGATTAAAACTACTGGCATATCGTAACAACGGTTTAGTAAATTACTAAATAACAATGACTAATGTGAAAATGAGTTCAGGAAACAATAATTTTTTAAACTATTTATTTATTTCACAACACAGTGGATATCTCAGTCAGGGAGGTATTTTAACCCTTTATTCGCCAAATTATTCAATTTAAAGTGGGTGGAAATTATTCAGATTTGACGAAATAGAGGTCTACTATTTTCAAATCTTGCTGATTGGCGTCACGTTTTATATTCAACATATCTATAAGCTGATAGGCAATGTGATAATAACAAATTTTAGAAAACTAATCTAATCGGCACCAGCGGTTTATGGTTAGCCCTGCAAGGCAATAGTGCCCGTGAACCACAATCAGTGTGACCAGCATTTTTTATAAAATTAAACAATTTTTGTGTAACTCATGAAATGAAAAACTTCTAATGCGCCTAAATCCTCAGTGTCCCGAGCTCAGAGGCGCTGCAAATTCAAATCAGGCTCGATATCATTGTCTGCTTGCCGTTCTAATTCGTAGATCCAGCATGCCGGGACACAGAGGATTTAAGATGGAAAGGTTTGGCCAAAATAAAAAGTTTTAAATTTTTCCCGAAATGACTCGGCCTTTCCAACATGGAAGTTAAATTACCGTATTTTCCAGCCTATGAGACGTAACTCTAAAAAAAAAAACATTTTTCAAGGCTGGTGCAACTTATGCTCCGGTGCGACCTTTCAGGTGGAAAAATTCCAGAGTGGCCCCCACCCTCCGTCACGTAATGACGCGATTGCCGTTCATGAAGATGATGAACCACTAACGTGATATCATTGTTTGAGGCCATTGTATGTCAGTTTTAATACCATTTGCGAATGGTAATTAGTTTACTATTTATTATTATGCATAATGCATAAAAACAATGTATTTAATGTATTTAATTTACCATTTATCGGGTAAGATAGCATGTCTTAGTGAAAGATTATTATTATCTGTTTGTTGATTGTGTGTGTGTGTCAGCCATTTTGGTCTGCATCCGGTCAGTATCGTAAGCATTCGCTAGGGGGTGACACAATTGCAAGCAATTTCCCGCATAAACGCATCTATAGTGGAAGTCACATTAACTTGTAGCGCATGTTTTAGCCGATTTCTCAGTCAATTCTCAACTGATTTTCATGAAAATTTCACGGTGTTTGGTGGGGGATACCAAAATAGCCCTTGTTAAATTTAATAAAAATCAGTTATGAATTGACTGAGAAATCGTCAAAAAAACATGCGCTACAAGTTGTTGTTATTATTTTGTATTCACTATAACCTAAATCAATGCCCTTTATCGACATCGCTACCTGGTGAGTGTAGGTCTGTTACGGAAGTGAAGCTCTCTAAGGAGATAAACAATGGCGTCTGTTTTGAATGCATGGCATTGAAATAATTTCGAAGACAACAATATAATAAACACTTTTATTATATACTTTTAATATTGGTCTACCAGGCTATTCTCTCCTCTCCACTTGCTATAAATGTCAATGTACTGACACCTGACACTTGAATATCGTCAGATATGTCTCTGAGCCTGGTGCGTCATATCTGCCGGAGTGACCTGTCTATGGTTTGAGCCTAATCTTGAGCATAGTGCGACTTATACTCCAGTGCGACTAATAGGCCAGCAGATATGGTAATGAGTTGTTCTATTATAAATCCACTTTTAATTTTGAACTTCCAACTTCAAATGACAAAAAATATTCCAATTTATTCCAAATAGACTGTCAATTTAATTTTTTTTATAATCTGAGCATTCTATAACAAAATGGGGCCTAGTTTAGCAAGTCCAGTGAGATTTAATAAAAACGTATATAAATATGGGTGTAACAAGTAATATATTCAGAGCATGGAGTTATATTGAAGTTGGCTAGTGTAGATTGAGTTGAGTTACTGTACAACACATACCTTGTCAACAGGATCTTGTAAATGTAGGATACCATTCTTTACAGAATTGCTGAGATCAGCATCTGTCACGGCGGCTACAACAAATAAACACCAAACTGAATGGTCTTCACAATAACTAGACAACTACCAAGCAAACACAAAACATTGTACAAATGTTATAGTTCAAAGTTGGTCCAGCATAGTGCAAATGTTATACAAATGTTTTGTGTTTGCTGGGTAGGCTTCTGCTGATTTGTTTGTCTGCTTGATAGCTAGAGGTAAAAATACAGGTCAAAACCCCAGGGCCTTCCCATCGGAAACGCAACAGCATTAGAACACATTAGTTCAATTTCAGATATCATCAACATTGAAAAAAATTAAGCTGTTTTGGCCAAGAGATGTATGTAAAAAAGTAGGTCAAAGGTCACATTCACTAAAAAGCACATCTACACCCCCTAAGGGATGTGTGTGTGCAATATAAAGAAAATACCCCCCCCCCCATGAGTTTGGGCGGGGGATAAAAAGTCAAAGTCACCCATCCTCGAGTTTTTGTTCTCCCAGGATACATCTGTATACCAAATTTGAAGATTTAAATCAAATGGTTCAAAACATATTGTGAAGCAAAAAGTTTCATTGGTTATTTTAATATATGTACCCGGTATGTTATCAGTCTGATATATGTAGGCAATACCAGAGATGCCATTGGGTCATGGGGAAAAATAGGAATTACTATTTAGAAGTTGAAAAAAAGCCTTTCTATGCCATTTTTATACCATATCATGAATCAAGAAGTTGACAAAATCTGAAAAGATGGGAATATTCAGAAAACTGGCTGCTATGAAATACACGGAGGCATATTTGTAAACTATTTGCAAACAATGCCGCAGTGGCTATCCGAGACTGTTGGATAGCACTATCCAGTAAACACATGAGATTTGTATAACATTTATACAATGTTGGACCAACGTCAAAGACATTGTATTAATGTTATATAAATGTTTTGTGTTTGCTGGGTAGGGTCGACAATAACATCAACACAAGGGCTGAGGGGTAAAAAATTTGTGAAATTCCAGCACCAACGAATAGTGTTTCAATATTTGAGACATCTTTTCACCTTAACCCTGGTGCTGCTGGAGGCGTATGGTTTTAAAAATGTTTAGATCAATAGAAATATCACTCAATTAGACAATAATAATTTTTTAAGATGTTAATACAATAAATTTTTTTTCTTCATCATTTGAACTGGATATTGAGTTAGCAACTCCAGCTTCGAATGATCAAAAAATAGATTTACATTGACCAAATAATAAAATTTACGACTTTTTAACGACCTTAAATAACATAATTTTATGTAATGACTTAATAACTTTTAATGACCTTTGGGAACCTTGGGAAAAAAAAAATTTGAGAGGTGGGTGAAAAATTAATCATTACCGTAATAAAAATTGCAAGTCACCTTTAAAAATACTAAACATAATCACGCAATACTCACCATCCTCAATTGGCATTGTGAATTTTAGTTCTGTTCCAGATTCACCATCAGTAAGCTTTTTGTGCTGTAAGGAAAATCGACATAATTCAATCTATCTGAAATGTATTAGACAAAAGAAGGGAATCATAAGAATCATTTTCTGATGCAAATGAGTTGCATCAATAATAATTGCCACCAACTCGCAAATTATTATTACACTTTTGAGTACATCATCAACCTGTGTCACCTATTCAGATCAAGATTATCATTATAATATATCAAGCTTTGATTGATGTGAAAAACCTTAACCCTTACAGCGCAGGGATAGGCTTTAGTCATCAGAACCTGACGTCTGTAGACATCTGATTCTGACGACTAAAGTCTATCCCTGCACTGTGAGAGTAGAAATATTTCTAATAACTGTGGACCCATAACATAGGTATTCAAATGAATTGGAAACAGCTAACCAAGACGATTTATGATGATTTCAAATTTAAAAAAAAATTTGGTTCCCATTGTTTATACAATAATAATTCCGCTGTTTAAGGGTTAGTATCTTTTACCCCTTTCACCACTGAAGCCTGTTTTTATGTGCTGAATGCCATAGCATTCAGCACATAAAACGGGCTTCAGTGGTGAAAGGGTTAAGGTATAATAACTTTAATAAGGTATAATAAACTTTAAGGTATAATAAGTAGTTTTTTAGTTTTACATTTATTTGGTGTCCTACTGTGACTACAACTAATTTCAGCCTGCTTAAAATCTATATGCATGTGGTATCACTTAGTTATGTGTGAGTGAACAATTAGAACTGAAGTATGCACTTGATATCTCACAAATTAGGACACCTTACTATGGCCACAAGCTGGGTTATCTCAATCAATGTTGCCCATTAAAAAGACAAATGCATATTTCCTTGAAAAAAATTGTCACAATGTCAATTTTGCACTTTGCTAATTTCCAGCCACTTTCATGCTCACCATATATTTTGCCAATATTTTTTATCTGACCAGACATGTCAGCAGTGATTTTAAACTGAATAATATGTCACTGAAATGGATAATATAGTTTGTAGTAGATGCTGAGCTCGTCAAATAACCATATTTAAAAACTGTCTATTTTCAAAAAATACAAAAACTTTTCATCATTTGGAGCTGGAAATTGCGTTAGCAATTCCAGGTTCAAATGACAAAAAATACAATTGAAACAATTCTGCAGGACAAGGGTCAATAAGTTTCAACTTCAATTTATATCCTGATGACATGACCATTTACAATTATTTCAATGAAACTTTGGAAAATATACTGAACAGAATTAGTAATGATGGCAATTACCGTAAAATTTCTAATTGTAGCCGCATCTCTAATAGAAGCCGCCCCCCATAAAATTTCAATTTTTTTGACAGAAGTTTCCTAATTGGAAAACCTCCAATTGAAGCGGCAGGGCGACTTTTGAGATTTGTCAAGGACTATTTTTTTTTAAATCTATTTAAAATGATCGGTATCTTAAAAGGATAACGACCAGGTGTTGATCAAAACGTGCCGCCAGCTACGCTAATAAACCACGCCAACGGAGCACACGCTGTATAAGCCCAGATAGCTTCTAACCCTTTACAGACATGAGGCGTTATATTCATGATAAATGTGTGACGGTAGGAGGGTAATGCGCTACAGTTGTTGCCATGTTAAGCCTACTCACTGGTCTAGCAGATTGAAATCATTTTGGGTTGATTTTGGGTAGGCCTATATATGTAGGCTTAAATAAATATCCATCGTAAAATACAAATGACAGTTACCTTTATATATTAGGCTATACACACCCCAATAGTTATTTGTCGTCATCAACCTACGGGACCCATGCATACACATGATACAGGTAAACAGAAAGAGCCGACTAAATGTTGTTTCACGGTCAAGCAAGCATCGCTGTCTGTAGAACAGACGTTGGCCTACGTGTGTCAAAGTAGTTTTCTTCCCACGCCAGACAGCTGATCAACATTAGGGGAGGGCGGTGGGACTGGCAGCGCGTGTCAACTCAGCTGCTGATTCAATGGTGCCAACATTATACCAACATTGGCTGAACGTTTTGTGTTTGCTGGGATAACATGACCGACAGGTTCAGGCATTGAAGACTGGAGAGGGGTGTGCTTGCCGACTGACAAGCCTGTGTATAACATAATTATGACAGTGCTGTATACCAAGCCCAACACTCAGCTGAATTACTGCAGACATTCACATGAGTTATAGACATTAGCCTACTTTTTATATAATTAATCATGGCGTATCTTTTTATTACGTTCTCTAAACAATGGGATACTATTGTATCGTAAAAAATGTTTAATTAGCAATAGCAAAAAACAAAACAAGTTTATAAATTTTCGGACTAATGACAGCATTAAATTGATTCATAGGGCATATCTTTACTTGACCTTGGACATGAAGGGTTGGGTTCTACCGGCAGTTCATCTCAGAGTGATAGATGGGGGGTGATTTAATTTTTCACACTAAACCTCCAATAGAAGCAGCAAGTGGACTTTTAGCATTGGGCACTGGAAAATGAGACTTTACACTCTTATTAAAGCCGAGGCTACAATTAGAAATTTTACGGTATAATATAATCTTGATCAAAAGAAAATGCTTTGATGCAAACCTTGAGGATAATTTTCCGTTTCAGCTGACTCGGTGCGGGAAGACAGGTGGCATCAGCATTGATAGGCTCTACGAGAAGATTATCTTCAAACACTTCTCTAAATTGACTGGCCATATTCCGCTGCTGCGGTAAACTGCAGTGATTCTCAATGGATAATATGAGCGGATACCTTTGAACGAAAATAAATCAAAAGCTACATCAATAAAAAGTTGTTATATTTTCGTGTATAAATACAGCATTGCATGTAGACCCCACTTCAGTTAATGCTACTACTTTTTTCTGTAAAGAAAACATTATTTATAAAATTTATCATAACAAAAATGTGAAAGAATAATTATCTTAAAAAGTAGATTCAACCTTAGAGATTACTTCCATAAATGTATACAAACTTTTTCTCCAAATTTACTTGGAAATTGCCACATATTAGCAGTTAATTAAACTACTGTATTTCGAGGGAAATCGTACGCACCTCTGTATAGTATGCAAGTACCAATAGATTGTATGCACCGGCGAATAATATGCACCAGCCAAAGAAAGGTGGATACTATACACCACAAAATACAGTATTTATTGCAGCAATAATAAACTAATTGATAGCAAAAAAAAGTTTAATAAATATTCTTTTTTACCTATTGCATAAATTACAATCACTACTTGGTATGCATTGTGCAACATTTATGTTCAATTGCATAAACTAGAACCAGTGCTAGTGCATGCCTTTAAGATTGGCCGTGATTTTAACATATTATAAAAATATGAAAATCTTTTTAAATCACTTCTCTACAGTGGATGCTTCAATATATGCATTACTACATAAATTATATTAAAAAATAACTACTGCATTCTGTAGTTTATATCACATAAAATTTTAAACATACTGTATATTTTCAAATTGCTATGATATGTCTGATTCTAGCTTATTTAAGCAAATTTAACATGCATAAAAAATAAAAAATAAAAAGAGACCAAAGAAAAGCCGGCATAATCCTTCTCAGCTACATAACTAGGCGTTATATAACCACTGATGATCTCTAAAAGACATATTCATATGCCCCTGAAAAAGGTTGTTTGGGTCAGATTGTCTAACCATTTTGGTCATTTTGGCTCAGAGAGGTGGGTGATAAAGTAGGTGAAAGAGGTCATAAAAAGCAACGGGCACATTGACAGCCCTGAGGGATGTTTCTGTGCATTATGAAAAAAACCCAAGGAAATATGCTCTGGAAACAAGGTTTTTAGTCTTTTTAACCTCTTATGGTTCAGGGGGTGTGAGAACTATGCTTTGGAAAAGATATTTTGGCTGAGATATGTAGGTCAAAATGTAGGTCAAATGTCATAACCCCTAAAAGCCACATCCCCACCCTCTAGGGGATGTCTGTACAACATGAAAAAAATCCACAAGGGGTTTCAGATATATACACCAGAAAGGTAATAGCCCTCAAAATGCACATCTACACCCCTAAGTGAGTGCAATATGAAAGATATCCCCCATGGGTTTCCAAGATATGGTGCAGAAATAAAAATGTGGACAGACCGACGAATGGCTGGCTGGCCAGACTGGGTGATACCATAACCACCCTCTACCAACTGGGATAGTGAAAAACAAATTCTCCAGTGTGCCGAAACTGAAATTCTACTTTAACTAGAACAGCAACACAAGATTTTTCAATTTCCTTGAATGGGAACAACTTCTTTAGGACTTTTAAAAATTGTCATATGTTTTGGTAATTGTACAAAAAACTACAGTAAGCCTGATAATATACATACAGGGCTATTTTCTGTACATGGTTAAACCTGCGAAATTGACCGAATTAAAAAATTATGCAATAAAATTGACATTTTGTTCAGCTTCATTTCCAAAAAGCATAAAAGTTGAGTATGATTAGAGAATGGGGAAGGGAAATGTAGCCTATTGATGATTCAAAAAAGCAATGGCAATAGCTCTCCTGTGTCTTCAAAAAGATTAATCAATGTGCTTAGCATACTGATATCGGTAAAATTTATTGTATTAAGAAATGCTCTAATCAAAATAAACAAATAAAAAAATTTAGGAGATGATTTCTCATAAATATAATTTTTTTAATCATTTAAATCTCAAAATCATAGTAACATTCCTAAGAAAAAGAGCAAAATTAATTTATAATTCAACCGAGCAAATTTATAAAGGAAGCAAAATTATCATGCCACAAGGAGTAGTCCACTGTGTAGGGACAGTGTAACAAATCTGTATCCATAAAGCACATATAGAGTTAACTGGAGAATAATTGCAACCATACACAAGCATGGTGGCCTACGTTGTTAAGAGAAACTTTGGACTTGAAAATTTAAATACCAGAGATGCCAGTGGGTCATAGAAAAAAAAACAGATTTACTTCTTGCAAGTTGAACAATAATGCTGATGCTAAAGATATCCCCCGCTATTAATTAAAGTCAATAATTAGGTCAAAGGTCACAGCCCCCAAAAGGCACATCTACACCCGCTGAAGAATGTGTATATGCAATATTGAAACAATCCAGCAAACACTTTCCGAGATGTCGTCCAGAAACTGAACTGATCATCTGCCGTCAATTAAAATCAATAAAGGCCTCAAAATCGAAGGTAAAAAATTAGGTTATAGGTCAGAACCTCCAAGAGGCAGATCTACACCCTTTAGGGATGTGTGTATACAATATGAAAACAATAAGGCTAATGTTTTCCGAGATATCGTCTGGAAGCGAAACACAGGACGCACAGATGCACGGCCAAACATGGTGATGACAATATCCCTCTCCTTACTTCGTTGGCAGGCGATAAAAAAGCCATTTTTAGGCCATATCAAGTATCTGAAAGTTGAAAAAAATCTGCAAATCTGACAAATTAAGTAAAACTGACAACTCTGAAATACTAACAACATTATCTGTAAATAGTGTTAGGGCAAGGGCAGTATTTGCTCATTTGTAAAGTTTGCAGATACTTTTGGCTTTCCGTGGCAGAAACTTTTCTTGATATTAATTGACACAGCACAGGTAGATTTATTGGTAAGCTAACATGAACCCTACACCAGCAAGGCCGACATAACCTCTATATGCCAAGAATGGATCAGCCTTGGATAAAACCTGTTAATCCTTTCTGCACAGGGACAGTGTTTATATGCCAGAAATTTTGTCTGTAGACAGTCCACACACTGGAAGAGTTTAAATAATTCTAATGGCTGTGGACCCATAACATAGGTATTCAAATGAAGCGGAAAGAGCTAATTAAGACATTTATGATTTCAAATTGGTTAATATTAAATTATTTCAGTGTTCAAAGGGTTAATTGGTATGTTGTGCGGAGTAAGTAGTAATTACTGTTACATGATTTGACAGTGGTGCAGGGAGCTTTACTCACTCGGACGCCACCCATGCGTGCTCTTTGATAGTTTTGATGACGTCTGTAAATCGTATCCTGGTGGTGAGGGTGTGGCCGTGGTATATGTACGGGTAGCCATCTGGGCCGTCCCAACAGTCCACTACGAGAGAAAACAACACACAACGCTCCGTGGTAAAATACCTGACAGACAACATCGAGACTAGCAACTCTTGACACAAATCCTCAGACACACTCACACACAACACGCTGCAGCACACAGTGAAACCTACTATTCACCGGCAAGTAAACCTCAGCAACCACAGTTAGCTAGCCTAGTGAAGCCAGATGTGGATTTTGTGTAGATTTAGCAGTTGTAACTTTACTGGTGATTTACAAAATAACACTGTTTGAGCGCAGAACATTTTTTCTTCATCATAAGTTAGCTGTCCAAAGAAATCGAAATAAAGACCTATTCATCCATTTCAACCTGCACATCGCATCAGCGATGACAGCTCTAATTGGATGGAAGAAATTAAAGAACAATACAGCTGCTCAAAGTTGCCAGACGAGGAATATTTTACCTTGGCTTAGGGTTGCTAATAATTTCTAGGCCCACCTGTAATAATATCGCCCTGTTCGCAGGGAAATCTTAGGAAAAAAATGTTGACAAGAGAAGGGTGGAGAAAGAGAAAACATGCAGGTAAATAGGTAGCCTAAGTGGAAAGAGATAACTAAGCTATTTATGACCCAGCAATAACCTTTACCCGACCCAATTTACCCGCCTCATCTGGTTATAAACCATTTGAAGCCTGAATTTATCATTTAATTTTCATCCACTACAAGCCGCGAATTGCTGTCACAATTCTTGACTTGTAGTGGATGAAGATGAATTGCAAGTGGTCGGCGAATGAAAAAAGGCTAATCTGGAGAATCCCTCATCCAGTTTTGAAGTTTGATATCGATCCTCGCACTGAGAGAATTTAAAAATTATAATCACCATAGACCCATAACATAGGTAATTAAAAGAAAACGAAAAGAGCTAAGACACTCACAAAAATTTCAAATAAAAAAAAATAATTTTGGTCACCATGGTTTATACAAAATATATCAGTGTTGTAAGGGATAAATTGTGATAATCACTTAGAAATCATTCTGATACATTAGTTGAGAAAAGTAAAATGGTTCGAAAAACAGAAAAACATGATGGGAAGAGCTGTGAAGCAATTGCTTGGAATGAAACACAGTAAGGTAACAAGAACAAAATGAAAAATCATGCTTTAGTAATATTTTTGCATGCAACATTTTTCAAAACACGGTAATGTCGGTTCTGCACCCATGCAATATAAGTACAACATTCAATGTTTTATCCTTTTATCATCATTTACTTTCTAGCATGACCTCAATTGTGTGAATATATTCACTGAATTTCATTTAATTTTTTTGTGAAAAAAGTAGTTTATATCACTTAGCCAAAGCCAGATACGAGTACATGTAATAGAGATAATTCTTTAAACACAGGAACTGTTGAACCTATGACATTAACCCTTTTCCTGCTGAATTGCTTCCATTGTATTTTTCGTCATTTGAAGCTGGAATTGCTAATGCAATTTCCAGCTTCAAATGATGAAAAATATTACTATTTATGAAAAATAGGCATGTCTAAAATTAAATTATTGGATCAACAAAGCGTCTATTAAAAACTATTTTATCAAAATTAAGTGATATTTTTATTGATCTAAAACATCCTTAACACCGTATATATCCGGGCATAGCAGGACAAGGGTTAATGTTTGACCGATGCAGTAGACAGTGAGCTAACATTGAACAGTAAACCAGCATTGGATTGGGGGTCTCGTGTCTGCTGAGGGAGTACATCTCATTTATTTGTGTTTTACTACACCAGTGGGTTTTTCCAGATCAAGTGAAATTGGTTGATTTTTATTGTAGCTATGCATTGGGACAAGTACTCTATTTTGAACCCTTTCCGTGCGAAGAGCGACTTTTGAGTCATAAAAAGAGTAAAATATTTACAATGGTTGTAGACGCATAAGATAGGTATTCAAATGAATCAGAAAAAAACATTAGGTCTCTTGGTTTACATACAAATAGTTCATTGCTCTAAGAGTTACATATACATCAATACTGAAATTTGCACCTGTGTGTCACAGTCGGAAAACAACATAAATCAACCAGCTATCCATGATATAACGAGTCCAAACTAAGCACGGTTATAATTGCATGCCTCCCACACACCCATCTTACCAGAACCACATGCCAACATGCTTCTATCCACGGCCTCATCTGCTGGTGCTCTGCGCAGCCAGACTAAAATTATTGACAGTAATGACAGAATACAAGATCACACTTTACAAATTCAACCTCTATGTGCTTATAGATGTAATCATCATTCTTTGAGGTATTGACAGTGCTGAATCTCTCAAATCCGCAAATAGATGTCTTCATTATACTATTTTTTTATAGAAATAAATTAGTGGGCAACAGAATAAAAATGTCAGATGATGCAGGATGAATACTGATATAAAATTATTTATCTTTTAAATCACATAAAGCTTTTTTTTATAGAAGCTGACTTAAATTCTTTGTTACTTTAGAATGTGTTAATGTTGTTAAATCCAATCAGGATATAAGAACTGAATCCTTGTATTCTGTCATTATATTCTCAATTCAGCCACCGTGACAATATATCGGGGATGATTGTACCACTCCCACTTACTCAGTGGTTTCAAATGCGTGTTGCTTGATAGCCCGCAGCACATCTATAAGCCTGAGCTTTGAGGTGACAGTGTACCCATGAAATATGAGTGGCATCATATCTGGACCGTCCCATGTATCCACTGAAAAAACCCAACTAATCAAACTCACTACAATGTAGATAAAACTGTAGATAAACTTTTAAAAATTCACACATTTAGACTATGCTGCTTGACTTCCAAACGTTCCAAGTGGTATATTTGATCAGCGTTTTACCAAGTACAGCGCGGGGATCAACTTGAGACGTCAAAATCTGACGTCTGTTGACGTCAGATTCTGACGTCCAAAGTCGATCCTGAACCGTTAGAGTAAAAATATTTATACTGGCTGTAGACCGATAACATAGGTACATTCAAATGCAGCGGAAGGAGCTAACTAAGACATCCATGATGATTTCAAAGTGAAAAAAACTGCTTGGTCTCCATGGTTTATATAAAATATTTCAGTACTTTGAGGGTTACATGATGTAAAAATGTGGTGTTTAAGTGTGAATATGATCTCTATCATCACATGCTTCATTGCTTCAGCATCTTAAAGGTTAACACTGTGCTCTAGTACTGTGAAGATTAACACTACCGTATATCCCCGCGTATAGTGCGACGCCATGTATAATACGAGTTAAGATTTGAGGCCTAGGATGACCTAAAAAACGTCTACCCCTCTGTATAATACGACCACAAATTTTGGATGTCGGCAGCGTCCCGGTCGGCAGCGTTCCGGGCTATCTAAATGTGAGGCATGGTCGGATATTATCTTATCCTACTAAATAGCGCTGTGACACCTGCATAGACGATGCTCAATGACGGGAACAGCGGCAACAGTACAGCTCTACAAAACCAAAGGGCAGTATCTGCTCACTTGTAAAGTAAGCGGATACTGTATTTCCATTTTCCACGGCAGAGTGGATGTCATCGGGACCGTCTCGATGGGCAGACATTCTGAGGCCTGCATAGGCTACATATATATACACACAGATTTTAAAATAACCGTATTTATATTTCGCCGACAAATTTATATTATTTTAATTTATCTATTACAAAGACCATATTTTAACATCGTCGTGCTCAAATAAGAACATTCCAAGATGCAATGTGATTGTAAAACATTTGCAGATTAGCCGCATTGTCTAGACACAAGAGGTGTTTGGTTGACAGGTGTCAGGGTGTAATAACACAGCAGCCCTCCATGAACTACAGCTAACAGATACCACCATTTGCTCAATACCGTATCAGCCGCGGTAACAGCGGTAGGCGTTAATGTTATCCCAGCAATATGGACATTCTGAGGCCTACATGTAGGCCCTATAGAATTTGCGATAGGAGATATAAACAGTGATATCCTGTTATATTTCATCAACGCATTCTCTCATTCCAACAGGAAAATATCATGTTCAGATTTTTCGTTTACAATAGAACACGCCCATATGAAAGGCGATCTTAGATTAAATCATTATTAATATAAATGAACAGGTCAGGAGTGTGAATTGGTTGCAGACTAACGGCGTCGTATATCTGCCCGTGGTTGTCAAACGTGCCACGCGCGTCGGCGGGAATGTGAGACGGGGGCTTCCAGCAAACACGACACATCCACCCAATGCTGGTACAGTGTTGTGCCAGCGTCGCTGACAGTGGCCCAACATTGTACCAGCACTGGGTGAATGTCTCTTGTTTGCTACTAGTTGGAAAGGCACAGTCTTGTTGTATCGTGTGTATAGGCCTGCTTACCATACACGCCGACATACACGTTTCTACCGCTAGAAAACTTACCCCTGAGCTTACCGCTACAGAGCTAAAAAATTGTATTAAATTCTACATCTATGTATAATACGAGGTGCCTTTTTGTGACATGAAAAGCTAAGAAAAAACATCGCATTATACACGGGGATATACGGTATATTTTAGCACCTTAAATGTTAAAACTGCTCAGCACTGTGAAGGGTAACACTGCTCTAATACAAAGGTTAACACTGGGCTCTAGTACTGTAAAGGTTAACACTATACTTTAGCACCTTGAAAGTTAGGACTGCTCTAGCACTGTAAAGTTTAACCCTGTGATCTAATACTAAAGGCTAACACTGTGCTCTAACACTGTAGAGTTTAACACTATACTGTAGCACCTTAAAGGTTAACACTCTGCTCTGGCACTGTAGAGTTTAACACTGCTCAAATACTGAAGGTGAAGACTGTGCTCTAGCACTGTAAATGTCAGCACTATCCTCTAGCACTGTAAATGTTACCACTGTCCTCTAGCACTGTAAATGTTAACACAGTGCTCTAGCACTGTGAATGTTAACACTGCTTCAGCATCTTAGAGGCTTACGCTGTTCTCTAACACTGTAAAGTTTAACACTTTAAATTAGCACCTTAGAGGGTAACACTGCTTTAGCACTGTAAAGGCCAACAATGTGATCTAATACTAAAGTGTGCTCTAGCAATGTAAAGGCTAACACTGTGATATAGCACTGTGAAGGTTAACCCTGTGTTATGGCACTGTGGAGGTTAACCCTGTGCTCTAGCCCTGTAGAGGCCAACAATGTGATCTAATACTAAAGTGTGCTCTAGCAATGTAAAGGCTAACACTGTGATATAGCACTGTGAAGGTTAACCCTGTGTTATGGCACTGTGAAGGTTAACCCTGTGCTCTAGCCCTGTAGAGGCCAACAATGTGATCTAATACTAAAGTGTGCTCTAGCAATGTAAAGGCTAACACTGTGATATAGCACTGTGAAGGTTAACCCTGTGTTATGGCACTGTGAAGGTTAACCCTGTGCTCTAGCCCTGTAGAGCTTAACGCACCGTAACACTCTGCTCTGGCATTGCAAAGGTTAACACTCTGCTCTGGCACTGCAAAGGTTAACACAATGCTCTGACACTATAGGTTAACACTTCGATCTAGCACCGTAAAGATTAACACTGTGCTCTAGCACTGTAAAGGTCACCTTCACCACTGTGATCTAGAAATGTGAAAGTTAACACTGCTCTAGCAATGTAAATGTTAACACTGTGATCTAGAGCTGTAAAGATTACCACTGCTCTAGCACCATAAAGGTTATTACAATACTAATGGCAAAAGTGAAATCAATTGCAATGATTTGCATTGTTTTTTTTAATCAAAATACGCCAGCTTCATCCAATAATCACTAACAGGGACTTATTAAAAATTGTTGTTTCTAAAGAATAATGCTCTATTTAAATATAATTTTGGTAGATGAATTAGGCAAACACACACAGAAGGTTATCAAAGTTAATCTTTTTATTAGTGTGTTTTAGTAAAGTAAAGAAATTTACAAGTAGGCTATTATTTCACATATAAGATTGAATTAGTGACACAACTATAGGAAAAATATGGGAAAATGTGTTAGATCAATTGTGAAGCAAAGTAACATTTAACTATGAAAAAAGGCCTGCCTGAAGTTGGGGGGATCAAAGTTTAATAGAATGATTTGTGATAGAGATTGATTAATACATTCTGTATACCGGTACATATAAAAACAAGTGTTCAGGAAGCTGCATAATCACAACGAAAAATCAAGTAACAAAAAAGTGAAGAAACTTAATTTGCCTTCATTAGCATCAGCATGAAACATAATGTTCCAAGCAGACATTAATATTAAGTAACTATTAAACTTTAAATATTTAAATATAATTAAATACATAATATAAGATTTCAATATAACAGTGTCTATTATAACAATATAACAATACATAACAACTTTTCAGATGAAGAGATCAGTAATAAAATAAAGTGCATCCCAAAATGGTGATGTCTATTTTTTAGTAAATACAAATATTTTTTGTCATTTTAAGCAAAAAATGGCCACCGAGTTGTCACACCATAAAAAATTTCGGGGGGGGGGGGGCGACACACAACACACAGTAAAACAATATGTTTGGTTTGAGAAATAATAATTTTTAAAAACCTCAACCCCCCCCCCCCCCCCGAAAATAACAAGACGCCAGAGACCACCATAATCCCACGCTCCACCCTCTTGATAGAAACACAAAAAGCACATTTAGGCCTACACCCTTTGGATGATGTGAGTGTGAAAAATCAAAGTTTTTTATAAGAGTTTCAGACATATGCTCTGTAAATAGCCATGCGACTCTTAGTCTTAAAGCTATTTTGGGTCAAGAGATGTGGGTAAAAAATTTGTCAAAGGTCACAACCCCAAAAGCTCGTAAAACACAGTGGGTGATGTGTGTGTGCAATATGAAAGGAATCCCTCAAGCATTGGCTGAGAGATGTAGGTAAAAAAGTTGGTCAAAGGTCATATCCTTTGTGGGATAAGTCTGTGCACCATGTTAGTGTCTCAAGCTATTTTGGCTCAGATATGTATGACAAAAAGTAGGTCAAAGGTCATAACCCCCAGAAGCACATCTACACCCCGTACATGATGTGTGCTGGAGAGTACTCACATGGAATAGAGCAGCATTTTGAAAAAATGGCTGTTGAAAAATTTAGAGAAATTTCACAGACCTACTACAGTACAAGTAAAATTTGAAAAACAAATTCCAAGGGAGTAATTAGGGCACTGTGGCCAGTGGCGGCACACAACCACAGGAAAAACAATATATCATAAAAATGATAAATGGCGGCAATTTGGATGAAAATCACTTGAGCCATTATCAAACCAAAATTTTTGAGACTGTGACTTTACAAAGAATTTTTAAATCACCACCATTTTAATAAAAAATCATTTAGCTGACACCTATTCATTTTGCTTCCAGACAAATGAGTGCCTGCATACAAAAATAATGCATCCATAAAGGCCTCCAAAAAATTAGACAGCTACATTGTCGCAAAAATCAGAGTGGTGCATTGAAAACCTATTTGTGAGTGACTTGATTTAGCTGGATTCTGGCATAACCCCTAGAGCACTGATGTCGACTACAGTAGTTATTATCATTTTAATAGCATAATGAGTTGTTTAAAGTAAAACATGTCTTAAATTTGGACACACTGATATAATTTGGGATATAAATTTGACAAATCACACACATTTTCGGTCACTTGGAAGTTGTGGATCGCGTAGCGAGACACAACTTCAAGTGACTGAAAATTTATATTATTGTGGACCCATCACTGGTATAGGATGATAAAAATATTTACAAAATGTACAAAACACTCTGTATGATGATTGATAACGTGACATTAAAAAATACAATTTTACACAAAATTATAACAAAACAAAACTTTTCTAATTCTCATAGCTTGAATAAATATTAGTAATTCTAGGTTTCAATGAGTGGCAAAAAACATTTAAAAGCATGGGTGGTACTGAACACATACATGTATTGGTGTCTTATTTAATATTGCATAAGATAATGCTTTAGCTAGAAATCTGTAGTTACCAATCTAGTAATGTAAACCCTGTCTATCTTCGAACCAGCGAATTAGTATATATTTTAATTTACACTACATCTGATGAATGTTGGGACAAATTCAAATATTTAGAGATTAAACTTACATTTAATGCTCAATTTTACAGACCTGTAGAAAAAAAGAAAGACTACAAAACTCACACTCTATACAGCGACATCCCATACGAAGGGCTCTCACATAGGCTTCACAAGAAGATTCACTGTGAAATTGGTCCCCGGTCAAATACCTTTCAGCAAAACAAAAAAATGATATTCAGCAACCAATGCAACCCCAGTGTTATTTAAATGCTATTTAAATGCTATTTTAACCAGCATTCTATGAAAATTGACTGAACAAAAATAGTGAGATGAAATGTAAGAATATTCACATTTATCATTAAATCTGTTATTTGGTAATTCAAATATCAATTAAATTTGTAATGCTTTATGTTGATATTCATTTATTTGCCAAAATTTATTGTATTTACTTTACTTTATTTATTGTATTTACTTTACTTTATTTATTGTAATGTACATACACTTATATAAAACTTGTACAAGTTGACGTCTGACGATGTCAGATTAGAACGACTAAAGTCGATCCCCGCACTGTAAGAGTAAAAATATTGCTAATGGTCGTAGACCCATAACACAGGTGTTCAAATGAATCAAAATGAGCTGAGTAAGACATTTATCATGATTTCAAATTGAAAATAACCATTTAGTTGCGATGTTTTTTACAAATTAATTCAGCGCATTAAGGGATGAAGGGTTAAGCAAACATTTAGTTCCCAAACAACAGTGATTTAAACTGATAGCTGTGTTTGGCGCTTCAAGGATTAAGATTGAATGATATAAAAATGGAATGACGTTCTGATACGTTAGCCTGGTGTTGGAAAGGTACTGGACTATATGGTGCCTGGCTGTGTCCTAGTATTGAGACATAGCATTGTGTACAAGTCATACACCTCAGCACCGGTGAAGACAGGGTTCACTTCACCGGTGTGGAATGTTATCTCGATTAACCTCTGTTGGATTGCCTTCCTGCAAGTGATCAAACTTGGTCATGCAAACGCACACCAGAAATTGATTCGAGAAGAAAGTTTGCCTCTCTTATTTAAGATTACTATTGAATTCACCGATTGATTGGTTCCTGTAACTGTAATCAACTGTGCACTATGTTATAACTGTGAATGACTGCTTAGAGGAGGAAATAACCAAGAATAGTGATTTTGTATACACATTTCAGAATAAATGGGAGGATCTACATTGCTACATTTGAGGAAAAATCTACACCATCTATGAATTGATGATCATTGATGATCATTCCACACACTTCGTTATTCCAAAACTATTCAGATGAAGAGATGTGCAGTCCACGTACTTTTGAGATATGACCATATACCATGCCTGGTGTTTGTAAATTTTAACCGAAATATGATGAACACCAAGTCTGGAGCCAGAATATGTGATAAAACATATCAACATGACAGTGACCCACAATGGAGGATGCATCCTGGGTGCCAGTATAACATCAACATGTCATTTTTTGTTCCTCTGAAGTACAATTGTCAGCTTCCTAGTGAAAAATTCCCCATTCGTTTGAAAACAATAGGTTCCACCTGCTATATGTAATAGGGCCTATTGCATCTTAAAATTTTATAATTATCATAACTTTATTTCAATATATCAGTTTGCAAAATAAGTTTAAATGCACTTAGCCCTTATCCAGCTAAATTAATTTATTTAAATTTTCAACCACTTGTGTCTCACTACAGCGACCCACAACTTCATATCAAGGATTATTACGTATTGTGTGATGAAGCAATCCAGTATTGGGTCAGTGGTTGGTCCATGCTCTGTACCACATTATCATACTTCTCGTCGAAAATGGTGTTATGCTTGGAAAAAAGGTAGTCCAGAAACTGAAATTATAAGAATACTATATTACGATATATATATATATGTGTACATCGACTTGGAGAATAAAAACAGCAGTTTACATATTATGTAGAGAAAACGTCTACTTATTCAATTCACTAGAATTGCCATCAGCAGCATGTATAGCTTGAGTTAGGCTGACGTTGTACAAATGTTATACAAATGTTTTGTGTTTGCTGGGTTTATCACAGTAGAGCCTGCTATGAGCAGCCCATATGGGAGGCCACCTGGCCATTCCCTAAAATGGCATTTTGTATACAAATGAACATCCTATGAGCAGCCACCTGTCTTGAAAGATCTCTTTTCTTGTGTCACAAGGGTTGCTGCTCATAGCAGATTCTACTGTATTTGCATTGAAAACCTAAAATATGATTACCAGTATACAGAAACAAGCTCATGATTTTCATACTTCAATAACATGTGTAATGTGGCACAATAATGCAACAGCATTGCATTATCGTGATAATATCTATTACCTTACACATAACTAAAATATTACATTTTGCATACTTTTACCAATCCGCCATAGCATCAGCAGCAGCTAACACTTTGCCAAGTTATTTAGATTTACGTAAGGTTGAATTAAGATCATACCGCGACCCACAACTTCAAGTGAGTGAGTGAAAATGCCTCATATTAGTTTAATTTCTTCCCAAAAATTGGCAAATCTTGATATTTAAACACTCATTTAATTTCATTTCATTTTAAAAATGATTATAGTGGTAGTTCTAAATAAAGCGGCTAAAGGGTGGTGACGAGACATTAGCTATTTGGCCTCGTTACATGTATCTTGTATATCATAATTAACCCTTATCATGCTAAGTTAATTTATTTCAATTTTAACCATTTGAAGTTGTGTCTCGCTACCGTGACCCACAAATTACAAGTGGGTGAAAAATATGCAATATCAAACATTTTCAAATCCTGATGCTAAAAAAAAACCACACATTTCAATCCCAATATCAATGATTTGATCAATTTATAAAACAGGTTAAAAATGACAATGTAGTGATCAGCAGCTAAAGGATTAATTCACCTCTATTTTAGTAAAGTAGACGTCCCCAGAAGCCTCCATGAATGTGTTGTCCAGGTACTCCTGCATGTGCTTCTTCACTTGCTGTACATCATTAGACAGTGGCTCCTTCTGTTCCTGGGCTAAAAAATTCTTAAAAGCTGCAAGGGATACATTGCCCCTGAAAAAAATTAAAACATGTAGCTGTCATTAAGGATGACGGTGACCCCCGCCTGCAGTTTTGTGGGTAACAGACAATTGGACACAAAAAAATTAGAAAGGTTTTCAGACCATTAACAAGTATAATACAAACTTCGATCCAGTGAATCTTGTCAGCTCGTGGTACCTTGAGCATTCCAGACTAAAAGGTTATGGAGATCTTGCTTTTTATCATCAATAGACAGCACAGTGAATGCACTTTATTATTATCATTATTATTATTATCTATCACAGTTTGAGGGTGTATAATTTTTCAGGGTGCATCTTCCATGAAAGCACACATTTTCTTTTATAGTAATGGTCTAGATATCTGGCCATTTATAATTTAACAAGACTACATAAGTCCAGGAGCTCCCGCTCCGAATTAGAATTTGATTTAAGCAATTTTTTATAGGGTTATTAATGTAGTCCTAGTCTAGGTCAAAAATCAAGACGCAAGACAACTAGGTCTAAGAAGCCCAGTCTAAGAGTAAGATAAGAACTAGACAGTCTGTCAGAGATTGCAAACCTCCATTGAAATTAATGATCCTAATCAGTATCCCAGTAATGGTCTACCTATCTGGCATGGTTTACCCGATATCAGGCCAATCGAGTTAACTAATAGCTGATTTACGGTCATTTTAAATTCGATATAAATTAGTTAAAAACTTAGGGTGCATCCTCCCCCGAAACCTCAAATTTTGTTTTATAGTAATGGACTAACATCTAACACAGTCTGCAAAATATTGGGCATGTGAAAGTAAATAATGGCCGATAGGGGGCCATTTTGAATTTGAACGAGTCAGAATTTTTCAAGATGCATCCTCAGCTGAAATCTCACATTTCATTCTATAGTAATCATCTAGCTACAAGATGCATCCTCTCTTGTAATCTCACATTTTGTTTTATAGTAATGGTCCAGCTATCTAGCACGGTTTACCAAATATCGGCCATGTGAAAGTGAATAATGGCCTAAAGGCGGCCATTTTGAATTTGATCTTGTCAAAATTTTCCAAGATGCATCCTCAGCTGAAATCTCACATCTCATTCTATAGTAATGGTCTAGCCATCTAGCACGGTTTACCAAATATGCTCATGTGAAAGTGAATAATGGCCGATAGGAGGCCATTTTGAATTTGATCAAGTCAAAATTTTTCAAGATGCATCCTCTCCTGAAATCTCACATTTTGTTTTATAGTAATGGTCTAGCCATCTAGTACGGTTACTAAAAAACGGCCATGTGAAAGTGAATAATGGCCGATAGGCGGCCATTTTGAATTTGATTAAGTCAATTTTTTTCAAGATGCATCCTCTCTTGTAATCTCACATTTTGTTTTATAGTAATGGTCCAGCTATCTAACACGGTTTACCAAATATCAGCAACGTGCAAGTAAATAGTGGCTGATAGGCGGCCATTTTGAATTCGATTGACTCGAAAGTTTTTAAAAGGCATCCTCTCTCGAAACCTCACATTTTGTTTTATAGTAATGGTCTAGCTATCTAGCACGGTTTACCTGATATCAGGCCTATCGAGGTAAATAATGCTGATTGTCGGCCATTTTGAATTCGTAAGTTAAAAATTTTCAGGGTGCAACCTCCCCCGAAAACTCACACTTTGTTTTATAGTAATCAGGTAATGGTCTAGCCATCTAGCACGGTTTACCAAATATCAGCCATGTGAAAATGAATAATGGCCGAAAAGGCGGCCATTTTAAATTTGATCAAGTCAAATTTTTTCAAGATGCATCCTCATCTGATTCTGAAATCTCACATTTCGTTTTACAGAACTTTGACAAAATGATTTTTTTCAAAATACATCCTCTCCTGAAGCCTTACAATTTGTTTTATAGTAATGGTGTAGATATCTTGAGCGGTTTTCATGATATTCCACAATATCAGGCCTGTCGAGGTGAATAATGGCCGATAGGCGGCCATCTTGAATTTTATCAACTTCAATTTTTTCAGGATGCATCCTCTCCTGAAACCTTACAATTTATTTGATATTAATGGTGTAGCTATCTTGAGCTGTTTTCATGATATTCCGCAATATCAGGCCTGTCGAGGTGAATAATGGCCGATAGGCGGCCATTTTTAAATTTATCGACATGAAATTTTTCAAGATGCATCTTCTCCTGAAACCTCACAATTTGTTTTATAGTAATGGTGTAGCTATCTTGAGCGGTTTCCATGATATTCCGCAAAATCTTTCAGTCGGATTTACCGATGTTATAAATTAGGTCAAAGTGCTGGGTCAACTTCAAGGTCAAGGTCCAAAAACCTGAAAAGGCACAACTAGGGACCTTAGAGAACATGTATGTGCAATATGACTGTCATCGGCCCAGTACTTTTCGAGATCTGCTCCGGAAACGAAGTGCGCGTCAAAACGTCTAAATAGGTCATAGTTCTGAACCAGAAGTAGGTCAAAGTTCAAATACCCCAAAAGGCACACGGGTGTTGTGTGTAAAATTTGAAGACAATCGGACAAGTACCTTCAGAGATATGCTCCGGGAACGAATTGTTTACGGACGGCCCAACGGCCCAACGCCGTCACATCATCATTTTCTCCTCTGCAACCTTGCGTATTGAATTCAGATTAAAAATATTTTAACCCGTCCATTAGCCACCTGGAAGTAACCCACATACCAAAATTGTTATCCTAGCTTATTTTCTCACAAAGTTATAGGCAAAAGAAGAGGCCAAAAAAAAACGGAGGTAGAATCCATAGCTCCCTTCGCTCACCTACGGTGACGGCCGGAGCTAATAAAGTTTAATTTTTAAGGGCATGTCCCTCCCTCAAACCACACAGTTTGTTTTATAGTAATCATCCAGCTGCCAGATATCAGGCATATATTGAAGTCAATAATGATCCATAGTGACGATAGTTGGCAATTTTTAATTTGATCAACTTAAAAATTTTCAGACCATATCCCTCTCTAAAACAGCACATTCTGTTTTATAGTTATGGCGAGTCTGGCTATGTGGCTCGGTTTGCCAGTTATCATCAATATTGAAATAAATAAAGCAATTTTGGAAACTTTTGCGAGATGTATCTAAAAATATAGGTCAAAGTTATATATATTACCCACAAAAGGCACATCTACACCACCCGGAGGATCTGTGTGTTCAATATAAAATACAACCCCCCATGGGTTTCCGAGATATGCTCCGGAAACGAAAATACGGACGGTCAGATATCTAGGGCAACATCATAAACCCCTGCCCCTAAATGTGTTGGGTAGGGGGATAATAACCCTAATTTTAAATGTGAATTTAAAGAGTTAAGAGATTGAAAAAGTAAGCAAATTTTGTCGTTTTTTTTTAATTGATCCCCCCCATACCTCCTTCATCTCCAAGGAAAAATCTTCATTTTTTTTCTTAAAACTTGTTTCAAATAATTTTATATTTTTTAATTCAAAATTATATTTCTTCCAAGAAACTAATTTTGCGCTAGTCAGATATATAAAAAAGACATATTTTTTCTAAACCGCCCTAACCCCCTATAGTCTACCAACCCCAATAAAAAACATACCTTAAGCATCTTTTCAATATACACAAAGAAAGATTACTCTACTTACGTGTCAGGTGTGAGATAAGAAGTAAATCGTTCCTCAAATATCTGGTAAAAAAAAGATCAAACATGCAATATTGATAAACCGGAAGTACAGAGCAATATTTTCACAAAACGTTTCTGCTTCAAATTTTTTTGATAATCATGTTCGGAGTAGCTCCTGTAACTGTTAAATAATTACATGAATGCACGGGATATCTTACACAGCAATGTTTCTTCCAGCCGGAAGTATTGATAACCAAAAAGCGCACACCCCCCTATAGCCTCAGAGGGTGTTATAATTAACGCCCAGGGCATTTATTAGAATAAATACGATGCATACATTCATAAAATGTCATGAATTCCATCACAATTCACATGGATCAAATCAAGATGTTAGTCATAAATTATTGTGGTGTAGATTCTATTATGCACACATATTAATACTTATGACAAAGGCATAAAAAAATTTCAAGTGTAAAATGTTAAATGATTAAATTTGATGATTATTCATTCAGCTGTTTCCGAGCTAAAAAAAAGCCCGTGAAAATGCCAAAGCTTTCTTTGAACCATTGTCCTGCACATGTATGTATGTTCTGACGAAAATTGCAAAAAATAGATGGTGAGTTAACCCTTAATAATAATAATAGTTCGTTTCTATTCTTCATTTATTTATGACGAAAAATATTTTATATATGAAAAATAGACATATCCAATATTAAATTAGTGGATAAACTAAGCATCCACCAAAAACTATTTTAACAATTAAGTGATATTTCTATTGGTTTAAAACATATTTGCAACCATATATATATGATTCCAGCAGCACAAGTGTTAATTGACTAAATAATTCAATTCCGATAAACCTGGAAATTACGTTAACTAGAAATTCCAACTCCAAATAACAAAAAATACAATTGAAACAATTCAGCAGGACAATGGGCAACTTGATTTTAACCCTTTAATTAATTAGGCACTGAAATAAGTTTATTCAAACCAAGAGACCAAAGGGTTTTTCCAATTTGAAATCGTCATAAATGCCTTAGTTAGCTCTTTCCGCTTCATTGAATAGGCCTACCTATGTTATGGGTCTACGGCAATTATGAATATCTCACTCGTTCAGTGTGGGGATCTACTTTAGACGTCAGAATCTGACATCTATAGGTTCTGATGTCCAAAGTTGGTCCTGGCACTGAAAGGATTAATGGGAAGAGTGGGAATAATATCAACTTACTGTATCTGCATGTAGTAGGTTATGATAGAGTATCGAAAATCTTTCAAAGTTCAACTCGCGTACAGATGAATCCACCTCCTGTGAAAAGCATAGCAGGCACATTTTAAATTAGACATATATCCAGATATCCACCAGATGATATGTCTAATGAGAAAGTAATTTAAAAGATTCTTGGCAGCCAAGATCAGCAACAGTGTTTCTGATCTGTAGTCATTCCACTCTGACAAAATTTATAAATACAATTTTCAGAAATTATTTCCAAAGATATTTTTCAGTGTTTCATTACTGAACAATGAGTTGTCTCGAAGCTGGAAATGTACCTTCAGATATCACTAGAAGCCACTTAAAGCCTTCTTTGAAAAAAAAATTATTGGTGGGGGGGAAAGCCTCCGGACCCCCACAGAGTTGCGACCACCTGCGTGCTGATTCCAACACCAGGTTTGGAGTCAGAATCTTCATATTGCGTGACGTCAACTTTTTTCAGAGACAGAAACACTGGGCAATATTTTGAACTCGCCCACGAAATAAAACCAAGAAAGCCTCATTTTCACATGTTTCCCGCCCGTCTTCAAACCGATCTAAGCTATTAGTAAAATATATGTGTGGTAAAAATTTCAGAGGCTCAGCCTTTAGTATATAATATGTGTATGAAATCAAAAAAATAACCATTTTCTAAACAAATTACCTCCAATCCAGGTAAAAATATCTTTATGTTTTAAAAATTCATAAGATCACCAGTTTTATTAATTGATACACTTATTAAATTTGTAAAAAAGATTAATCAATTATAAGCCTATTCACAATCAATTCATTAGGAAATGTTTTTATACATACTTGATATTTTTCTCTGAGACGATTATTGGAGATTTTGTGATTAATTCGTGTCATCCATGATTTTATGTCCTTCAGTGTCACCCTGAAATTATTATAGAAACATAGAAACACAGTTTCAAAGTTATTGACCAGGAAAATTATGAGAAACAGAAAGGTTGAAGGCAGGGGATATAAAATACATAGTTTTAACTTGAAATATAAATTAATCAAATGCTTGAAATATATTTATTATTTTTCTACTGATAGACAGATGAATTGAGAGTTAACAAAGGCCCGTCCCTTAGCCTCCTTTTATCGCTAAAAAGTGATAATTATCTTAAAAAAAACAGCAACAACTGAAATAAACATTCAAAAATGTATGATTGGTGGCACAGGTTTTATGACTTACGGTAGTGAGTGAGTTTAACAAATGGAACATGAAAAATGCTACATGTGACTTTTACTACTCTAGGAATACAATTTGGGCATACTGTGGTGTGAAAGTGTGATGACACACACCCCTTAGAAATGAAGCACTGCCATAACAAAAACTGTTTAATAGAGACAGGCAGACGGACTGATAGCCGACCGGCATGCTACATGACAACAAAAGGCTTTCAGCCAAAGTTTTGCTTGAGGCAAAAAACTACAATGTTATATTTTAACAAAAAGAACACTCGACAATAGCCCGCCGCCATTATTGAACTTGAAGTCATTATTGCGGCCACAAGGTCAAATTCTTGACGTAATATGCGAAAAATGACAATAAATCGGCCATTTTGATTTTTTTTCAAGCCATTATTGAACTTGTCCGAGAACTGGTTATTAGTAACATGCATAACAAATTTGAAGATGATACATGAAAAACTTTCAAGTTAGGCCAAAAAAAAAAAATGTTTGTTTCCGGTAACCCGACCAACCCTAATTTTAGGCGTCGACCCTAGTTTTTTTTCAAGATCTGCCGCCCCTTATTCTTTTTATCAATAAATAACAGAGCTAAACTTTTTTGTTTTAGCATTCTGATCGGCGCACAGTATAAAAAATGGTACTGTTTATGGGGAATTAGTTTATTTTGCTTTGTTGCGCAAAAATAACCAACATGTGCATCACCTAATACTAAGAGTGTAGCAGAAAAAAAAAAAAAAAAAAAACTGACCTACCTACCCTATTTCTAAAAAGTCCGTTACCGGAAACATACAATTAATTTTTTTAGGCCTTTTCGCGCCCACAAGGTCAAAATATTGACGTAAAATGCAAAAAATCGCAATAAATCTGCCATTTTGAAATTTTTTTCAGCCATTATTGAACTTGTCCAAGAACTACTTATTAGTAACATGCATAAAAAATTGGAAGAGAATACGTAAAAAACTGTTCAAGTTATCGCGCCCACAAGGTCAAATTATTGACATAAAATGTGAAAAATCACAATAAATCTGCTATTTTGAACTTATTGTCAGCCATTATTAAACTTGTCCAAAAACTACTTATTAGTAACATGCATAACAAATTTGAAGAGGATATGTGAAAAACTTTTCAAGTTATCGCGCCCACAAGGTCAAATTATTGACGTAAAAGGCGAAAAACCGCAATAAGTCGGCCATTTTAAAAAAAAATTCAGCCATTATTGAACTTGTCCGAGAACTGGTCATTAGTAACATGCATAACAAATTTGGGAAGGATACGTGAAAAACTTTTCAAGTTATTGCGCCCACAAGTAAATGTTAAAGCCGACGCCGACGATGCCAAACTTCAATTGCAATAGCCCACGTTTTTTAATTAAAATTAAAAGGCGGGCTAACAAGGAATGGCATGTCAACTCTAATTAAAAAGAATGACTTATAAAGACTTTTTTACTACAGATTTCATGACTTTTAATGACTTCTTCCTTCCGCCACCTGTATAATTATTTAGACTCACGCGGCAAACCAGGTAATATTTGTTTTGGATAGCTAGTTCTGAAAGTCAGCTGCCTAGACTTTTAGACAAATATTATCCATTACTCTTAACACCAGTGCTCACGAGACCAGCAGTCTTTCCCAATTAGCTCAAAATTTCACAGGAGACTAGGTCCTGTAAACTTGAAACTTTTACCAGACCAAAAAAAATTTCACCAGACAGTAGGTGGTCAATGGCCGATTCTTACCTTGCGAGACCAAAAAACAACCAAAAAACAAACCTGATCAATAAAAACAACCGGATTGTAGGTTCGATGTGATTGGGTATTTTGCCGGACCTACCTCTGTTTTACCTGACATGTCTGGTCGGTCCGACGTTATTGGGAAAGACTGGACCAGATATATAAATTTCTTAGAACTGGCAGGATAACAATTATATATTCAATGTACATAATGACAGACCCACTAAAATTAATGATTTTTTAATGACATTAAATAATATTTTTATGTAAAGACTATTTAAAGAATATTAGTGAATTCTGTACACACAGTCAGAAACTGCACAATTTGTTTTCATTGAAGTGAAAAAAAGTAGAAACAAAAAGAGGAAATAACGTACGCATTATTTCCTCTATCCATGTTGTAGAATTCTTTCCTCAACCATCTGAAAAAAAATATTAGAGCAAAGTGCATTATTTTCATTATTTTAGTGCATGCAATACAGTACACTGATACTAAGTAAAACATTTATCATGAAACAATTTGTCCAAAATAGAATATTTACCAAGAAAATTAGCATGATTGACAAAGATTGATTGATAAAAAAAGACATGGGGGAAATGTACCCATGGAAATGTCAGTTTAATCATGTTAATATGAAAATGATATTAAAAAAAATTAAGATCTAGTGTATCCTTAATTTACCTATTTCTGTGCTTAAAGGGTTATCCAAAAACTGTACCCTGGTGTCCTGAATCTGTAGTACTTAACTCTGTACTAGCCTATTGTTTAGTATATAGCCTTAATGTAGGTTGAATGCATTAAAAACACTTTGTAATCAAAACTATACAAAAAACTCCTATTTATTTTTTTATTAAACAGCTCTGATGACCCCAATTACTACAAAACATCTCTCATCCTCAAACTTTACCCAGCTATGGTGGAGGCTTAGTCCCATGTGTAATTTTTAAACGGGGCAAATATTCAAGAGGTTATTACAATTACGGTACTATACACCGGACACACAGACGAATTGTAAATATTTCTGCGAAAGAGCAAGGAACTAAAATATTGTTTTAGAAAAACAAGTTGGGTTTGAAACAGTTTATACCGCTCCTCTTGTAATGAGTAAGATGCATGCTGTGTGTCATGAACCAGAAAGCGTAAACCCTCCTTCCAGGTCTCAAATTCCTCAACTGAATTGGCTGTAAAAAAGCATGAAAAAAGTGTGAGAAAATGTTCAATGTACCAGTACATATTTCTGTCAATTAAAATAAAAACAACTATAATAATTAGTTAATGAGGGTGACGAAATAAAAAACTTTGACCTATTTTTAAAAAAGTTAAAAAAAAACATAGCTGGATAAATATTTTTTGACTCCTGAATTTGACATATTTTTTTCGACAACTTGCAAACATCCAATGTGTTTGTAACCTGTTTTTTACAGTAGGCCTACCACATAATTGCACAGACAGCAAGTAGCAACATGGGTCATAACCCGGAATTACATTTTGGAAGTCTAAAAAGCCTTTTCAAGCCATATCATGAAACGGGAAGTTGAAAAAATCTAGAACTCTGGGAATATCTGGAAAACTAGCATCTATGATAGTAAGTAGTCCTACGGTGACATGTACAAAAGCACTGTTATCATTTCGTATTGATCACAGGATCAATAATATAGTTCACCCGGATGTTAGTTTTATTGTTAGTGACAATTAGGCTACCAAAAGTATGAACTTTCACAATTTTTGCTATGGTAAAAAAAAAACTTTGTAAATAAAATATTGGTACATCAGCATGATCAGTAACAAAAAGATCAATCCTATCTAGATAAAAATGTATTTATAGCTGATCACAATATTATTATTTAGCTATTTAATAGTTTAAAACTTGTAATGTAAATTATACATATAATGTAAATTATGCATATTAAATCAAGGTTCCCCCCCTAAAACTGGCCCCTTCTCCCCCAAAAAAAATATTCGCACAGCAACTCACCCCCCCCCCCCCCTCAACAATCACTTTTAATTCCCCCCCCCCACAAAATCCTCCAGGAAACCCTGCAAATGGTGCAATACCATGATATATAAAATACTTGTTGTGGCTCCGAAGTAGGCTTTAAGACTAAAAACTGGTACACAGGGATCGACACTAACACTGGCCCGTTGGCCCGAGGCTAGTAAAAATCACTAAGGGCCAGTAAATTACCTGAGATACTGGCCCTGGGGGTCAATGAAAAAATCACACCCCTTCGATACAGTGTACACCAAGGACTAGAAAGACAAGACTAAGGGCCAGTAATTATCTGAAGTTAGTGGCCCTTTGGGCTACTACCTGAAATCAGTTAGTGTCGATCCCTGGGTACAACATCCTAAAATGATACAAAACAAAAGGCTCACATTGATTTAACTGCACTACTTAAACTCATATGAACAGAGACCAAGAGCTGTAATGATAACAAATGAATGACAATAGCAATGCCAAACAGTAGCTCTAGACTGTCAGATTCAAATTCCTGTAAAGGCGAGTGTTGAAATCTATTACCTGCCAAAGCTAGTGTCTTCAAACGGAACTCTGATCCATACATGAGTGCCATACAGAGAGGTGCATCATGGGAACCAATCTCTTCTGGATATTTGTCAAATTCTTTAACTGATCTCCCAAAACGAATCTCCCGTACTTCTCTCAAGTCAACTAAAAAAAAACAAGTGAAAACATCTTAATTAGCTTTATTTTATATAGAGGCCTGTCATATGTATTATATAATAGTGGGCCTAAACGCCTGGGACATTAATTAGAATACCCCCAGATTCCTGGGGGATGGACACTTATTAAGAGTAGTTTTTAATGATCATATAGTGTAGGCCTACATGATCTTGGGTTTTACTTTCAAATCATGAGGTTGGGCGTTTCTTGGACGTTTAGAGCATATTAGAATAAATCTATCTGTTACCGAGAATGTAAAGTTCTATAAAATGTTTACTAATTAAAAGCCCTGTCTCTGCCCAGTAAGGGTGAAATAAAAATTGTAATAGAATAAATAGGTGTATAAAAGATATGGTTAGGATGGTCAATGAGCCAAAGTTGCAAACTTGATACCCTTGGCCCTAATTAAAAATGTGTGTTTTAGAGCCCTGTTATGTCATGATTCCTCTTGTATTTCACATTTAACAAGGAGGCCTAGACCCTAATTGTGTTTCAGCAGGCACTATTTTGAGGAGGAAGAAAAGAAAGTAGAAGAAGAGAAAAAAGGAAGATGAAAGTGGGATGCAAAGAAGGGAAGAGGAAGGACATAAAGAAGGAAGAAGAGGATGGGGAGTGAAAGAGGCGTGAGGAGGAAAAGAGGAAGAAGAGAAAAAGAAAGAAAACGAGGATAATAAAGAAGAGTTTTTAACAAACCTTTACCATCTATACAAAATTGGCTTGAGACATCAAATTGTGCTAACATTTGGGAAAAACAGAGTTAATTCTTTTCAGTTCAAAACATAGTTCAACCCTTAAAGCGCTGAAATATTTTTAGATAAACCTAGAGAACAAAGGGTTATATTCAATTTGAAATCATCAGTTATAAATGTCTTGAGTCAGCTCTTACCGCTTCAACATTTAAATACAGACTGTATGTTATGGGTCTACGGCCATTATAAATATCTCACTCTTTTAGTGCTGTGATCGACCTTAGAATCTGACGTCTATTACTCTTTCAGTTTGGGGATCGACTACTACTAGAGCTCATAATCAAAGGCCTAGATCACACATTATTCGGCGATGATTTGGGTGCAATTCCGATAGCATATCGACTTAATTGTTATTTACTAATTTTAGTGTTACCCATCTAATCTATTACCTGATCCTTCTGGTCGTGTACTGGTTGTATGCCTTGTCCATACAAGCTCACGGGTTTCCAGTTTCACTTTGAACATACGTTTTTCGGGCTTGCGCTTACTACTTTTTACACTGTAGAAACGCTTCAACAACAAACCATTCTCTAGTCTTCTGAGGATGGAGTGAATACCAACAAAACCTCCAACTGCTGCACTGTCAGGAACATTACCGTTTGCAAGGCCTATGCCAATGGGGGCAGCCATGATTGAAGTTTAATTTGAAGTAAACTTTTCAAGAACCTCAGATTCAGAGACTGTCTGTGACAAGTTCAAGTTCAAGTTCAATGAAGCAACTCCCAGGGGAGTGCCCAGTCCCGTTTTGTGACGAAACCGTGATGGCGTGAAAATAGGTAAAATATGCAAAAAGTCACTGTGCGTTCGGTTCGTCCCGACAAAAAACAGTGTCGGGACTTCCGATGCTACTAAATGATCAATTGTCTACCCTTCTGGATCCATGATAACATTCACAGGAGCCCGACATATACATGAAACAACAGTAAACAGGTTAAATTAATGTTGATGTCTGTCCCCACGTTTTGACAGACAGACATTGGGCCAAGTCTTGGCTTCCTGCTTTCTGTTTATGGTTCACTTCATATCTCGGGCCGAGATGAATGGTGCGATTTCAATTGTCGACTGCAATATAAAACATTCTTCGAGAAATTCGCCAATAATAAAATGATTGATGCATTATATTTAATTGTGTTACATGATTAAAATAATTGTTCCATATTTTCATTTTATGTGGAATTGAAATATATGTCCTCAGGTGATATAGGTTGACTCGGACTCAGGTAACTGTTATTGAAAAACACGTTTCCCCACATAGACAGTCTGATATTGGCCTAGATAGGAATTAGCGCTATATCGACAGCAGCTCGCTGCGCTCGCATATAGGCTGTTGTAAAACACGGCTAGATAGGAATATGAATATTGCTTTACGTCGCTATGCCCTACTCTTATTTCGAATGACTTCAAAGGTTCTTTATAGTGCATAGTACCATAGGCAGTATTGTGCACTCCAGGCCTTTGAACAGTTTGGAGCACTGTACATGCACAACCACTATGGCAAATATCCGTCCCGACTGGGATTCGAACCTGGTACCTCCAGATTACAATTCCCAGTCGATACGAATGAGCCATCGGGGCCGGCCTATAGGCCTAGGGCTAGATAGTGATCAAGAATATATAAAGCTTGATAATATGCACAGTTTTCGCACGATAAGTAGGCCTAAGAGAATAGGAATGAGATGAAAGAAGAGGAGGAGAAGACAGAGGAAAAGTAGAAGAAAGTGAACATGGATAATGAATAGGAAAAATGAGGAGCAGTATACAGGTCTTATAGGTGGAGGAATAAGAGAAAGAAGAGAAGAAAAAAAGAGAAAAATGATGACGAAAAGAATGAGTAAAAAGACAAAGAGGATGAGGAGAAGCAAGTCAAAGAAGAAGAATTGAAGGAGAAGAAAGAGAAGGAAGAAGAGCGGGAGGAAAAGCGAGAGAAGCAGGAGGAGAAGAAGAGGTGAAGAAAGATGTAGAGAAAGAGGAGAAGAATGTAGAGGTGAATGAAAAAGAAAAGGATGACGAAGAAGAAAAAGAAGAAAAGGAGGAAGAAAGGAGAGAAAAGGGAGCGAATAAAAGAAGAAAGAAAAGGATAAGAAAGAAAAAAGAGGAAGAGAATGAATTAAGCAGAGGTGAATGAGGTGGACAAAGAGGATTAATAAAAAATGGCATCATGCACAAGTGGGCTAACCCACAATTTGACGATTTTGTCAATCGCGCAGCTACATGAAGTACAGGATAAAACGACTAGATGTAAATTAACACAAAAAGGTAACAAAATGAGTGACCAAATGGTCTAACCCTAAATGTGGAACTCGTATATTGATCTAGTTTTTGCTATCAATGACATATATTTTTATTGTTTTTTTAATGTGGGTTAAGGCCACTTGTGCATGATGCCATCCAATTGAGAAAGGAAGAAAAGGGAAAAGAGGAGGAGTGTAAAAATGAGCCAGGTATGGACTACATACGTCCATTAGCAAGTGTCATGCACAAAGGCACATGGCATGATAAAATTTGATGCTGGTGCATCATTTAGGCCTAGGCTACTAAGCTGCCCAGTATTAAACAGACATTGGCTTATTAATATTTCAAGTAAAGTTGTTTAGTCGTGTAGATGTTCATTTCATGAGTGCTGTCTTAGTTTTTATTATAGTGTTTATTAGAAGCCTAACTGGCGTGTTTTTTTATAGATTAGAGTGGTTTAGATACTTAGTACGATTTTCGGGGGACCTCAGAAAAAATGCCCCATTTTCCATAGTGGTCCCTAATATAAAGTTATCTATAGGAAAGGAATTCCTACTCCCGTTTCAACTGAATCTCGTTGTGATTTTCGCGAGCAAAGACTTTTTTGCTCCTGTCCCTGTGGTGTCTGCCACTAATTGTTTTTATGACCCATTACAAATTTACTCTCGCCTCCCATGCATGCCGTGATCTCGCGGCCCAAATTTTGTTTCGTAAGAGAGCTGAGCGTTTGAGTTTGAGCACGATTTTGGTCTAAATAATAAAAATGTAAATATAATATGTAAAATAATTTGTTTTTATATTTTGAAAAGGGCTCTGCCAAATGGAATGCTTTCAAAAAAACAAATCTTCCCTCTGGAGGCGCCGAATTCGTGGCAGTGGAGCACTAGTTAATAATGGTTGACTTAATAACTCAATATAACAATAAATTAAAATTTTCATAAAATCCTATTCAATTGGCTAGTAAACCAGCAGCATAATAATGCATGATACCCACAGACTGAGAGAACACATCAAATATGAAAAATGATTACAGTTTTCCCTACCGGTACATAGCAAATGCAGAGAATTATATAATATATATTCTTAATGGAAATCGGTAAAAAAACATGTATCATTAAATGCTATGAACACATTCTTACTCAATGGACATTTTATACATGTATTTAATACGGCTTAAAAAGGTTGGTATTTAGCACATGAATGAAATAAATGACACGGAAAAGTAATGGAAAATACCAGGAATTTTACTTAGCCCCCGTAGCCTTCCAGCTAAACCCTGTACCAGCCAGATGCCGTGAGATACGAGAACCCTGCCGGCCAGACATATTTTTCAAGTTCAAACACTAATAAAATGCTATATTTATATCAAAAAAACTTATTGGCAAGGTTCTTGGTTAAAATAGTATTTCTTCTCCATAAGGCAAAATTTTGGTGAGAACACTTACATAACTTCAACGGGAACAGTTGTATCTTTGTCGGCACTATCCCGATTTTTTTCAATCTAGGACTGTCTTGTAGGTATACACACGTGGTATCAAAATGTGGAAACTGCGCATGGATTCCTCTTTACGATGTAGTAATGATGTTTGCGCACGTGTAGGGGTGATACCAAAATATTTACTTGAAGGCAGCTTGGGATCAGCTGTTGTGGCTGGAGTGGGAAGGGGGGCATCAACAGCACAAAAAAAACACATAATAAACAAGCACATTTTCCAAGACTAGGCCCATACAACCTACAATTTTACTCATAACATTATCCTATTATGACTAAGCAGACCTATTCTCCAACCCCGCCCCCACCGAGATACCTTTCATATAATAGTCTTTGATGCAATTACATTATTACCACAATAAATAATTACTTTGGAATGCTTTGACAGCATGTGTTTGGTTCCAAAAATAAAATAGATTATGATATCAACCAGCCAGTTGCTGAGAGACCACAAGTTGCCCTCCAAAAATAATTTAAGGGACCTTATGTGTTTAACATAAACTACCAGGAGAGAGTCGTCAGCATAGAGTATCAGTTTGCAGAAGTCAGATGCTCCCATATCATTGTTGTTCATAAAAAAATAAGTGGCCCCAAGATTGATTTCTGTGGTACTATGGCTAATAGTTTATTTTTAAAAATTGAATGGTCAACAGTATTGAATGTTTTCTTTCGGTCAATCATCACCATGCCACTATAATTACTAAAATTAATTTCTGATCGTATGTAATCCATAAGGAAAGCAAGTACCAGTAGGAAAAGATGATTTAAAACCTGATTGCAATTTATATAACAAACTTTTAAGCAGTGTTTCAGTTGGTTGTACATACTTCTCTCAAGAATTTTGGAAGTAAGACCATATGTATAGGCCTACTGCAGTGTGACAACCTTAATAGTACACGTGACATGCTGGTCAGCGATATTATGGGCCCATCTGGTGTACTTTTCAAAAGTGTTCCCATTAGCGAGGTGGTTCTGTAAGTGAACTTGACCATCATTTATGCCCGACTGTATTATATTACCATGTTTTAGATACCATATTGTTAGCATGGTTAACAATACGTAATAAAACAAATTTGATTTACACTATTAAAATTGTTGTATTCAGTTAGCACTAAAAACAGAATAAGTACCGGTATGCAACTTTTAAATCAGAACAATCATGTGTAGTTTGTTTTCTTTCCCTGTCTGCAATGTCTGATAAAATAACAGGATCACTTTTCTTTGGTAATTACCCTATCTGAAAAACTATACGCCCTAACCTACGTTCAAAACTTCCAACGTGAACGAACTATTCATACAGATGTGATTACCTGAGTGAAATCTATTTGTGGATAATGGGGTAAACATACTCTTATTCGTCTAATTTAAATTATTGCTGATTAAAAACGATTTGTATCCCATTTTTTAATATGATAATAACTTGGATTACCCATTCATCTACTAGTGAGCCATGTACCCACACAACTGTTGGGTTAAATCTATAGACGCTAGTGAGCCATATGTACATGTGTGCCTATACATCTTTTTTCCTGAATTATCCAGGCTTATGAAAGTTAATTGAGGTGCTACTACTCAGCTATCTGTAATACAGGGCAGTAGTGGGACATGAACATAACCTCTGCACCACCATAAATGACGGAGATTTCTGTCGTCATTCGTCAATGTATGTAGATTTACTATATTTCCATCAGTACCCCCAGGTCCTGGCATGCACTCCGACCTGGGGGTTAAAGGGTAATGTGTTTCTGCTGTCTGCTATACAGGGCAATACTGAGACAGAAACTGAAAGTCTTTCTGATGTCTGATATGCAGAACAGTACCGGGACAGGAACTGAAAGTGTGTCTGCTGTCTGCAATGCAGGGCAGTACTGGGACAGGAGCTTAAAGTGTTCCTGCTGTCTGCTATGCAGGGAAGTACTGGGATAGGAACTTAATATGTTACTGCTGTATGCTATGCAGGGCAGTTCTGGGACAGGAACTTAATGTGTTACTGCTGTACGCTATGCAGGGCAGTACTGGGATAGCAACGTAATGTGTTACTGTTGTATGCTATACAGGGCATTACTGGGACAGAAACCAAATGTGTTACAGCTGTCTGCCATGCAGGGCAATCAAGGGACAGAAACTTAAGGTCTTTCTGCTGTTTGCTATACAGAGCAATACTGGGACAAGAACTTAAAATGTTACTGCTCTCTAACACGAAGGGCATTACTGGGATAGGAACTTAAAGTGTAACTGCTCTCTGCTATGCAGGGCATTACTGGGACAGAAACTTAAAGTGTTAATGCTCTCTGCCATGAAGGGTAGTACTGGGATGGGAACTTAAAGTGTTACTGCTCTCTGCCATGCAGGGCAGTACTGGGATAGAAACTTAAAGTGTTAATGATCTCTGCCATGAAGGGTAATACTTGGATAGGAACTTAAAGTGGTAATGATCTCTGCCATGAAGGGTAATACTGGGTGTGAAACTTAAAGTGTTACTGCTTTCTGCCATATAGGATAGTGCTGAGATAAAAACTTGAAGTCTTACTGCACTCTGCTATGCAGGATAGTACTGGGATAGGAACTCAAAGTGTCAATGCGCTCTGCCATGAAGGGTAGTACTGGGACTGGAACTTAAAGTGTTACTGATCTCTGTCATGAAGGGCAGTACTGGGACAGGAACTTCAGGGGCGGATCCAGAAAAAAATCTGACAGGGTTCCAACTTCTAACCTTTAACCATTTTGAATATATGGTAATTTTCGGGTTTTAAAGCAGCCCCTTGGGATGACATCAATTTTCGTTTTTAATTCCGTACTGAAGTAGTGTATCCCACGGATCATTTTGTATTTTTTTCAGAATTTTCATATTTTCACAAATATTCTTAATCAACATTTCTATGAATCCAGAAGTAACCCAAACAAACTATTTGTATACCTGAAGGACGATTGAATATTCTCACAGCATTGGGCGACATGCTGATGGCATCGGCCCAGCGTTGGGTAGACAATCAGTGCTGCAGGTGTGTCCTCCCGTGTCCTGACTATGAGACACCAATTAGCGGCGACTGGTTTGATCTTACCGTCTGATGCGTGGGAATACAACTATTTCACTCTTTTTCGGTGCTTTAAAATTGTTTTTTGACTTTTTCGTATTTTTAGTTAAGATCAGTAGGCTATATAGCTTCATATAAATTAAATTTTCAAAATTGACAACATTGAAAATGTCTCATCCCAAGGGGTCCCTTTAAATATTCGTGAATTTCTAATTTTGGAACTTTTCGTAAAGTCTACAATTTTCAAAAAAAAAAAAATCTGCTGAATTCAGGCTTAACTGATATAGTCACTGGGTTGTGGAATGACACCTTTCAATGGCGCTTGTAGTTGTAATGTTTTACCTTTCACGGCTAAATAACTTATTCAGCCGTTAAACTAAAACTCCCCTCATCCATCGTTTTATAGGCGTAGCCCACTTCACTCTCACGTAATACCAATTACGAAAATAACTATACACGACACGTGCCGACATTCGCAACGGACATTTGCTTAAGCGTTGGTTCAATGCTGGGTCAGCGCCGGGGATACTTAGCCAACATTAATTCAGCGTTGGTCTAACATCCAGTGTTAGGTGGGCGGTTGCAATGGAATCTCAAGCTGGTATTGTTATACAAACACATTACTGTAGTAAATTTACAGGCTAACTAGCAAAACCGTTCCAATCACTGACTGATATGATAGATAAATATACAAATAAATTATTGATGATGTACTTTATCTCGAGTTTTTTTATTCACGCCCACGCACTATCGGCTAATATACAAAATATACATGGTTGTTGAGACTTCACGGAGACTGTAGTTAAAACTCACTGTAGTCATTTACAATTATAGGTAGCGCTATATAAAAATAATAATTTTATTAATGACTCTTAAATTCTCTAATTTGTTCGCCTCGCGAAAATTAAAACTTCGCAAATATTACTAGATCTATGTCAGTACAAAAAGTATAAAAAATACAAAAATAAGTGATTTAAAAGTTTAACAGAACAAACTTAGTACAATTTCAATGTGTAGAGCACCTTCAAAGCTAGGAGTATTTAATTTATTGAAGTCTTTGGAAAACAAAGGGTGGTGTGAGTGTATATATGCAATAGTCAGTCCCTAAGGAGGCATATATATATTTAGGCCTATACTGCCGCTCCAAGCCAAAACGATACTGCTTTTTGGCTTTGTAGAGTGTGACTGTTGATTACACCTTCTGCCGGTATTACCCCCATCATTCCACACCTCTTAGTGCCAGAGTTTATCTTGAGATCAATGAAACGGCCTAATTGACCAACAGAGAAAAATCTAGGCTATCAGTTTTGTTTTTGGAACCCTGTCATCGAAACGGTGAGCACTGGTGACAGGGCTCCAATCTCCCAAAAAATATATTAATTTACCTGTTTTTAGATCTAAAACCCTCTAATTTGATAGATTTGAAAACGCTGACAGGGTTCTGGAACCCTGTCAACCCGGTCTAAATCCGCCCCTGAACTTAAAGTGTTACTGCTCTCTGCTATGCAGGGCAGTACTGGGACAGAAACTTAAAGTGTTAATTCTCTCTGCCATGAAGGGTAGTACTGGGATAGGAACTTGAAGTGTTACTGCACTCTACCATGAAGGGAATAACTGGGACAGAAACTTAAAGTGTTACTGATGAAAACTTGAAGTGCTACTGATAGTACTGGGATGGGAACTTAAAGTGTTAATGCTCACTGCCATGAAGGGTAGTACTGGGACTGGAACTTAAAGTGGTACTGCTCTCTGTCATGAAGGGCAGTACTGGGACAGGAGCTTAAAGTGTTACTGCTCTCTGCCATGCAGGACAGTACTGGGATAGAAACTTAAAGTGTTAATCATCTTTGCCATGAAGGGTAATACTTGGATAGGAACTTAAAGTGTTAATGATCTCTGCCATAAAGGGTAATACTGGGTGTGAAACTTGAAGTGTTACTACTATCTGCCATGAAGGGTACTGCTGGGATAAAAAATTAAAGTGTTACTTCTCTCTGCCATGCAGGGCAGTACTGGGATAGAAACTTAAAGTGTTAATGATCTCTGCCATGAAGGGTAATACTTGGATAGGAGCTTAAAGTGTTAATGACCTCTGCCATGAAGGGTAATACTTGGATAGGAACTTGAAGTGTTAATGATCTCTGCCATGAAGGGTAATACTGGGATAGGAACTTAAAGTGTTAATGATCTCTGCCATGCAGGGCAGTACTGGCATAGAAACTTGAAGTGTTACTGCTCTCTGCCATGAAGGGTAATACTTGGATAGGAACTTAAAATGTTAATGATCTCTGCCATGAGGGGTAGTACTGGGACAGGGACTAAAAAGTGTTTATTCTGTCTGCCATGCAGGACAGTACTGGAACAGAACTGTTGTCTAAAGGGTAGTGCTGGGATAGGAGCTTAAGTGTTAGTGCTGTATGGTGAACAGAGCAATACTGGGACGGGAACTTATAGTTTTACTGCTCTCTGCTATGCACGGCAGTAATGGGACAGAAAAGTCTTTCTGCTGTCTGCTATGCAGGGTAGTATTGAGACAAGAACTTAAAGTGTTACTGCATGCTCTCCACTATGTAGGGCAGTAGGCCTACATGGACAGAAACTTAAAGTGTTTTGCTGTCTGCTATGTAGGGCAGTACTGGGACAGAAACTTAATGTGTTTCTGCTGCCATGCAGGGCAGTAGGCCAACTGACATAGCAACTTAATTATTTGAAAATGACGTATAGTAGGCTATTCTGTGACACGGGGTTTACTGGAGTAATATGCCTAGTAAGGCGTCACCTGGTGAGTGACACAAACTGATTGTCAATAACCATGGTTACCTCATGTCCGTAGCAGGTGCTGGGGACCCTTGTCCTGCTAGAACAGATATAAATATACGTGTCAAGCAACTTTTAAAGCAAATGGAGTGCTCTTGCAATTAATCAAATAGTTTGTAGTAGGCGTCAATTTAATCCAACAATTCGATATGGGAGATTTTTTATGAAGAGAAGTATTTTTCGTTATGTGAAGGAATCGCGAGCAATCCCGGCCTGAAATGTTTGAAAAATAAACGCTGACAATTCAGCATGACGGGGGTTAGACCAGAGTGTGTGTATAATCCACCGCTTCATCAACCTTCTCAACACTTGAAGCGCTGACATATTTTTGCATAAAACATAGAGACCAATAAGTTTTTTTCAATTTGAAATAATCATAAATGTCCTAGTTAGCTCTTTCCACTTCATTTGAATACCTAAGTTATAGGTTTACAGCCAGCATACATTTGTTAGTCCTTTCACAAATTCAGTGACGGTCCCCGCGCTGAAAGGGTTAACCCTTGTGCTGCTGAGACCCTATACGGTTTCAAGAAAGTTTCAAATCAAATAAAATGGCATTGGAAACGATAATTGTGTTTGGTAGATGCATGCTCAATTAATACAACAATTCAACTTTGTATATTTCTATTTTTCGTCAATACCCAGCAAACCCCGAAACATTTGTATAACATTCTGTACAATGTTTGACCAACGTCGAAGACGTTTGTCCGAAATTGTATAAATATTATACAAATGTTTTGTGTTTACTGGGTAGGACCTACATGTATTTTCGTCATTCCAACACTGCGTTTTAGCAATTCGAGCTTTAAATGAATGGAAAATGGGAACAAATAATTCAGCAGCATGAGGACTAACACCATGGTATTCATAATCATTTTCAAGTACCTCGAGTTTGAATGGCTGCCGCAATTGTATTTTTCCCGTGCCACGCCGCAAAAGTTGAATTTTTATCATTTTTTTTCGCATCGTGTCGCACCGCGCCGCACCTGATGTGAACAAGCCTTACTTAGCCTACATTGATCAGTGTTTTAACTTTTCCCCCGTGCCACGCTGCACCGCGTCGCACCGTAGACTACCACGTCATGTCGCACATATAGTGTGAACGTAGGTTAATATCATGTACAAACCTGTCCTAATATTACCTGGGGGTGAAAATGTCAAGACAAGACTTAAACAAATAAATAACGAACAAACGAATAATGACACTGCCCTACATACACAGGACTCGCTATATATATAGCGGACTCAAACTGCCAAGGATCCTTGGCAGTTTGAGTCCGAGCACGCTAACTTTCAGTCACAGTGTTCCCTACAGCTCTGAATCTTTAGGAGTGCGCAGGGAAGCAGCATTTTGTTTCTTTGAACCGGAATACCAGTTAGAGCAGCAAACGATTCCGTGAGCTCCGGCGTGACAGACAGGCAGCGCTGACCAGTGTACCACGCCCTAATAGAATTAGCGAATCGACGTGTTATGTACAAAAAAACATGTATATACATAATCCCTTTTAAAAAGGAACTTCACTTATTATTTCTTTCTGGTACTATTATAATACAGAGTGTATGGTGGATCTCTTATTATAGTCTACATGGTTCCATTTTCACAAAATATAATTTAGTAGCCTATACAACGGTTTTTACACAATTTCGATCTGCTGAATCAGAATCCACTGTATATATGCCTACCAAGGTCGATTTTCACTTTTAAGCCCTCAAAATGAGGAGAAACACAATGGACGTCATTTTCACAACGCAAATGGCTAAAATAGTAATAAACTTATGTTTAATTCATTTTCGATTATTTTATACATCCTCTCATTCGTAGCATACCTAAGATATTCAAATCTGGAACCACATTAATACAATTCATATAATTATTATCGACTAATCATGCTAATAGGTCTAGTGATTTTAACTGTGACTTTTTTCTTAATGGCGTCGGTTTTACATTTCAAAAACGTTTTTTATACTAAAGGTTTAATTTTAGAAAGTGTATCTGAAAAAGTGGTTCTGAAATGTGATTGTAGCAGACCAAACAGAGCCATCCAGTCAGTTTGTCTGGACGGGGTTTTATTCTAGTAGGCCTACTTAGCGACAACAAGGGAAGGCAAAGTCTAAAGATTCACCATAAATATGACCTCCTGAATAAACGCAACAACATAAACGCAACAACACATATAGATCTACATGTCAAGCACAACGCACAATTTTCAACATACCATGTAGGGAGGGGGGCCTGGTGTAGTGGTTAAAGCTGTCTGCTTGAAAAATTGGAGATCGCGGGTTCGAACCCAGCTCTGGCATGATTTAGGTTTCGAAGAAACAAATATTTCTTCCTTGCTCACTCGTAAAGAATTGTGTGGAGCCTCCGCGACCGAGAGGTAGCGTGCTCGGCCTCAAACCACCAATCTTCAAATTTCGAATCCTGTGTCTGGAGGGCAGTACATGTCATTGTATTCATCTCACCATCCTCAGGAGGTTCTCCTGGCCCAGTTTAGCCCATATGTGCAAAAAGGTGGCCTAAAACCCCGATCATTCATTTATTTATTCATTCATTCATTCATTCATTCATTCATTCATTCATTTATTCATTCATTCATTCCATACCATGTTTCATAACTTTGATAGATAAATATATATATAAATATTTCTCAGGATTACTGTGGTAATACGTTTTAATTGAATTAAATAATTTGTCAGGTGTTAGAACTTTAGGGATAGATCATGACATTAGAAACACAATAATGTTAAAAGTATGCCACTCGTATGGCAGGGGTATTTTTTATTGGTCTATTTAGCCCTTAACCCTTACAGCGTCGGAATCGATTTTTGTCGACAGAATCAGACGTCTGTAGACGTCAGATTCTGACGACTAAAGTCGATCCCCGCACTGTAAGAATCAGCATACTTCTAATGGTTAGAAACCCATAACATAGGTATTCAAATGAATCAGAAAGAGCTAACTAAGACAATAATGATGATTTCAAATTGAAAAAAACACCTTTGGTTGCGATGTTTTTTTACAAATTAATTTAGCGCTCTGAGGGTTGAATTACTTATAAATCGCGTCTATAGCCGTTTTCAGCCTTTGTATTTGTCCTACAAACACATTGATCAAATGCTGGTAATTTGACTCACTTGAAGTGTCGCGATAGCGAGACAAAACTTGAAATGGGTAAAAAATACATTATTCAACTTATCGATTTATGAGTTCAAACTAAATCGGTTCTGGTGGGTTTTATTTTAGATAACACATGACTGGTACAATGTCTGTAATGTAGTGTCAACTAGGCTTTGTGCATATATTAACCTTGTATAGCGTTGAAATAATTGTATGTAAACCATAGGGACGAAAGGTGTTTTTTTTTAAAAAAAGGTGGTGTATCTCTGTTGGGGTATGTTACAAGTCCCCTATATCCTACATATCTAAGAGTTTCTGGGCCCTATAATATAGGCCAAATATAATATATTAGGCCATGTAATATCATTTATTTTTGCTTCTAGTAAAATGCAACAATTAGTTGTTGAGGAGGACTTTGCTGTATGACGATGAAATGCTAGGCTATAGTCGAAGTGGCCACTTGACGAACAGATGGTGACAGGATGTGACTTTTGACATTGGGAGTACTTGACTCCTCTATAAAAACGGACATCCACAGTGAATGCTCCAGGCCCGATATTGGCGCGGAGGTAAGTGATTGTAGCGTGAGACCACGTATATATTAATCTAAATGATCATAATAGGCTATTCCCGGGGGAAACAAAACAATTCTAAATTTTTTTCAATTCCTATTTTTGTGCGAAAAATGATCGTAGATTTTAACATATTTTTTTGGGGGAATTACATTTCAGTGATTGCGGACATTTAAATATAAGTTATCAGGTTATTAGACTATAAGTTAGACCGCTATGATCGAAGTGTTTGTAAACGCACAAAGAAAACAAGAATAGAAACTTCTGTTGAGTTTATTAGTCGCTGATTGATCACAAAGTAACACTCTAAAAGATTAGGACTATCCTAGTTTTTCAACGGAGTGATTCGAGTGACCCAATGACAAGATCTGGCGACCTTTGTCAAGCATAACACGTCAATGGCTAATTGACACGAATATATTTCTTGTGGGTACAGTGACATTTGCAAGGGTAGATCGAGGCACACAAACACAAAAAATGAATTAAATCACCCGCAATGCAAAACAAGTGTGGAATATAGTTACACCGAATTCGATGTTTCAAAAAATCAACATTGCATTGCAATGTTCCATGAGGCGCTTCGGCTTACGGAATATTACAATGCAATGTTGATTTTTCTTTTGAGGCAGCGGTTCACGGACAGCGATCTTACGATACTGATCTACAAAGCTAAAGTTCTAATTAACACAGACTAAAAATACGATGTATTTTCTTATGTTACAGGTTCAGTTCAACACGTGTGATCAAGATGTTGAGAATTGTATTGTTGAGCGTTGTGATTGCTCTGGCAGCAGGATGCAGCACCTTGCAGCGTCTGAAGGTTAAGGCCCAGTGGACCGCCGCCTGGGGAGACGGTGACACCCGTGGAGACTTCGGAATGGCCCTCTTCAAGGCGTAAGTAGGCCTATAACCTATCTCTCTCATTAGCGCATTATGGGATGCAAACCATCGCGACCAAAGGTTTTTTCAATTCAACGTCATCATAAATGTCTTAGTTAGCTCTTTCTGCTTCATTTAAATACTTATGTTATGGGTCTACGAAGGTTATAAATGTTTTACTCTTTCAGTGCGGGGATCGACTTTAGACGTAAGATGACGTCAATAGACGTCAGAATCTGTCTAAAGTCGATGATACGATTACCCGTGCTGAAAAGGTTATAACCCTACAGTAGTCATTTTGTGTTTTTACCAGCACTACAGCTGTAAAAATAAAATATGTTTTAAATCTTGATCACGTTGGCACATAAAGCAGCAGGATCGATATGTTTCACTGAACCACATATATTTACATTGAGGCGGACACTCTCTCGTGTACGTTGACCATGCTGTGCATGCGGCCCACCATGTCTATATTGAGCGGATCATGATGAAACACCTACTTTACATTTCACTTGAATCTGCGAATCGCTGCAGCGAGACGCGTACAACACAAAAGTGAATAGTTCAGAGCTCTAGGGGTTAAAACACAACATTGAATTGACGTAATATATTTCCTTGGAAATGAAAGAGTGTATCTGCCACTCTACAAGGGGGAAGATACGCCCTTTCATATCCAAGGGGACGGCATATTGTTTGTTTGCCAAAAAATATTTACAACTACCTACCGGGTATTGAACATTTAGCTGTTAGTCCAGTAAAAAGAGGAACGACCCTCAGTTATTTTTTTACATTGCCATTCTAAACAAAAATATAACTCCGAATTGAAGAGCTCATTCACTTCAGCTTTGAGCGTTTTTTCTGTTCAGTATCTTCGCCCAGGCCCCACAGACCCGTGAGCTTTTCAAGAAATACCTCGGAGACGACTACAACCTGAACAGCCCAGACTTCATTGCTCACGTGCGTCGTCTTTTGGGAGGTATGGATCAGTGCATCTCTCTCCTGGACGATCAGCCAACACTGGACGCCCAGCTGCTCCATCTGAACGGCAAGCACACCGCCTGGGGCATCCCAACCAACTACTACCGCGTAAGTAATATAAACATTACTTAAGCTATCATCACTATATAGGCCTACAACACAAGGATCATAAAGTTAAAATCAGTAATAGTATTGCAAAATGAATGATAAATATAATAATCTATTTTATAAGTATGTTTAACCCACTGAGCACACAACATTGTAGCGACGTATATCAACGTTAATGATGTTGCTTCAACGTCGCAACAACGTCGTGTACCCGGTGGGAATGTAGGTCTAATTAGTAGCGTTGCCAACTATCATGTGAGTGAATAAAATTTTATGTGATCATAATAACTAAACAATATGTTTATGTTTAAATAAATTCGCACAAAAGAAATTTGTTGCAAATCAACAATATAATTATAGCATTTTATTATTCGCTGACGCCCTTCGCTAATTTTTCTCATGACTCGTCTCTCTGTGTTTCAGGTGATGGAGAACGCCCTTCTGCAGGTCGTCCCCGCCCAGATCTCACGTTGCTTTGACGAGGATGCATGGAGGATGTGCTACCGTGTGATCTCCAACGGTCTCTCTCAGTAAATCACCAATGTCTGACCAGAACGACCAAGATACGATTTGAGTCAGTGATCGTGGTGGAGCGCCGTGGTCGTGACGTCTTCGTGGCGGCAGCTGAACCTCTGGCCTATCTCGGGGGTTGTGCCGAGCACCGCGCGGTTTTCCACTATTCTGTCCCATGAGAAACCAAGATCAAGCAACAAGTATGAACACAGTGGACGCTACCACCTGAAACCACCCGATGTCGACACGATCCTCTCCTCATTATACCATCTTTTCTATTGAGTCATACCATCATCATCACACATAACATCTGACGTCCACCTCCACGGAGCTGAAAACCACCGACAGTCGCTGCTTTTTCTGATATCTTGATTATTCTGTTTCAATCGCAATAAAACCAACCAATTCTGTTTAAACCTTTGTTTTGTCTTACTTTACGGCTAATATATATTTTCTTACTAGTTGAAAGCTAGCTCGATCAGTGCTATATATAATTATATGCACAAATTCTCGAGGTTATTGTCATTAAAAAACCCCTGATCATTACACATAAGAAAATATCCTTGTTCCTGTGTCACTAAAGATATTTCTGTAAAATTCAGTCGGATGCATAGTTTTTGGAATGTCGGCCATTTTGCTTTTTTTCTGTCATTTTGAATTTTGATTATTTTTGGGATGATCGAGGTTGTATACGTATCACAATGACTCTTCATTCTCTAGATATCGGTCATTTTGAATTTGTCTGTCATTTTAGATAAGGTTGTATGTGTATCATTAGGACCCCATTGTTAATTCCTTTTTAGCATCATAATATGCACCGTTCTCAAGATATCGGCCATTTTGAATTTGTTTGGATGATGCCGTAGGCCTGTATAATAATGGTCTCACCACCCTAAATAAACCGCGATCAAGTGGTGAGTGTCTTCTGACTGGAGAGTAGGTATATAGATTATTGTTTTAGGTTATCTCATCCTCTGGTGAATTAAAAAAAATACAGTGACGTTATAATTTTGTAAATATTGAGTAAACATACCTCATTTTCAAAAGGATTTGTAAAACAGATCGGTCAGCATACCCTTATCGGGGCTGTTGTTTTTAATGAACATTCAGGATTTAAAATGTTGGGTCACATTTGGGGGGGGGGTAACTATAAGGGAAGTTGTGAAGTCGGCCTGTAGAATTTTTGCATTACTCACTGGGCACATGACGTTGTTGCGACGTTGAATCAACGTCATTCACGTTGATTCAACGTCGCAATAACGTCGTGTGCCCAGTGGGTAGTAGGCTACATTCATTTTAATGTCCATTTTGAACTTAAGCAAACTTTGCCAACCATTCTGGATGGTGAGTAATATGTACCAAAATGATACACATCATGAACACAAATTTCACTGATTTTAGCGTCAGATGCACGGTTCTCAAATGTGTCATTTTATATTAACATTGAATGTGTAGACTGGGCCCATATCATAATGTTGAGGAAACATGTGACAAGGGGTGGATCCAGCTTATTATTCATGTTGCATAAAATCTTCGTGTAGATATAAAACATAGGCTATACATTAGCTTTATATAGACCTACCTTTCAGACTAAGTTCAAAGTCCAAAAATGTATGCCCTATGTAGGCCCTAATATCAAGTCAAAAAAATAATACAAAAATCTGTATCAGATAAGCCTACTACCTGAATAGCGCCGCTGTGGGCTGGGCTCCCGCAGCTACGTCACATAAAAAGCCGATCATTACCGAAGTCTTGTCGGCTGTTTCCGGCACGCTCGCGCAGAACCAACTAGCTAGGGTAGGCTATTAAATTTTGTACTGCTAATCCAGCTTGTTGCTAATCCAACCGAATAAAGCCACACTTTGATATTATTATGCAAGCCCACGTAAACTACCGGTAGGCCCCTATATTGGTTTATTTTAGATAATAAATCGTGTTCACCACACTCCATCCTTTACCAGTCTCGTATAGGCTATAGACTATCAATATAAATTGTTGTTGTTGTTGTTGGTGAATGGTAGGACTAGTTACCGAATTTCAAAAGAAAGTGTAATTTTTTCTGAAGGTAAAACATGTAGCCTCTATATGTAGATTACCGTATACCATTTTTTGAATAGGCCTGTCAAATTTCATGAGATTATAGTTATACGGGTCAATATTGGCAAAGTGTAATAAAGTGTAACAAACACAGTTAAATTATAACATATATCTTTAAAAAAAAACCCAACTTTCAATGAAATGGTTGATGAGAGCTAACAGTAAAAAGATTTTACCACAATCACATTAAAGTTGTAGTTTTTTCTTGAAAACCAACAAAATTATGTCATATTGAGGGGGGAACACTCAGCCCAGGTATGTTTAATATAGACTGTGTTATAGGTATGTTATAGCCCAGCTAGTGTATGATACAAACTAACTAGGTTTATTTTTTTACTATTATTATTTAAAAATTCATGTCACATCAAGCTGTATGATATAGACTAGGATTAAAAAAAAAAAAAATGATATTTTTAAATTTCATTTTATTACAAAATTCATGTCATATTGAGGGGGAACACTCAGCACAGGCAGTGTATGATATAGGCTAGCTAGGTTTAAAAACTTGAAAAAAAAAATTATTTCATTTTATTTCAAACCCAGCGATTGTATGATATAAGTTAGCTAGGTTTTAAAAAAATGTTTTTTTTTTAATTTATTTTTTTCAAAAATTCATGTCATATTGAAGGGGGAACAATCAGCCCAGACAGTGTATGATATAGGCTAGCTAGGTTTAAAAAACTTAGAAAGTGTTTTTTGAAATTCCTTTTATTTCAAAATTCATGTCATATTGAGGGGGAACACTCAGCCCAGGCAGTGTATGATATAGGCTAGCTAGGTTTAAAAACTAGAAAAAAAAATTTATTCCATTTTATTTCAAAATTCATGTCATATTGAGAGGGGAACACTCAGCCCAAACAGTGTATGATATAGGCTAGCTAGGTTAAATTTTAAATTCATTTATTTCAAAATTCATGTCATATTGAAGAGGGGAACACTCACATTTTTCAATTCATTTTTTGGGGATTGTGAAGGGGGAACATACAGCCAAGAGGAGAGAACGCTCTGTTCTAATTGTATTTGCACGGCGAGTGACTAATAGTGTAGTAATGTAGTGTAATAATGTGTGCCTAAAGCACCCTGCCCAGTCAGGGAGTTTGATCGAATCTCTCAGTTAGAAGGGTGGAATTAGAGACTACTGTTAGACTAGTACTAGATGAAAGGTAAGGCCTAGACCAAGATTAATTGTCATTAAATTATTAAGATATAGGCCTAGTGAAACTGAAAGACAAATTAACTTGTAGTTGTAGCGCATGTTTTTGCCGATTTCTTAATCAATTCTCAACAGATATTCATGAAATTTAGCGAGGACTATTTGCCAGTCATCCCCCAAATACTTTGAAATTTTAGTTGAAAAATATACAACAGTTCAAAAGTTAGGGCCTAGACCATCTGGCATGTTTCAGTAATGCAATTCAGGGCTTAAAACGGAATTTAATTTAACCAGTTTAATGAGTTCTTATAGACTATAGAGGGACGTCGTAATTAGAAAATTATTAGGCCCAGTCTACATGAGGGGAACAACCAGCCCAGTATAAGACAGGAAGTAAACATTGCCGTAACCAAGGGTGACACGCATGCGCACCGACCCCAGGGGACGGGGGAACTGCTGGCCGGCCACACCGTGTCCTCAGTAGATTTTTGTGAATTCCTTGCTGAACATGTGGCCATTTGTGGGTGTTTTTGGTCGGCGGAAATTACGCATGTTACTTTTTGACGAAATGAAATGAAGTTGTGTTTTTTATGTAATGATGTGTTTAACTTGAAAAAGATAATAAAAAAAATATATAAATAGATATATATTAATGGTCCCCGTTGGAACATTTTAATTACCTTCAACGATATAAGTTATCATAATACCTAATCCTAAATAGCCAATTGTGACCCTAAAGAGCTAACGCCAAAGTCAGAAGGCCCGTGCAGCCTGTATTCAGGGCTAACTATCCCGAACACACAAACAACAACATACTGAAATATCGGCCACTAAAAGCGTAATTTTGTAGTTTAAACACTGTAAAAAGAGGTAAGTTTTTAACAACTGTTGCTGCAGTATGGTCTGTGGTTCTAGAGTAGACTGTCATTTTGAATTTTAAGTCCGTAATATTTGTATAAGTGTCCCGATTCAGTTCGGATGGAAATGAGCTTTTTCACCGGGCGATAATAAAGGCTTCTGTCATTCAGAATGAGCAATAAGATAGATAGGCTAGTCTACCCGCCGTCAGATTAACTTGTATCGCATGTTTTTCGTCGATTTCTCAGTCAATTCTCAACCGATTTTGATAAAATTTTGCAAGGACTATTTTCAAGTCCCGCGGCGACGACAGTGAAATTTTCATCCAAAAATATCATATAAACTCGCCGTCAAATTAACCAAGATCGTATGATTTTCGGCGATTTCTCCGTCAATTCTAAACCGATTTTCTTAAAATTTTGCAAAGGCCATTTTCTATTCAAATCCTAACAGCCCTGAAAATTTCGTAAAATTATATAGCGTATTTCAAAAATTAGACCATTTGACATGTAATGAATTGAAATTACGACGTTGCTCTTTAAACCCATTAAACTAATTTTGGAATTTTATTACAAGGTCTAACTTTTGAAATATTAAATATTATTATGCCAAATTTTTACCCCTGTTAGGATTTTAATAGAAAATGGCCTCTGCAAAATTTCAAGGAAATCGGTTTAAAATTGACAGAGAAATCGCCGAAAAATCATGCGTTCCTGGTTGATCATTATTAATTTGACGGCGAGTATAGTTCAAAAGTTAGACTATTTGACATGTAGCCTAACGTTAGTAAATTTGTAATTACGACGTCCCTCTATAAACCCATTAAACTGGTTAAATTAAAGTTTGTTTTTAGCTCTGAATTGCATTACATGCCAGATGGTCTAACTTTTTAGCTATACAATATTTTTCAATGAAAATTTCACGATAGTCGCCGCGTGACACAAAAATAGTCTTTGCAAATTTTCATGAAAATCGGTTTAAAATTGACTGAGAAATCGGCCAAAAACATGCGATACAAGTTAATCTGACAGCGGGTATAGATGGATAGATAGATAAATAGATTTATTCAGCATTCACATAAAAAATAGGGTTAACAATCAGTATGATAAATACATTATGCATTCAAAATACAATGTGACCACCATTCTGGAACACCAGGGATGAAAACACTGAAAAGTATCCTGGTGCAGGTCACTCATTTTTTACCATTTCCACAGTCACAGTGGTCCCTATATGCTGTTCCAGAGTGGCGGCGACAAGAGCAAGTCATTTTTATACTTTCAATCATTACATTAGTTTTATCACAGATAAACTGTTGACTAGGAAAGTCATAACATTTTCACAAAAATACAGGCAGAAACTGCCTCGACTAGAGGAAATATGAAATAATTATGAAAGTTTATAAATAGTGCATTGATGATAATATACAATCTAAAACCCTTATTATTTACAAGGGTTTGTGGAGAAATTCCCAGACTCTGCTTGTTATAAATTAATTAAAAACATTGTAAAAAACGAGCTGAATAAAATGGCCTTATAATCTCCAGAGCACATAAATTGGCAAACATACCCGCCTATATTTATAAGACTGTGTGATTGTAAATATGATTAATAGAAATGAAAATCACTCCGAGCTTCAGTAATTAGCTCCTCTCTGAGATGCTTATTGACTCCTTTCTTAAACGAAAGTAAATCTTCAGCTGATCCAGAGAAACTGGGAGCGCATTCCATATTTTACCGGCTGAGAATCTAAAATTTTTTCCCCCTGATGATTTTACGTGGGGTAAAACAACTGATAGAATACTATTTCTGGTGAAAAAAGAATGTTGATCATTGACCATTGACCATGGAAATGTCCCGCTTTAAATATTGAGGGACATTTCCATGGACAATTCGATACATATTGTTTAGCTTGATTTGTTTAACCCTTTGACAGACTGTGATCCAGTGCAACAAAGTAAACTCTTCTATGCCGATGTGAGACCTAGGGGGGGTAGCCTAGAACAAATCTCATAGTTTTGTTTTGCAAAATTTGTAGTTTTTTTTTGTAAGTTGACCTGGAGACCCTCAAACCATGCGGAGCAGGCATAATCAAAATGACATAAAATTAAAGATGTAGCCAAAAGTTTCCTAGAATTTCTATCCAAATATTTAGCCTGTCTCCATAAAAATTTGAGTCTAGAGTTTTCCTTTTTTAAAATACTTTCTGCTATATATATTTCCCTCTCGGTGACTGGTCTAGGCTAACTCCCAGATATATCGCATTATATTTGGCAGTAACTCTATTGTCTCCACATATAATTTTCATGGTGGACTGTTTGCGTATTTTCTCATTTGAACCGAAAAGAATACTTTCGGTTTTTCTTAAGTGAATGCATAGCTTATTATCCACTTATCAACTAGCCATTCACTTAGGAAAGTCAGTTCATGTCCAAGAGTTTCCTCTATGACAGAAACTGATGTACCTGAGACCAATAATGCTGAATCATCAGCATAAAGAATTAGTCTGCATGATACAGCTGCCTCCATATCATATCAAGAAACAGATAACATAGGGGAACATTACTCAAAAGAAATTCTCTGACGCAATCAGCCTAAAATCAATCATAAATAAATCGGTGGATTTATTTTGGTTTCTTAATAAAACCATATGATGTAACGTTAAACATGCAAGGTCCGAAATTAATGTCTGTCCGACGGTGGAGAATTATCCAAAATGAAAGTTAGCTTTTTGCTGGTAGTCTAAACTCTAGTCCTAAATAACGAAAACCACTTGATATACTAGAAAACACTTTTTAAACACCGAAAACCACACATACCGTATATCCCGTGTATAATGCGATGTTCTTTCTTACCTATTCACGCCACAAAAAGGCACCTCGTATTCTACATAGATGTAGATTTTAATAAAAAGAAATTAGCGCTCTAGCAGCAAGATCAGTGTGTGCAAAGCGTATCTGTAAATGTAGGCCAGTCAGCGTGTTTGGTAAGTAGTAGGCCTGACGATTGTGATAATGCACACAGTGAGCATGATACACTAACATAATGCTGGGTCAAAGTTAGGACAATGTCGACAACTCTGGCCTAACATTTAAGCAGCATCGGACAGTGAGTCGTGGTTCAATGTTGGGCCACCGTTTACGACGCTGACACAACATTGCTGCAGCATTGGGTGAACGTGTTGTGTTTGCTGGAAGTCCCCGTCTCACGTCCCGCCATAAGACAGCTACGCGCGCGGCACCTTTGAAAACCACGGGCAGATAAATGACACAGTTTGTCTGCAACCAATTCACACTCCTCTGTTCATTTATATTAATAATGATTTAATCTAAGATCACCTTTCATATTGGATTGTTCTACTTTGTACAACGGTAGGCCTATCTGAACATGATATTTTATTAATATATATGTAGTACTAGATCCTATGAGTATTTTCCCCAAATTATAGAAAGATTGGATAAATTTTAAAATTGTCCAATAGAATTATGCTGAGCCTTTTCTCGTAACTGCCGACATGCTAAAAGAAATATTTGACCACATTCCACAGTTTTCACTGAGCAAGAAAAATGCTGTGCTAGATCAAAATCTGAGCTAAAATAAAAAATCCTCCAAAAGATGGCACCTTAATGTGCAAACGGTTATGGGGGTAACAGAATCCAAAACATCACCTGGACACTTGAACTTTTTGAAGCAGCTGAAGAAAACTACCGGGATGATGCCGCTGTTGAGAGTTTTGTTTTTAGATACACCAGGGCATCCAACGAGTGCCCCGCTATACAGAAACAGTATAGTAGCAAATACACCATATATATGCACATAACAATCAGAAATTTGGGCATAGAAGTCTAAAATCTGAAGTCCGATGGCTGAAGTCTAAAGTCCAAAATCTGCAGTATCTGCAAAATTTGAAGTTCAAAGTCTGAAGTTCAAATTTCAAAGTCTGAAGTCTGCTGTCTGAAGTCTGAACTCTGAAGTCCATTTGAAGTCCAAATTTTAAAGTCAGTAGTCAAACTGTCTGAAGTTCAAAATCTGACATCCGAACTCTGAAGTCTGATGTCTGATACATCTGAAATCTGAAGTATGTCGTAATTCTGAAGTCTAAAATTGGTACAAAAATTCAAAATAGCTGCCAGAAAAACGCCTAAGCAAGATTTCAATCAATCTGTGATGATAAAAAATAAGCCAATAAAATTGCTTAACCCTTTCAGTGCGGGGACCGTCTTTATACGTCAGAATCTGATGTATAAAGACGGTCCCTGCACTGAAGGAATTAAAATATTTCTAATGGTCATAGACCCATAACATATGTATTCAAATGAAGCGAAAGACCTAACTGAAATATTTATTATGATTTCAAATTGAAAAAGACCATTTGGTCACCATTGTTTATACAAAAATAGTTCAGCTCTATAAGGGTTAACATTCAAATTGGCCAACAAAATTTAAAAATAGCCACTAAAAAAACATATAAAACTTTCAAACTTTACTGTTACTTGAAAACTCACAGTTGCCCTCCAGTTACATAACGTTATGTTAACTAGTTTGTATAAAAATGATATAATTGTGTAGTTCGTACTTGTTTTCATAATGACACTAAGATTTATTCACTAATTTGTTCCCGCATGAACCACCTCTGCAATTCTAGCTCTTTCTCAACTGGTTTATCTCCAACACCTTTAAATTATTTAACTTTCGTGGACTACTTATTTATTCTCAGATTAGAACAATACACACATTTGTAGACAAGTTTCTTCTCAATAGAGCTATTGAAATTTTAGAAAGATCAACCATTTGTAGTAGATATGCAACAATGAAGATAGTCATATTATTCATCATTTTAGACATTTTATTCTAATATTATCAATCAAATAAAGTACATCCTGAAATCATGTGAGCATGATGTTCAAACATGATGAACTTGTAAATTTTCAACACTTCGCTCTGTTGACAAACGACTAGAATAATTATGATGATAATATCTTTATTTTGCTTAAAGCGACACAATCAGGCTAAAATCATCGGGAAGTCAGTGATTTTATTTTGGCTTTTTAATATGACCATATGATGTAAACATGTCCATACACTACAACTGCAAAAGTTTTAAAATGTTCATGCTGCGCATTTACCAGTTAAGCAAGATATAGAGACGAAATTCACGATTTCTTATTTCGAACATGCATGTCCAAAATAAGAAATACAGGAATTTCGTCTTTATATTTCGCTTTAATTTAAAAAAAATTGCAGTTCTAGTCTCCAGATGGACATGTTTACATCACATAGTCATATTAAGAAGCCAAAATACAATCACCGATTTTCAAATGATTTTAGCCTGATTATGTCGCTTTAAATATTTTTCTTGACAGTTTTCAGGTGTATTTTAAAGAAAAAAATGGAACAAGAACGTGCCATGCCATCGTCCTACGAGACCCACACCACCACAACAACTGCTATTCAGTTTCACCCTGACTACCTGAGAACAATACCGGGTATACTGAAAGTTGTAGAATGTGTAAGTATATGTGCTTGTATTGAATTCAAATAATCTCTCTGGAAAAGTTATCAATCTAGTAATTTTAAGGCAACATTTTAAATGGTGCTCAATAATAACAAATGATGATTGCTTGAAAATAAAAGAGACCAAATTTATTCTTTAAAAACTCTAATACTCAGATGATTGAGAACAATTATAATAGATTAATATTTATTAGAATAATTGAATAATTTAAATGTAGTTTTGATCTTCTGGTGCCTGGTTTTACCACCAAAAACATTGAAAATGAATCAACTTATATTTTTCAAGTGATTTTTTTTAAGCTGTTCCTTATGTTCAGTCATTTCTACACGTACAACTAATCTGATCTTTAGGGCTCGATTTTTCTTATGGGAGAATAGTTATTAATGGGAACAAGACAATTTTGATTTGCCCAGAAAAATAGCAATGTGTCACACAAAAAAAAAATATATATCAACTTATGTTCTGGGACATATAAGACTGTGATCAGATAGATCTTTTACATTTATTATACATTCAGGTCTTTCCCTCCTAACCAACAGTAAACCATCTATAGGTCGTTCACTGTTGCTTGGGAGGGAAAGACCTGGGAACACTTGAATTCTAAAAATAAAAGCATGTTCTGTCCTGATAGTGGCCGTGTCACCAGCAGAGACAGATATATAATTTGTTATGTTTATGACAAATTTTCGGTGCATTTCAGACAGTGTAGTAAATTTTTCTGTTTTAGAAGTAAAGTTTTAGTGAATATTTATTGACAGTTTACCATGTTTACTTAAGTGATCATATTTGTTAGAACTATGTTTCCCCCTGAAATCGAGCCCTAGCCTTTCTGATAATGTTGTATACATGTAGACAACTTTGTAAGTGACACTTGACAAAGAAAACATACATGTAGGTGACACTCACAACAGTGTCGTCTCAAATTGAACAAAATGGTAAAATAAATTACTTTCCCTCAAAGCTGCGTGATAGAACACAAGGTAAGTTTATTGATGTCGTGATCTAATGAGCTTAATTGTCTACCATTATATGGCAGAACAGCGTATCTCTGTCTCAAGTCATTTTGAGATTATAAGCAATTTTGTATTTGCAAATTCGAATTGTTCCATAGCATATAAATTATTTTATTTATTCCACTATGCATGAAGTAAATATAAGTGTAGTGGTATATTTCTATTTTTGCAATTTTTTTTTAGTACATCCCATCAGCATTATCAAATGTCAATGTGTAGTGCTAAGTATTATATTATTGCAGGCCTGGTTACAGTGGTAGTCGCTGAATTAATTTTGTATAAATCATAGAGACCAAAGGGTTTTAATCAATTCGAAAGCATCATAAATGTCTCAGTTAGCTCTTTCTGATTCATTTTTTCGTTTTTTCTTAAAAAAATGTTTATCTGATGAACAGCTGATACTAAAAGCCAATAAATTACAAAATCAGTCACTGTCAGTTCTTTAAAACGTGTATGGGACACCACAAAACGAAACCAACAATTTTTTTTTTTTTTTTTAGAATTTATACGGTCGGGCAGCCGGCATTTCCGGCACTGTGGTGAACCCTGACGACCATTAGTAATATTTTTATTTTCACAGTGCAGGGATCGACCTTAGTCGTCAGAATCTGACGTCTGTAGACGTCAGATTCTGACGACTAAAGTAGATCCCCGCGCTGTAAGGGTTAAAAGTAGAAGGCATATGTCTACACCGTGGAAGAGGGCTATCTATCTGTCTACAGACGTCAGATTCTGACGACTAAAGTAGATCCCCGCGCTGTAATGGTTAAAAGTAGAAGGCATATGTCTACACCGTGGGAGAGGGCTATCTATCTGTCTACAGACGTCAGATTCTGACGACTAAAGTAGATCCCCGCGCTGTAAGGGTTAAAAGTAGAAGGCATATGTCTACACCGTGGAAGAGGGCTATCTATCTGTCTACAGACGTCAGATTCTGGCGACTAAAGTAGATCCCCGCGCTGTAAGGGTAAAAAGTAGAAGGCATATGTCTACACCGTGGGAGAGGGCTATCTATCTGTCTAGACTGAATCAAATCACAATTTCAGCTTTTTAGAACTTGGATGAAGAAAATGTGTATTTCAGAAAGTAAGTCACTAGGACCCATTGACGTCTGCTAAAAAGTACATTGTTTTTATACTCAACTTATATGACGTGCAACATTTTGATATGCACAATTGAAAAGTTATCTTTCTTGAGAAAAATCAGAGATACACCCTTCTGCCACATACATGTAACAGGACTTGTGTGAATGTAGAAATAACCATGATAATGAACTGTATATTATATATTATATATATGTATATATACTACTATATATATAATATATATATATGTGTCATCAACTATATTTGTGTAGTTCAGTTTCAACCTTTTCATACATGAAAACCACCAGTATTTCTACTCTATTCTCTCTTTCTAGGTACAGTTCTTTTTTATATGTACAGGTGTTGTATCAGTATGTTAGTTATATAAAGATGACATAATTGGTCATGTGACACGGAACGGAAATTTACATTAGTACGGTAGATTGATATAATAAAATATATAATAAAACCAAAGTTGCTATTGAAGAAAAAATATTAACCCTTTTCATGCAGAATATTCCTGGGCTAATCGTTCATTCTTTGGGATATTAAATTGTAAAAAATGACTAATTTCCGGCCATATTTACATCATTTGGATAGGCTTCCATCATGTTAAGGATATAAAATTTGATATCAATGCTGGTATGGACTGGAGTTTAGACTATTCCGGCATAGTACCTCAAGGTCATCCCAAGGTCAAATCACACACAATTTAAACAATTTATCACATTTTGTACTGTTCATTGCATTCTACTGGACATTAGTATACAGTGTTTTTTCAGCTGTTAGGGTTGGTTATTGCCATTCCGGGGTCAAAGGAGGGTTGTAGTAAGTAACGTTCTGTGAACTTTCTAAGGTCATTTCATAAAAAAAAAAATTATCGAGTAAAAGCAAAAAAAAGTGTGCAAGTTATTTATCCCTGTCTATGATATCATTGGGTCTGAAGGGTGATATGGTCTGGACTTTATCTTCACCTGTTTACAAATGTTGTCACAAATGATAAAAATTCTAATTTCGTGTAATTTTTTCTAATTTTTTGCCAATTTGACCTTGAAATGACCTTGACATTACCTTGGCATGACCTTAATGAGGTACCTAGTTAAAGAACAACCCCATTGGAGAACAATCCAGCATTTAAGGGGTTAATAAAAGGTTAATACCCCCTCCCATAGTAAAGCAAGGGTACATTCTACATACATGGGTTACAAAATGATATCTGAATGTTCCACAACACAATTGCGTGGCTGTGACATAGTGACCTCATCTTTAAATGGAGAAGTTAACTCCTGCTGAAAATGGCCTACTTTTCATACATGTAGACATTGAAATATTCGTCACAATTTCATGGTATCCGAGATTTTGGTGGGCGGCGCGAGTGGTTTTTACACAGCTGATGAAAATTTGAGCATATAATATGATCAAATAAACATACCAATTGAATTATCAACAGTTGACCTAAGTCTTGTACTTTAACCCCTAGAGCACTGAGCTATTCAATTTAAATTTTCAGTCACTTGAAGCTTTTTCTCGCTACTGCGACACATAACTTCAGGTGACTGAAAGTTGATGTGATTTATGAAATTTACGTCCAGTCATTGTCTCAAGATTCAAGATATATTTTAATTTAATCAACTGGTTATACAGGACGTGAGCTAATAAAAATACAGAATTTCTATTGTAGTTGACATCGATGTTGTAATAATGTTGGGCCACCATCGAAGACGCTGTCCCAACATTAGTACAACATTGGTTCAGCATTTCATGTTTGCTGAGTAGCAGGGTTCAATTTGTTCAGTATCGCGTAGCGAAAAACTACCTAAACTTGACCAATTACTAATCAAACTTTAAAGTGATTAGCAGAGTATGTTATAAATCCTTTGAATAAGAAAAATCTGCGTAATCTGGAACTCGGTTTGAAATCGCTACACACAATTTTCAAACAAATTGAACCCTGGGTAAGGATTAAATTCGCTACTTGATGGCGTGGGGGTTTAGCTTGTGTGACTTACTTGCTGATACACTGGGTGACAGGTGCTGTGCCTCATAGTGATCATCTGCGCCAGCATCGTCTGGTGGTTCAGTCAGTATGGCGGAGGATGGGTGCTGTTTGTCTCCATCATGGGGGTGATCCTCACCACTCTCCTCCTCATCGCTCACCTCTTCCAGCTGATCCGTCAACTTCCTGAAGGCCCCTGGGCTTTTGTTGTAAGTATATATACACAGTCACCCTGGAGGATTTGTGAACACCAGAGTAAAGTGGAGCTTGTCACTCTTTGATACCCAAGGCTTGTCTCTTTGTTCTTTATAGCGCTGGCAGCGCTCGCACAGCTGTTGAAATGCTGGTTGTGTTTCTACTAACCCTTTTCGTTTCAACCCTTTCCCTGCTAGAATCATGCTTCCCGCCAAATTTCAAACAAAATAAATGCAGCTGAAATTCATCAAATGGTAAATACTTTAAATTGTAATATTTTTCACCATTTTAAGCTGGAAATTGCATAAAGCAATTCCATCTTGAAATGAATAAAAAACAGTAACAAACATTTCAGCAGCAAAAGGGTTGCTTAAAAAATTCAATTGGAGAGATCTCTTTTTTATAAATAAAATTTTTTTGTCATTAGAATCTCAAAAAACGAGTTCGCAATTTGAGTTTCAAATGAGTATAATTAAAAACAAACTGTTTGGCAGGACAATAGTTTCTAATTGTCCTATTTATAATGGCAATTTAAATTACTGCATACTTTAAGAGCTCATATAGAACCCTTAAACTGCAATGACTGTATATTTATGTGCCAAGAACAGCATAATCTTGCTTAACATTTATTTCTCATCATTCTTAAAATATAGATATCTGGTATTCAAACTACCCTGTTTTTCATCCAATTAAAGCTGGAAATTGTATAACTATAAGCATTTTAAATTTATAATGGATGGAATGTAGTAAAAACAACCCAGTGGTTCTAGTTTAAGGCATTGGGTGAGCAGTTTTTGACAAATTAAATATTCCTTTCAGGTTTGTTCACGGCTATATTTGCCTACCTAAGGTATTAACATTAATTAAGTATACAATAAGTTGTCCAATTATCCATTACTCATTCTCAGATGAAACGCCACAACTTGTATCTGTTATTAATATTTAAGTTATGATCCTGAAGTATTGACATGATGATGCATGGGTTTATCAGAATGCAGCATGCTTTAGTTGTTCTACATGCATGTGAGCCTGTATACAGCAAAGGAACCTATAAGATGAATACAAATCAAGGTAAGGGTGTTATGCAGCAGTCAATAGTTAGCTGCAAATCCAAAAGGCAGTATCTGCTTACTTGTAAGCAGATACTCACCTGGTATTGCACTGCGTTATACTGATTATATCTGGATCACGTTTATGATTCCTCCCTTTGCGCTTGATGCGCTCGATCACCTGCATTTATTACTGTTTATCCTCCATGTAGAACAATGCACCTGATGTAGGCATACACTGATTTAACCCCTTAAGCACCAGTCCTGTCTTAAATAATATGTATCCTCCTCTCAGCGAAGTTGTGGGCTGGGGTTCTGACATCACGATGGACATCGGGCCAATTGGCCAGCCATCCGAATTTTGGTTTCTGGGGCCAATTCAGGACACAAACTCTTGTGCAAAACACAACATGAAGTACTAGTGATTAATTCAATTTTTTGGGGTTTGTGCATGGTGCTAACAGATTTTTTTTGTAATTTTAAATTGTACAGCATGATCCTACTTGCGGATCCCAGCAGAGCTGCTCACAGATCATTATAAAATCATTACATACTCATATTAATTTTGCTTTTGCTGTTTGAATTGGTCCTTGAAAAAAAATACTCTTATGGTCCTTGAAAGTCCTTGAATTTTGTGATTGGTAAAATGGATGACCCCTTGCCCTATATTCTCGTACAAGTTATGATATATCGTAGGCTTCGGATTGGTCAAGATTGCCATCTCGACAAGTCGAGATGGCAATTTTGACCAATCCAAAGCCTTCAATATATTGTAACTTGTACGAGAATACGGGCCCCGTACTAGCGGTGTGGTGGTGATTGCCTCTAGATACTCAGCCTGATCACGTTCATTCTGGCGGTGGTGAACCACTGGGGGGTGTCACAGAACTGGGTGGAGTCTGTCGCCATACTTGCCTTCATCACGACTGTAATCGACCTGTGTCTGCACCTGTTCAACCTGATCAGTCGTTTTCCTGGCCCGTGGCTTCTTATTGTGAGTATTCTGCAGCAGAGGTTTATTCTTTTTTCAGCTCACTGTCGGCAAAGAGCATGTAGATGTAAAAGGTATTGGTTACGAAACAGTCACATCACTTTCTGTATGTATTGAAATTCAGATGAAGTCAATAAATGTTACCCGGTACCTAGGAGCATATCACAATAAATAAATATAAATAGCAGGGAAAATGTAATACCGTACTTTGATATCATACAATGGATGAAAATCATGTTTTAGTCATGAATAAATTCAACACATGTTTTGATGTTCCCACAATGCCAAATCAGATCAAATTTGTTTTCAGCAACCAATCTATACAAATTTTCATAAAATATTAAGCTGTGTTACTTATACATAGCAAAATGCCATGGTCTCCTTTGTATATGATTTTATTATGTGAACAATTACATGCCGTAGGTGAGAACAAGGTATGTTTTAAGAGTGTCAAGTCGAGTTGCATTTTTAGCTTTGCCAACGGCCAAAGCTTATGTTATCAGTTCAATCTGTTGTCGCTGTGATTTCGACATCTTCGTCTTCTTGTCTCAAATGAGTAAGCTCAGGCACTCTACATTAAGTGATTAATGTCCACCTACCTGGTCTGAACATTAATTGTTCATGAGAAGTGTGAGACTCACATAGTTTGCAGAAAAAATGACTTTTAAAACACTTCTTGCTCCCAGGGTGGTTTGTACTGTAGTGTAGCATTTCAGGGTTGTGTGTATAGAAATGTACACAATAGAGACTGGTTGTTCCGTCGTTAGAACGCCCCCCCCCCCTGCCCCCATTGCATGACTGAGTGCCACAGTGTGGAGGGGTGGCGAACAATAGATATACTTTTCTCACATGATTCTGCTCTAGCAGATATTATATGGCAGTATGTTCTTGCTTTACAAGTAAGCACATACTGCCTTTTGAGTTTTGTACACTTACAAAATAGTAGACTACTGCGGAGTGCGTATATTGAACAGACACCTGTCTGGTTAATCCAAAAAGTTTGTGCTATGCTGGTGCAATGTTGTACCAATACATGGCTGTGGTTGGACCAACATCTTTGACGTCGGCCCAGCACATATCCAACACGTGCTTACTGTAATGTATTGCGTTTGTGGGCTCACAATCGTCTCCGCCTTAAACAAAGGCAAGAAACAGTGTTGGCCTAATATGGGGCCAGTCATGGGGCCAGTGTCACAGAAACTGTGTCAAACATTAGAACAACATCGCGTAGGGACATAACTAATCTCTGGTCACTGTACCCTGCCTTAATGAGCCTTCCACGCCTTTTAAATTTGACCGCAAAATTCCAATGAGGTATTCATAAAAAAAATTCAACTTATTTTGACAAGTTTAATCGGCTCGGTTAATTAAAAAAAACACAAACTCATAGCGATGACTGTCTGGTGAACTACAACATGTTCATAACACCACCACTCAACGACCCTCACCTTGAATCGTTGTCACAATTGAAAATGCAGCAAATCTAAGCCTTTGTCTGTACACACTGTAAGGAGTTGTGCGGTGGGAAATAATATTTTTTTTATTATATTAAATCCATCCGGTGTGTGTTATTTTCTACCCTATGCATGGAAATCAGAAACTAAGATGTATTTTGGATGACCTAGATTTATGACCGACATGGTGGGAGATTCAATAGTTAAATACCAAGGTAACAATTTGCAGTTTGATACACATACACGATGACTCCGTTGTAGAGAAAATAACTAAAAATATTTTAGGGATTTAGCATATATATTTCTGGGCTATGTTTAGTGTATATATTGTACTTAGTTGACATTTTTTTCTAATGAAAAATAGACTGACTGATTAAGATGTTTGAAGTTTTTTTTTAGAATAATTATTTAAAATTGTGGTGAGCTTTTGCTGTCCACAGTGTAATACTTTATACATATTTATATTGTAAGTGGACTTTTTCTTTGGAAGCCAATAACAGTAGGTACAATTTTTTTAAATTTTAATGGTCTTTCCCCTGTGCATGCTGTATATTATTATTTTTCCATATTTCTTGCAAAATGCTAGTTATAATATATTCTTTTTTTAAGTGATAATTTAAGTATGATTGGTTTTCTTCATTTTCATGTGGTAAATTTGTGATTGCATGACCATTCATTATGACGATTTCAATTGTCATATAAACTTGAAGAGTGCAAACCGGTACCCAGGTTGTGGAGGTTGAGGGGAGGTTAGGGGTGCTTCTCCCTCAGAAAATATCAATTTTCTACTTTTTTTCACCCTGGAGATTACTTTCATCTCTGGGAGATTACTTTTATACACACATCACTGAAGGGTATAGATGCATCTTTCGGGGGTTGTTACCTTTGACCCACTTTTTGACCTACATTATTCAACCAAATTTCTCAGGCAATCTCTTTCCGCGGCATATCTTGAGAACCCATGGGGCATTACTTTTCACACACACATCACTGAGGGGTGAAGATGAACCTTTTGAGCAATATGACCTTTGACTTACATCTTTCAGCCAAAATAGCTCAGGGTGAGGGCGGGGCGGGGGATTATGTTTTGGTCCACTTTTACTTAACTTTGGTAAGTATGATACATCTAAAATATAAATATTGGAAATTATTTCAGTAACATATTATCATCATAATTAGACCTCTACTGTACAAATTTATCGTGACTGAATTTCATTCATAATAAGTGTATATACAACATAAAGCATATATACAACATAGATGTAGCATAAAGCACTAAGCACGACTATTGTCGTTTTAAATTTGTTTTATTAGCTGATCAAATCACTGTTATTGGGAATGAAATGTGGGTTTATAGGCCGACATCACGATGCTAATATTTGTTCTCAAGTTAAACAAATATAAATAATTTTCACTCACTTGAAGTTGTGAGTGATGACGAGACACAAATTCAAGTGGGTGAAAATTTATATTATTCGATGATTCAAAGATTAAAATGAAAAGCGATTAATTGATGGAATTCTCACCTGTCGAGAAGGCAATGCAACTTTCTGAAGTGGAAGATAACTTTTTGCAGCTGTACTACCATAGATGGTTAATCTATGGTACTACTACATCAGCTTCTGTGTTGATTTTTCAGGAGTTTATCTACTACTTTATCTTCACTGTATTCTTCCTGATTGCGGCCGTCGTATCTGCCGCCAGTGGAAACAAGCATAATTCTATTGCTGCAGCTGCCGTAAGATTCTTCTCTTTATTACTTTAATTTAATGTGCTCATGACTGTTTTAGACATTTTCTCTTTGTTGGTTCTAGATTTACTAGTGAATGTAAAGAATCATCCGGCAACCCCCATTTAAGCTGTGAATACATATATATGCAAAGAGTGTTCATTTGAGTGCGATTTCAGAAAATACATCACTTGTCCAATTAATGAGGTGTGAGCCTTTAGGCGAACACACCTTATTCATTGGCACAAAAAATGAACAACATAAAATTTGTATTTTCACATGATGACATAACTGCCATACAATGTAGTTCAAACTAGAGCAAGGGTTCGATATGGGCTGAAAATGATATACCTGCTACGGTATCTCAAGAACTTTAATCCGAAGGACTTGTTATTTTGTATGTATGATGCTTTCATTTATATAGCGAACACACATTTTTGTTTATTTTTTCACGCATGCATTTCTGTGAGAAATGGAAAACAATTCAATCAAACATACATGGCAGACCATAACATAATCATCAAATAATAGACATAATAACTCGTATCATACATGTCCAAAACCAGTCAATGATGTTTCAATAATTTAAATAATTTACCCTCCTCTGACATTTATGTAGGCATTAATTGTGTTTAACCCTTACAGCGCGGGGATAGACTTTAGTTTTCAGAATCTGACGTCTTTAGACGTCAGATTCTGACAACTAAAGTCTATCCCCACACGTTAAAAAGTGAAAATAACATAGGTATTCAAATGAATCAGAAAGAGCTAACAAAGACGTTTATGATGATTTAAACTTGAAAAAAACCCTTTGGTTTTCAAGATTTTTATAAAAAAAATCAGCGCTGTAAGGGTTAAAAAATTACAATGCTTCACAAATGAGCCCCTAATATTTGGTATATGTTTTTATATGTACCGGTACCCAGTATTACGCTGCATATTTGTTATACATACATACAACATGAATATTGCAGCTGCCTAATTGTTAACTGACATTTTGTAGTTTGATTTATTCTTTCAATTCACTTTTTTATATGGCTACTTTTCCCTTCCATTGCAGTTTTTTGCCTTCTCTGCAACAGCGGTGTATGCTGTGGATACATTCTTTCAGTTTAGAGCCTGGAGAACTGGTCAGTCAGACATGTTTGCCAGTCCGACCACTACCACCACCACCACACGGGTCGAAAGGCGTGAACTCAAATATTAGCTACAACTCCCAAGAATTATCTTTGATATTCCCACTTGATATATGTGGTACATACAGCTTTTAACTTTTGGATGCTCATCCATTTTGTTTCATAGTTTTTATTTGGTTTTATAGATTTTTGTGAATTTTATTGGATCTATTAGCATTTTTATGGAATATTTTTTTATTGTGAATTATGGAGTAATTTTATGCATTGCTTTGAATAGGTATGCTTATATGAAATTAAACACATTTTTATTTTTAAGTTTTATATTTATTACTTTGAGTTCTGAATCATTCCAATTAAAATTGTTGTATAGATCTAGCGCTGAGGTGGAATGATTAAACATCTTTTTTGATGACAGAATTCTCAGTTACCATGCTAACAGCTTTGTTAGTTATCGGCTTATCCATAAATACACAAATAAAAATATAACAATTGTGAATTTAATTGCAAGTAGCACATTCTATGTGTGAACATATACTCCCCTTTCCCAGTATTCTATGCTTGAGCATGTTTGGCCATGTTTCATCGTATAATTTATTCATAAGAAACGTGATCTGATTGTAACCATGACAACAGATGTACATATAGCATATTTCGTACATGTCAGGCATAGTGAAATTTACAGTGCAGGTCAGATGGAATGCTCCCGACAATGCCGAATTCCGCACATTAACGTTAATCTGGCCTTCAGCAATGGTCCAGCAAGGTAAATGATCTGACCAAGCCATGGGAAAAAAATGTCGAGATAAATATCCCAGATGTTCAGAGCAGCTGTCCAGTAAACAAAAACATTTGAATAACATAATATGTCCAATTTTGTACCAACGTCGAAGACGTTCTGCCGACGTTGTACAAATGTCATACAAATGTTTTGTGTTTTCTGGGTACCGCTTTCTATAGTGATTAGTTTAGACCTTTATCAAAATCTTGACAAGCCCTCAATAGTCTGATTAAGCTGGGATAGTAAAGAAGTCTGGACTTAGGCACAATTGGTTCTTTGAGATCTGAGAAATGTGTCCGGCCAGTCAGTACGTGGCGTGATTTGAACTTTTCAATCTGTTCTGTACTTATTTAGACAGGGTGGTGTGATTTTCTAAATAGGTTTAGTGATATATTTCTGAAAAAAATGTCATCACACTCAATAAAATGACTGTGCTGTATCTAAGGTAGGAGAGGAATGATATTTATTCTATATACAAATTACTTGTTCAATGTATTTTACATGGAACAATTGTTAATCTGGTAAATGATGAGAGGTCTGTGAAAACAAAAGGAATGCTCTACACTGTTTTATAATACATTTTCCTCAACATATTTATACTAAGGAGGCATGGAACACTTTTTTAATGTGTCTTATTATTCCCAGTCATCACAAACATCTGAGGCAATGTTGTTGTAATCGTGGGTCACCCTCATATTGCGGCCGGCCAACCTTAAACCAGAGTCAGCTCAATGCCTCGTGTTTGATGGATTAGGAAACTAAAAGAATAATCATTCAGTCAATTGGTTACTTTGTGCTTGATATTATATTCTCTACAAAATCTCAATCAGAACATATTTTCTGCTTTTCAGCTCAATTGTATTTATTATCGTTTATTATGCCGAGTACGTTTACATTATTCTTATCATTTTAGTGTGCATTTGTGTTATCTTATTATATTTATTGTTGTTCATTATTATATAGATATTTTACTAATCCATTAAGTGTTTAGCTATGTTTTTTTATTTTTATTTTATTCCAATATCCAGTACAGACATACAATGAGTCAACTATGACATACAAGACCAGCCAAAAATAGTTATTTAACAAAATTAGCAATATATATATCCATATCATATAGGTAGTATAGTATATGGTCTATGTACACAATGTAGGCTACATCTGTACAACACCTGTGCAAAGCCGGACCAACGTCAAACAAAGACTTTGGGCCGACGTCGCACCGATGCCGCACAAAAGCATCGGGCTTGCAACACCTGTGCAAAGCCGAACCAACGCCGAAGACGTTGGGCCGGCGCCGCACAAATGCCACACAAAAGCTTCGGGCCTGCTGAGATGTAGGCCTATATATGGTCTATTCACGTAATGTACCTTATGTGTTATGATTGTATATAGTGTCATATTATCTATATGTTACCAAGCGAACATAAGCCCTTACCCGGTACCAGTTCTTGCCGGTACTGACTCATGCCTGTCACATGTCGCACACAGTGGCACACACATCAGACCAGCACCATGCCAAGCCACACATCAGACCAGCACCACGCAACGGCCCGCTGTGCCACCACAATGAACCAGCAAAGCTTATAATATTAGGTCACTCAGCCCGCACCGTTTCACTGCGGGTTTGGTGCCGCAGATGGTGAACCGCCGGCAAAGCAGCACCGGCCGGGCGCCAGGTCCTCGCTAGGTTACCAGAATCCAGCAAAGACATGACGCCCACTCAATGCCGCCCCACCACCAGACCTGCGTTGCAGACGGTGGCCAACAACTAAAACACACGATAACCGTCTCTTCCACACCGAGAAGTAATGTATTACAATATTATATAGTACAGTGCAGCATTTCTAGCACCTCTTCCCACTGGTTATTCCATACCTGTAATAACCTTTTTTGTCTGCTATTACACGCTCCATTTTTGCTACTTTGCGTAAATAATAACCGAATGATTGGTGTGCTGGCAGTTCTTCATTAAATTTGCATCTCTATATATATCTTTTGGTCATAAATATTATTTTACACATTTTTATATTGTCAGTCGCCAGCTGAACATCATAATTTGATAGTGTATTTTGATTAAAAAATTGTACAATTTATGAGTTCACCAATAACCATATATTATGTATTTCATTACACTCCCAAAATAAATGTAACTGTGTTTCTACAGCTTCATTACAAAAAGATTTTCCACTGACATAGCCAATAATTGGTTGCTAAAACATTGTAGACAGCTTTATATTGGAAGACCATTTAGCTAAGTGTTCAGCTATGTTATTAAACTTTGTTACAGTCTTTGCATTGTTAAAAACGATTGTGCCTTACACATGTTATAATAGGACTGAATATAGCTGTGCACTCCTTAATAATTTGGAATTTATACTGTTATCTTCGCTGCTTCAAATTTGTATTAAGTAGCAAAGCCGAGCTGTATAAATATAAAATTATTCTGCAACGTGGCTATTTTGAACGATGACCATGTCAATTAACGAAGCTAGTGCTGAGATTTGGGTCATTTGTTTTGATATGGATTTCGATGTGAAGATCAGCAAAATTCACAATGAAAGATTATTATTGGGATTGTATGAAGAAATACAAATACTAATTATGATATTTTATTTTATACGCCGTGAGATTTTGTGAGATGACTATCAATAAAATCCACTCCTATCAGTCTGTCTTTTGTTCTGTTTGTCCATCATGTAACTTTTCGTTTGCGGCGTGTTTTGAATTTCATTTAAATAATACCACATGATTTTTCTAACAGCTTTCGTGTTTCAAGCTATTTAATGTCCACTTATCAGTATCTGCATATTCTGATCTAGATCGATTTAGGTGTCATTATTGGCTGATTTACATGTCACCAAGAACTTAATCCTTGATGTAGTCATTCGACTACCGCTCCTTTAGTAATTTGTCCATATAATATAAGTTTGGTAACCAGTGGGTTGGGCTGCATGATACGGGGAAAATCCATCGAGCCCAAACCTATATTTTCTATGTCCTGCCTGGTCAGCAGGGGTTAATAAATGGAAGTTCGTAACAAGGATGATTTCTTTCTCTATTGATGTTCACAGACAGTGTCAAATAACACGAAAGAGAGTGACGACCAGGCCATATTGGCCGGTTAACCCTTTAAGCCCCCACGATGCATTAAAGCATAATTTTACATCCCTGAAAAAATACTTAATTTTCCTAGAACTAAGGGTTTTAGAACGAAAATTTCCATGAAACTGGTTTTCCAATACATGGTAATTTTCTTGAATTTTTTAACCACATCAAGTCCTCTTCATCCACTACAAGTCGAGAATTGCGGCAGCAATTCGCGGCTTGTAGTGGATGACTATGGTAAAGTCAGGATTGAAAGGGACGAGTGGCGGACTAGACGTCCGTCTCCAAAGGCGAATCAGATTGGAATGAACAAAAATGGCGGACTTTCAACGCGGCTCAGAGCTGGTAGTCCTTTTGCTGAGGGGGTCCTGTGTGCATTTTTAGGTCCCCTAAGTTTCTATTAAAATTCGTTTAAGGGGCCACCACAGGAGTATAAAAAACTTCGGTAGACATGCTGGATCATGGTAGCAACTCAGGGAAACGATTTTCAAAATGGCCGCCGGAAGCCATTTCGAAAAACCAGTATGTCAATATCGTTTGCACGAGATGGCCAATTTGTTTTTTTAGGGTGCTGAATCTATTGAAAGGGGTTTTGAAATGACCTGAAATAAGGATAATGCGAAATTCAAAAGGGTCACCATTCTGCTTTATCAAATTTTATTTGTATTCACATCTCGATTTATAATTGACACAGGTAGTCCTTGGGCTAGAATTGGTCCTGAAGGTTTTGAGGCTGTAGTAGATGTATTTGTACTTTGCTGCGTTGCGCTGCGCAATTTACAGTAGGGTAACTGTATTTTGCGCAACGCAACACAATTCACTTTAACCTGGATATATTGGGAAAAGTTGTTTCTGATGAAAATATATCGCTGAATTTTTTTTTTTTTTTTTTGAGATGGCCCCTCAAAAATCCGTTGCGTACTTGAACCTGAAAATATTGGGAAAAGTTGTTTCTGATAAAAAGATAGCACTGAAAATTTTTTTGAGATGGCCCCTCAAAAATCCGTTGCGTTGCGCAAAATACAGTAAGCTCATTTGAGTAGTAGTAAATTATTGCTTTACGTAACTTTATGTCACTGATGGTCATTTAAGTGACATTGTAAAAACAGTGCAATCCTTGGTAAATTTATATCCTTGGATGATGCACATACGATGACGTGAGGTTGGGGTGATAGGGCATGGTGGGTGTTAAGTGTTTTTCTTCACTCGCCCGATAAGGGGTTTTGGGCACAATCAGTGGATTTACTTTTTTTTGGTTTAAAAGCAGCTCCGCTATCCTCGGATCAGATTATATAGTCCCTGGAGTAGCAATATAGCTAAGGGCAACTCCATTCATCACCCGTGAGAGACCTAATGTCAAATACTCTATTGCCGGTTGTTTAAGGCTACCACAGCCTACATCAGTGCCTGCAGTGACAGCGACACTGCGCTGCCTGCAATGATGCCGGAGCTGCATTGGCACCGCTGTTGAGCAGAGGAACCAGTGTACACCGCTGGCAATCCGCCTGAAGATTAACGTGGAGGCTGCAGCTTCTCTTGGATAATTGCTGTAAACTAGTGCTTCCATACCATGCAGTAGGCCTACAACATGCAACAGATTCCTTACGATCCTACCCAGGTGGTGGAGAAAAGTACTAGCAACCATCCCAGTAGGCCTACCCAGCTCGCTTGGGAATTGTGAAGGGGTGGAGGGTCAAGGGATGCGTTACGGAACGTAGTCAAAGTAACGTTGTAAAAGCGTTAGGAGGGGGTCACAAATCGCCCAAGAAGCGTTAAGTATTTGTTGAACAGCCCCTATGTAGGCCCAATATCACTTTTCTATGGTTTTCAAATATATCATAAGATTTAATTGTATATTGGTGTTTGACAGATTACATTTTAGGATTTATGTAGGGCGTACCATTGTCCACTTACGTTTAAAACTAATAATATTATTAGCAAGCGCCTGCACTACAATCCAAACAACCGTTGTGACCCTTGTGGACCCGGTATGATAATAATTATGTGTGTAGTAATTCAGCTATTTTATTGTAATTCAGATGATTTCTATATATATATTAAAGTTAAAATATGATAGACAGAGACGGATAGATAGATGAATCAGCATAGACCACGCTAACAGTAACGGTAAACCGCCATTAAGTCGCTGTAGGCAGGTCATGTCCTGAATTCTTGGTATGAACTCAATGGAAAACACAACCCCTAGCTTACTTCATTTATAATTAATAAATTATCTCGCCTTTGATCAGAAATGCATAATTTATTGTATTTTGCATTTCTGCTTTGATACATAACAAACACATAACCCTTGTCCTGCTGCATTGTTGTAATGACAAAAAATAATGATATTTTTTGAAAAAATGCATCTTATAAATTGAATTATTTCACTAACTGAACATCTACCAAGAACTACATTATCCATTTCAGTGACATCGTCTGGCTTAAATCTGCTTAAAACCGTATATATACGGGTCTAGTGGGACAAGGGTTAAGAAAAAAAAAAAAAAACCGTCATTGATGTATTGTTTATTCGTTTTAAGCATTTTCAAATTGCATCCATATTGCAAGCCATTGGCTACAGTTGGCATTCAACTAAGTCACATTAAGCAGTACAGCGATTGTTCACCATGTAATTATTGTCCGAATGATTCAATTGGTTAAAATTATGTAGCTTTTAATAACAGAAAAGCAAAAAAAACGAGAAAAGTGATTCACAAATTTGAATAATATTAATAGAAGTAAAATAGAATGGAAGCACTCATAGCAGTGATACACTTATAAACCTACTATTTCAATTTTTAAAATTCGTTGAGATGTTATTTGATACTGCAGTGCCAAAAGCTTGAAATGATATTTCTCATGAATGCACAAACATGGTGTTCTCCCAGAACGAGACTCATTCCATTGTACAAATGGCTGCGAGGGCAATAAACTAAGGTCAAAATACTTAAACACTAACATTATGTAAGTACAGTAAGGTAATACGTAGTTCTTATTATACAAGCTATTTTACAATGACTAAGTTATGGTTTAACCCTTGAAGTGCTAAGAGCGACAATAACATTTATATAGTTTCTAAAGTGTTATTACATATTTAGAAATATATTTTTCATAATAAATGTGTTTTACCCTCGGAGATTATTGGGACCTCAAACTGACAATTATGAATAAATAGTACTCGATGAAACTGTGGTTTGTAAGTTTGCGCCACAGCTTGCGAGTGGTTGCTAATTTCACTTCAAGGGTCAATGATGATCTAAAACTTTCTACAAATGACGTTTATCACACACTGCTGCAGTAGATACAGACATACAAAATAGCTGGTACACATAGTAAAAACAATACTGACAGATACTGACAGATACTAGGAGTACTTAGTAATAATAATGGAATAGATGCCATAAATAATTGAATATATATATGTATATATATAGATATATAATAAGCAGTTGACATGTAATAAACTGGCCGGGGTAATAAATGCATAATCACCAATACAACAGGGTGGTCTGTCACACCTATTGTTAATAAGAGTCACGGGGAATTTGACATAAGATCCCGGAGAAATGAAGGATGGTATTCACCACAGGTAACACCCTTAATTCCCTTATCTTTTTCACAGCGAAAGTCATTCTCATGCTAAGTTCACCGCAAACGCAAGATAAAAAAGGTAAATGCACACACTAACTGAAAACATTAGAGATGACAAGTGGTTGAAAATGCTAGCTTTTACACCATGACACACACTAACTGAAGACATTGGGAGATAAAAGGGTCCAAGTGTCTCCACATAATGAAGAACACTACACCCTTTAACCGCTTGGTCCTTCATAAAAACAAAGACAAATTGGGGATTATCCATCAGTGAACTGCCAGACTATGTTGACACAATGTTGTCATGGCTTTGTACATTTACCCCTGCAGTGCATGTATTCGTCATTTGGAGCTGAAATCACGTCAGTATCCAGGGTTTAAATTAAATGCAGACATTAAAGTGCCATTTTTATTTATGCATATTATAATACCACTTAATATAAGTATCGGATTGTCCAGGAATGGATGGGTCTACCATAAAAAGGTCAAAAATTGTTTCTATACCTATATTTCATGCAAAGCATTTCAATGATTTTTTTTGTTGAGTTCACTTTTCTGTCTGACTGAATGGACGATAATGGATGAAAAATTCACCTATTGTTGTCAATTATCTAGTGGTTTTTTTTGGATTTAAAGGTCTATACACAGGATAGATTCATTTGTTGTAAATGGTGCTGATCTAGGATATACTAACAAAATAACATTCAAAATTTCAGGGATGATGTTGCTGTTTTGGAGTATATAAACTAAAAAAGAAATGTAGGTGAAATTCATGATCAATCATTATTGGGAATCAGTCAGCAAGACTAGCGGATAAAACGAATTCGTGAAAGGCATGTAATCAAATTATTATTAATGTTTGCCTCATTTTTGTTAGAATTCAGATATTAGTGATCCGTCGTTCAGAAGCAAATTACAGCTAGAGTTACAAATTACAAATCAGCAGTCAAAAAATAATATATATATATATACGCAAACAAAAGATACAGCAGCAAATGAGGCGCACATTGTATAAAGCTACGACACAAAAGACAAAACAGTTTGTAAAAAATACAATACACATCACCGTGATTAAAGGCGCCTGCACAGTGGTTCCAGGGCAAAATTAGTATATCATATTCTTGAACATGTTGAAGATGGAAGTATTGCAGTGTAAGCATATTTGCAACTTTTAAAAGTGGCAGATAGACCATTTAATCTCCAGTAGGATTATATGCCACTGCGTCACAATACAAGCGCAAAAACAATGCCAGGAACATATCATTATTTCAGGATGAACGGCAGCTTCTTAAGCACTTCCTTAGTTGACTTTTGACAATTAGACGGCCAGCAACCATTTGTAAACCAGTCATAATAAAATCAATTTTAGTGTAGTCAGCACATAGAGGACATTTGTAATCTATCTGAAGGTAGACTTCACATTTGAAAATCTTACCACGATTAAAATGATGGTGGTTTTTCGCAGCCAAAGCCAAATATAATACAAATTCTTTTCACAATTTTTTTTCAAATTTAGATGTCGCTATTGCGAAATATAACTCCATAAACATTGGTATAATTTTGGTACACTGTCTGTGTCTTCTGTTATTTTGAAAACTATTCAAGTTCAAGCTGGCTGATAGTTTCTAACATATCTGCATAAAAATATAATATGATTATGTTGGTAGTTAGAGTAATAAAACGGTGTTTGATAGTTTGTAAGAGCACTAATACACAACAATGACATGATACAAGGATTACATATAAAGACATGTTTGTTCGTCACACATTGCGCTATTTATACACAGTCGCTTCGCACGACTATAATATGCACATATTACAGTCAATTTTTCTGCTGGTTAATAAGGCAATGGTGGGGCAAACATAGGTGGGTTGTATTCTTTATTGAATGGATCAATCTACTAAAAAATAAAACATTTACCGGATGAATCTACTAAACATTTCCGGATGCAATAAAAGGGGAGATCACCACAAAAGACTTGGAAAAGTAATTTCACTGACCATTGAATAATATCATAAATTATTATGCTGTGCATTTTAAATCGCTACAGCCTTTTGTTTTGGCTACAAGAAATAGCTTACCAGATATGACTAGAATCAAATATTGCTACTATTAGTGTAATATCCACCCCTTGAGCACTGGTATACTGCACATTCTGTTTGTCTAACCCTCTGCATGCGAGGAGACCCATATGGCATTAAATTTTACGTACAGACCAAGGTCATAAAGCTGCCGAAAAAATAGTTAGTTCACAAGAGAATCACCTGGTCATCAGAAGAAGCAGAAAGAGTGGTGTTTATAGAGTCAAGTAGCGCACCCCAGCAGACACCACAGGTTAGACCATTGTAATGTTTGTGTTAATGATATCAGCTCAAAGCAATAACCTAGGCCAGCACGGTCTGTTGTTATGAAGTAACTCAGCATGCAGAAGGTTAGGGCAAACATGAGACATTTACCCAATGCTGGTTTGAACTTGGACCAGCCCGAAGACGGTGGTCGAACATCAAACCAACATTGGGTAAATGTCTTGTTTGCTGGGCTGGTTGACTTGTACAGCTAGAAATGGAAGGCTTAACTAAAAGAATCCCGCTAAAAAGATGGTGCCATTTTTAAATGGCCCTGCACTCTCTACAGTCTTGAACATACCATCCACTCCATTGAATTTGTACAATGGTTATAATAATCTTAAATATGAGCGACGAGTACAGTTTGATACTTAGCATAATTCAATGTTTTTTACAAGAGTGAAGACGTATCTACATCACTGGTTAGGTCGTGTACACACATTGTACCGAGTTATTAGCCAAGCACACCTTACTGTTGAACTGTAGGTATATGACCCAGAACTGCAGGTAGCCCTACATCCTGTGATTGACCTGACCTAGAACCAGTGTTAGGGTAATAGTGCGGCATGATGTGGCTGGGCAAGTTAATGTTGATGTCGGTAATATTGACGTGACTGCCCAGCAAACGAGATGTTGGCCCATCGTCTTCGACGCTGGAAGAACATTAAACCAGCATTGGGCCAATGTCTGTGTTTGCTGGGTGTACATTGGAGCGGGACCGTATACTGGCAGTGTGCACAACTGCATTGTCTATGTACAAAAGCGAGAAAACCCCCCTCACTGCCTCCACATTTTCACAATATAATATTACAAATATTATCGTATTCCATGTTTAAAACCTGGCTGGCTCGGCACAGTATTGGTGCTAGTAGTATCCAACAGGTGGCGGTGGTGGTCATCTGCGCTCGTAGTAATCTAAATGTAAACAATAACAGACGGTACAAGTACTCCACTGGGCACACGACGTTTTTGGGACGTTGAATCAACGTCATTGGCGATGAGCCGCTTGAAATCCTTGGTCGTGTCTTTCCTTTATCAACGATAGCATAGTGCTGTTGTTCTCGTCAGTCAGCCATCCTCTCACCAGCAATATAATGCTGACAGATTACTATGGTTACAGGTTAGTATTCCAAGTCCCGAGACATATTTCTTATGCCGTGTCGAATATAATTTGGCCATACTACAATTTTAATTGCACACGAAAACATAATTTACATATTGTATGTCAGATTGAACCGGTGCGTCAACCTTATCACGGTTGGGTCAGCAACATATCCCTTTGATAACTAGTACTTGTTTTTCAGGCAGGTGAGGATAGCATGTCGTGCCATGTCTCCAGGATCAGGACTCTGATGTAACGGTGCAGCCATAAGTACACCAGAGCTGTCTATTACTCCGGGCCCCTATTCTCGCACAAGTTACGATATATCGTAACTTGTGCGAGAATACGGGCCCTTGTGGCCCACACATCTACATGTTCCTTGTGAGAAAAGACAGCTTCCCAGGCTGTTTTTTGATAATGTTACAACTAGTGTTTCTGGTAAAAAAGTAATGCACCTGGTTTCTCAAAATATAGACTTCTTCACCTTCTTTTTATCCATGCTGCAAAAAAACACAGACAATTAAACCCAAAAATTACGCCATTATACTTAACTGGCAAAGTTTACAAAAACAGTACCGATAAATCATACAATTCGAATGCAGCGAATATTTCTGGTAAATACGTATCTTAACAATAGGCGGATTAAAACCTTTTCAGGTGATGTATACCTTGATGTACTTTGACTAAAATAAAACCGGCTTCATGTAAATAAAAGCACTGTTCGTCACCGTTATTTTACGTTGAAAAATAACCCCATACATATGTGCAAACACAGTATTCATGGAATTTCAGTGTAACTAAAGCAACTTTTTTATTAGAAAGTAAAAATAACGTTTGTAACTATCTGCGAATAATTACACAGACGCAGAATTTGTGTGGAATATTTCAGCACAGCGTCTATCCTTCAATCCCGCTAACCTTTAGAGATAGAATTTAAAATTCCCACCCACTTGAAGGTTTGTCTCGCTACCGCGACCCACAACTTCAAGCGGGTGAAAATTACACACAGCAGTATAAATTGAATCAAAAGTTATGCAAATTTAAAACAGATTTCGCGTACAAATTTTCTTGTTTAAAGAACAAATAAAACCGATGATGAAAACAGATTAAAGTAAGGTATCTGTCGGTTTGTGAAGTGTCAGATACGCCTATTCAACCCTTACAGCGCGGGGATCGACTTTAGACGTCAGAATCTGACGTAAATGTCTTAGTTAGTACTTTCTGATTCATTTGAATACTTATGTTATGGGTCTACGGCCATTATAAATATTTTTACTCTTACAGAGCAGGGGTCGACTTTAGCAGAGCTTAGACTGACGTCTCAAGTCGATCCCTGCACTGTAAGAGTAAAACTATTTATAATGGCCACAGACCCATAACATAGGTATTCAAATGAAAGAGGCAACTAAGACATTCATGACGATTTGAAATTGAAAAATCTTTTGGGCTCCACTGTTTATACAGAAATATTTCAGCGTTGCAAGGCTTAATGCTGCCAGGTGTATATTTGATACGTACTCTTGCATCATCTGTCTCTGCGTGTCTTCCCAGACTTCATGCTCTTTCTGAAATTCGCGGCGTTTCTCCTCAATCTCTCGCTCTTGCTGCTCCAGAGTGCGCTTCATCTGCTCCGCTCGCCTTTGTAACTGAAATGCACAATACAATTCAATTCAATACAATACAAATATAATACAACGGCGAAACGTCACAAACACCATTCGACGATGTAAAATGACAGACATGAACTGCTAATGCAGGCATACTCACGCCAGAGACACGAGCTGTTAATGCAGCCATACTCACAACAGAGACATGAACTGCTAATGTAGCCATACTCACGTCAGAGACATGAGCTGATAATGCAGGCATTCTCACGTCAGAGACATGAACTGCTAATGCAGGCATACTCACAACAGAGACATGAGGTGTTAATGCAGGCATACTCACAACAGAGACATAAACTGTTAATGCAGCCATACTCACAACAGAGACATGAACTGCTAATGTAGCCATACTCACGTCAGAGACATGAGCTGACATGAGCTGATAATGCAGGCATACTCACGCCAGAGACATGAGCTGTTAATGCAGCCATACTCACAACAGAGAAATGAGCTGATAAGGCAGGCATACTAGCGTCAAAGACATGAGCTACTGAGGCAGGCATACTCACGCCGGAAACATGGGCTACTAAGGCAGGCATACTCACAGAGACATGAGCTGATAAGATAGGCATACTCACGTCAAAGACATGAGCTGATAAGGCAGGCATACTCACGTCAGACATGAGCTGATAAGGCAGGCATACTCACGTCAGAGACATGAGCTGATAAGGCAGGCATACTCACGTCAGAGACATGAGATGATAAGGCAGGCATACTCACGTCAGAGACATGAGATGATAAGACAGGCATACTCACGTCAGAGACATGAGCTGATAAGGCGGGCATACTCACGTCAGAGACATGAGATGATAAGGCAGGCATACTCACGTCAGAGACATGAGATGATAAGACAGGCATACTCACGTCAGAGACATGAGCTGATAAGGCAGGCATCTTCACGCCAGAGACTCATGATAAGGAAGGCATACCCAGCAAACACAAAACATTTGTACAACATTTGTACAACGTCGGCCCAAAGTCTGCGACGTTTGACCAACATTGTACAAATGTTATACTAATGTTTTGTGTTTGCTGGGTAATCACATGAGCTGCTCAGTCGGGCATACTCGCGGCAGAGACATGGGCTACTGAGACAGGCATACTCACGTCAGCCTCTGAATCCTTCAGTTTCTGTTTCTTCTCTTTGACTTTCTGCTCAAACACATGTTCCATCTCAGCCTCCATCTTCTTCATCTTATGTACGTGCTCTCGCTTCTCCTCTTCCATCTGAGCCAGTGGGTTTCTGTCAGACACAAATCATCATCAGTGGCCGCTACCTTGCTCTAGCATCATTACATAGTTAAACAATTAACCATTAAAGCACTGAAATATTTTTTTGTATAAACCATGAGCGGATCGAATTCAGACATCAGAATCTGACGTCTGTAGATCTGACGTCTAAAGTAGATACCGCGTTGTAATGGTTAGCACGACTATAGTCGTTTTAACCCTTTAACCACCGCATAACATTAAATTTAAATAACAATAAACAATATTCAGACAGCAGATTTAGGTTCACTTCTAGACAGATTTCAGTGCATTTATGTGTGGTGACATCTATAAAAAGAGCAGAAATTCCACAATTGTCCTCCCAATAGATTACTATACTACCATATAACCAAGGCGAAACTAAACAAAAACATAGTGTAACCACAAATAACTAAGCAGGAAACAGTAACATCACATTTCAAACAAATAAGGCTGCACAACAATAAAAGGCTACAAAGTAAACAAAGTTGACTTACACCTAAATTGTTAAACACAAGTGGGCATGTGAGAGCCATACTGCCGTACAAAGCCAAAAGACAGTATCTGCTTACTTCACAAGTAAGCAGATACTACCTTTACAAATAAATTAAGTAATAATGTCCAAGATAGTGTGGCTATAATTCTATTAGCCACTTATTATGCGCATAATATCTCACTTCTATAAATTGATTGATCAAATTTGTCAAATACAGTTAGTACCGAATGTTCGTGATGAAATAAATAAATATAATTTTGCTGTAATTTGAGTGTTACTTGACTCTTAACCCTGGTACTGCTGAATTGTTTTTCAGTATTTTTCATCACTAAAATCTCCAGGTTCAAATGAATGAAAAAGAATACTATTTATTTCAAGCTTGAATTACTATAACGCAATCTCCAGGTTCAAATGAATGAAAAAGAATACTATTTATGAAAAATAGACATCTCCCAAATTGAATTATTCGATCAGCTGAACATCTACCACAAGATATGTTACAACTTTAAGTGGTATTTTATTCAGCCTGAAATGTGCTTGAAAACGTATATACGGTCTCAGAAGCACAAGGGTTAACCCTCATCCTGCTAAGTTAATTTATTTAAATTTTCAGTCACTTGAAGTTGCGATACCGCGATTCACAACTTCAAGTGGCTGAAAATTACTCATATGTGTTTAATTTGAGCACAAATATTTTGCAAATCGTGACGTTAAGACACACATTTCATTCCCAATATCAGTGATTTGATCGACAAATAAAACAAATTAAAAGGGACAATAGTCGTGATCAGCAGCACAAGGGTTAAGCAGTTGAGACATTCATCCAATGCTGTTTCAATGTTGGGACACCGTCTTCGACGCTGGACCAACATTGAAACAGCATTGGGTGAAAGCCCCGTGTTTGCTGGGGACTGCATGCGTGTACTCACAACCACGACGTGGCGGGATAAGCTGCGTCCGGGTCAGGCTGGGGGGAAGCAGGAGGGGAAAAGGATGACAGCGGGCTAGACATGCGTCCTAGTGACAGGCTGCGACGAGACCTGGGAGGCGGGGACGGCCCTAAATCTGTGGGGGACTGCTGCTGTGCCGAGGGTGAGGTAGGCGTCCCCGGGGGTGAGGTAGGTTCTATCATGGTGGACGAGGCTCGACTCAGCCGTTTCCTGCGTTGAGCTGGCACAGGTGTGTCTCCGCTGCAAACCATCAGCATGATCATCACCAACTCTCTCTCTGTGTGTCCTCAGAAAGCTTCGCAGGGCGGATACAGAATTTCGAAGGGGGGGGGGATGCATTAACCTTTACAACGCTGAAATATTTTCCAATTCGAAATCATCATAAATGTCTTGGATAACTCTTTCTGCTTCATTTGAATACCTATGTTATGGGTCTACGGCCATTAGAAATATTTTATTTATTCAGCGCGGGGACCGTCTTTATACGTCAGAATCTGACGTCTACACGGTCCCCGCGCTGAAATGGTTATAGTAAAAATTACGTCAATGATTATTTAGTGCTCTCAGGTAATATAATATTATGTAGGCTTGACAATCTGAAATAGAGGCACTACCCTATTAAATTTTGAGTGTCAAATACAATATTTTGGCAATTTTTATCGATGTTGAGGAAAAAGGGGGTTCAGGACTTTATGACCCCCCCCCCCCTCTGGATCCGCCACTGCTTCTAGTGTGGTAACTCTATGTACTGCTCTGCAAGGCCAAAAGGTGGTATCTGTTTTGGCTTTGCACGGCAGTATAGAGGTGTCACAGCGGCATCTTTCTGTGGACACAACCAGTGTCAAACCTTTCAAAGACGATGCAGGGAAAACATTGTGAAATTTCGTGCCAGGGAATAAACTGTTACCATTTCAAACTGACAGAAAACAGTACTGAAAACGTGAACCGCAACTAAAATTTAGAACATGTGCTGTTCTATTTCTTATAATCAATAAAAACGCTGAGCACAATTTCAAATACAAATGAAAGTACAATTCTGCATCGTGATTGGCAGGGTTGAACTGAACGTTTGTTTTCAAAAAATAAAAGCCTCCGCCAGATAAGATCTTAAGTTGTCAGAGAGCGTGTGTAGTGTAGGGTTAATTTCCAGTAGAAGAATGCCCAGCTTCAGCCACAGTGATCAGAAGAAGTCTTGCAGCTGAAAAACACCTGTGCGTAGCTCCCCATGCAGCCAACGGCCGTGAGTACACCACCGCCATCTATCTACACGTGAGCGGCGACACAGAAAGCTCAGTCCCCCGGAAGATCTCAACAGTACCCTACTTAGCAAAGTATTAGCATGAGAAAAGTTCACTTTAATGTGGGTGAATAACTAATTAGCTTTCTAGTACACACCAACTTAATGAGGGTGACATTTATAAGCTGTTGAGCACCGGTTGAGTGCAGGGGACAATCTGAAATCGACATACACCCAAATGATGGGTCTATGTTGGGCCAGCGTCGCATACGATGGACCAACATTGACCCGATATCGGGTACATGTCTCTAGTTTGCTGGGAAAGTAACATCATGAGGTGTATTGTACAAAGAGTGTTGTTACTGCTATGTGGCACACGTATTTATTGTAATCTGGTGAATCAGTATTTAGAGTTCCACATCCCCAAAAATGAAAAAAAGTATTTTTTTTTAATCTGAAATTCAAATTTCCCCTATTTAAAGTTTAAAATTCCAGTTTTTAATAAAAAAATATTGGGATATTCGACAAAGATATTTTAAATGGTTCCCAACCAACCACACGCTCATTTACATAAAATATTCTCGGTGGTTTGAAAGAAACAAAAAATATTTCTTCCCCATCCACGTGTGAAAGTCAGTATTGTGGGGAGCGTCCGTGACCGAGAGGTAGCGTGCTCGGCTCGAGACCGCCAGGGCTCGAATTTCGAATAATGTGTCTGGAGTACAGTGTCATCTCAATCATCTCACCATCCTCAGGAAGTTCTCCTGGCCAAGTTTAGCCTATATGTGCACAAAGGTGCCCTAAAGCCCGATTCATTTCATTTTTTTACCTAAAATATGTTTTCTAAAAATTAAAATTATGGGACATAAAAACAGCCCTTTAATGTTGCCAAGTACTTAATAATCGCATTCCATGAGTTACTTAGGATTCAGACGGTAATAAAAAAATTCTAATAACTATAAGAAATATAATGATACAATCATCTCCGGAGGCCAAGTAGCTAAGGGACCAGTGGTAGTTGATTCAAATTCAATGTTGGCTTAACCCTTTCACCACTGAAGCCTGTTTTTATGTGCTGAATGCAATAGCCATTCAGCACATAAAAACGGGCTTCAGTGGTGAAAGGGTTAAAGTGCTAATCACATCTGCAGCCGTTTTCAGCCTTTACACTTTTTCTTTAAAATTTAAAATGCTGAAATATTTTTATATTAACCAAGAAACCGGAGGTTTGTTTTTCAATTTGAAATTACCACAAATGTCTTGGTCAGCTCTTCCCATCTCATCTGAATACCTGAGTTATGGGTCTACGGCTATTATAAATAGTTTACTCTTTCAGTGCGGGAATCGAAATTAGATTGAGAATTTGACGTCATAGATGTCAGATTCTGACGTCTAAAGTACGCCCCCTCACTGAAGTGGCTAAACGAGAAAATTTGAAGTATACTTCACCAGTAAACCTACTAGATTGGCAAAAGGAAGGCATTTTTTCCACTTGAAGTTGTGGGTCGCTATTAGAATCAGTATTGGAAGACTATTAGCTACAGAGTAAATCAAATGCTAGAAGAGTTGATGCTATTTTATATACATGAATCATAGAGAGGGGAGAGAAGGCGCGTCTACGAGTAATACAGCTACAATTAGTCACTGTTCATCCCCTTGAAGTTAGAAGGTGCTAAACTGCTTAGCACATTCTAACTCCAAGGGGACGTGTTAGACATCACTAAATGGTGGACTCCTTACATGCTATTAGAAGACGGGTCTACAATTAGTATTTTTCCCTACAACTACACAGACAAAATTATCTATTATGTAACAAACACTACTACACAGACATATACATGTACATACAATGAATGAGTTCAGAAAAAAACAAAATGTTCACCCGATGTCGTTTTGATGTCGGGCTACTATCGTGACCCACAACTTGAAGTGGGTGAAAATTACGCATTTAATTGAGATCAAATATATAAATGCTCATTTCGTTCCAAATACCAGTGAATTGATCGGCTGATAGAATGGACTGAAAACGGCTTTTGTTGTGCTTAGCGGTGAAAAGGGTAAAGCAGGTAAAAGGGATGAAGCAACATGGGATGAACGTTTCTTGTTTGTCCTGATCCCGGTTGTAAAGTGCATTTAAAACTAATATACATTTTTGAGGAAGTAGGTACCCTTTACAAAACTGAGAAAATACTGGTTGCTATAAAACATGAACACTAAGTTGATCACTTAACAATTGAATGACTACTTATTGGAATAACATCATTTTCAAATATCTATATTCTACAAAAAAATGGCATTTAATTTTTGAACAAAACACTTAATAACCCTACAAAAAGAAACTAAGGCACACAAATGATATCCTAACTTTAAACTACACTTGTTTCTAAATTTTAGATCTAAATAGATGTTGACCTGTTTCACTAGCATTAACCCTTATCCTGCTAAATAAATTTATTTAAATTTTCAACCACTTGAGGTTGTGTCTCGCTACCGCGATCCACAACCTCAAGTGGTTGAAAATTAAGAATATTTGTTCAATTCGAGACCAAACATTTACAAATTTTGACGTTCAAACAGTCATTGCATTCCCAATAACAGTGAATCAATCGGCTAATAAAATGGGTCAAGAACGACTATTGTGGTGATTAGCAGGCAAAGGGTTAATACAAACATGAAAGCCATCAATCAATATAAAGGCGGGCGCTATAAAACGCACAAAGTTAAAACTAAACACAGGCTGTAGAAAACGACATACTTTCCTTGTGAAGATTTGTTCTTGTCTGATGAGGTGACTGACGCCAGCTTGTTGTAGCGGTAGTTTTCATAATGAACGTTGTTAGTCACATCTTTCAGATCTTGCATGTGAGTCCTGAACATAGTATTAATGAAATATAGCTGAATTAGCCCTACACTCGCCAAATTGTCCAAATTAAATTTTCACCCACTTGAAAATTCCTCATGTTTGTTTAATTTCAGACCAGATATTTGTAAATCCTGATGTTCAAACACAAATTTCAATCCCAATAACTGTGATTTAACTTGCTAATAAACAGATAAAAAACGATTATTGTCGTGGTTAGAGATGAAAGGGTTAAACGGTGTAACAATTGAATCACCATATGACCTTATTATTTTTATAAAATAAAGCAGTGGGGTTTTAAGGATTAAGGATAGAAACAGGTGTTGTAAATGTATTTCCAAATTCACTACGGATCAAAAACACATTTTCGAAAAGCTATGAAATGAAGTAGCAATTTGCATTGATATGAATGGATATTTGATGCATATTTTCCTGTTGTGAAAAGTCACTGGCACGACTATTTTATATCAATGTAGATGCACTTTGACTTACCTGATGAGCATATTCCTAAGAGCAATGAAGTCATTGTGTTCCAGATTCTCAACTGAAATGTAAAGTAACTAATTAATCCGGGTGTTATCACCAAATGGCGTAAAGAAAAGATTATTGCAATTTTCAATTTCAATTTCAACATTGATAAGTTACTGAGAAGCTTTTGAATCCAGATCTGCCTGAATTTAATGTTTACTGGAATAAATATGGTTCTCAGATTAAAATTTTCACCCACTTGAAGTTGTGTCTCGCTACCGCGAACGACAACTTCAAGTGAGTGAAAATTATTACCATTTGTTTAATTTAAGACAACATATGTATAAAATCGTGACGTTCAAACACTTATTCATTTTCAATGACTGTTATTTAACCTGATAATAAAAGCAGATTAAAAACAACTATAGTTGTGCTAGGCTGGTAAAGGGTCAATACAACTAAACAATATCTCAGCGAACACGGGACATTGAAACATTGTTGATTTAATGTTGGGCCTGCGTCGCAGACGGTGGACCAACAATAAATCAACATTGTTTCAATGTCTGTGTTTGTTGGGATATCCCTTACTAATGCAGCAGATAGATCGGCCACTTTGTCAACTGGCAGATAATACTCGCTAATATCAAGGCTGCAATACTGCTCTGCAAAGCCAAAAGGCAGTATCTGCTTACTTGTAACGTAAGCAGATACTGCCTTTTGGCTTTGCACGGCAGGACACATCTGGGATGGTATGTTCTTCACTAACCTTCCACAATACCCCAAGGGTAAACACGGCCTCGAACTTTCTTGCCTCCGGAATCCACCACTGTGTTACTACCAACAACGGCCAGCGGGACACGGTCCTGGAATCAATAATATGCTCAAATCTGTATATAAATTTCACCCTTAAAACACTTAGTTATCTAATCTAATTTTTCACCCACTTGGAAGTTGTGTCTCGCTAATGTGACCCACAACCTCCAAGTGGTAGAAATTAATGATATTTTATTTAATCAAAGACAAAACATTCGCAAATCTTGATGTTTAAAACACATTTTATTCACAAGAACAGTTAATTGGTCGGCTAAGAAAACAAATTGAAAACGACTTAGAGCTTGAAGGGTTAAATTAAGCATAAACTATCACAGGACGTAATTCATGGATTGTTTTACAATTCGTCACCTAAGAGTTGTATCTGCCACTTGTTAAAGTGACAGATACAACGCTTTAATACTTAGGTGACGTATTATTCTGCATTAAGTAACCATTTCTACTACAAACGTTACTGACCTTCAGTTTTTTCTGTTCTTTGTTCGCTTCTTCGTCGTCACAATCGGGAAACTCGTAGATTTTGATCTTGTGTTGTGCGATTTCATTCAATATCTACAGAAAAATATCTCGTTCAAATATTATCAAACATTCACAAGTCATAGACTGATCACATAGCCCTGAATACTACACTGAATTAGAATTTTCCCACCTTACGTCTAGCTACGGAACACGTTTATTTGTAATAGAAAGAAAACTAATTTATAAATGTGCTGTAGTTCAGCATGTTCAGTGCCAGAGGGAAAACGTGGAAGTAAATCTGTACTCTTTAATTCACCACTTACAATGCTGATCAAAATATAAATAAAAAATACCACATTAAACATCAGTCTGAAAATAAGTGACCTTTGTGCTGCTGCTGAATTGTTTGTTTCTATTTTTCGTCATTTGAAGCTGAAAATTGTGGTATGACGAAAGATATGTTTATTTTTGAAAAATAGACATATTGCATTATTTGATTAACTCAGCATCTTTTTTCAGTTAAATGCTTGAAACCATTATATATTCGGGTCTGGTGATCCAAGGGTTAACCCTTGAAGCGCTGAAATATTTCTATACAAAGCATAGATATCAAAGGGTTTTATCAATTTAAAATCATCATACATGTCTTAGTTCCCTCTTTCCGTGCGGGGATCGACTTTAGATGTCAGAATCTGGCGTCTAGAGACGTCAGATTCTGGCGTCTAAAGTGGATCCACGCGCTGCAAGAGTTGAGTTCCAGCACTTACTGTTTTCTTGAATTCGCGACATTCATCTGGCGTCATTGTGTCGGCCTTGGCCATCAGAGGAATAATGTTCACTTTGTCGTGTAGCCTCTTCATGATCTCTATGTCTAACGGCTTCAACCTAAAAAAAAACAACATAAAAATGATGCTTTGTAACCATTAGAGGTCGGAGCTGATACATTTTAGTCAATTGTAGTTGTGTCTCGCTACCGCGATCCACAACTACAAGTGACTAAAAATGAGTTGAATTTGCTAAATTTAGGTTGGAATGCATCTGATAATCACTAATTTTATACATATTTAATTTTCTATAATGCTGTTGAAACATAAGAAAACAACATTAAAGTCGACTATAGGAGCTGTTAGTTTTCTATAAGGGTTAACCCTTATACCGCTAAGACCGACTATAGTCGTTTTTAATCAGTTTAATTAGGCATTTAATATGTTTAAATCACAGTTATTGGGAAGGAAACATATGTTTAAATATCAAGCTTGGCAATTGTTTCATCTCAAATTAAACATGTATGAGTAATTTTCAGCCACTTGGAAGTTGTGGGTCGCGGTAGCGAGACACAACTTCAAGTGGGTGAAAATTTAAATTATCCAATTTAGCAAAATTGAGAAGTGATAACACAAGTAATACACTTTGAGAATGTAACTGAAGGCACTGGAACAATTGCAAGAAACAAATGTTGTTTCAATGTTTGCGCGTGTGGCAGACGAAATAATGATAAATGTCTTAGTTTAGCTCTTTCCACTTCATTTGAATACCTATGTTATGGGTCTACAGCCATTAAATATTTTAATTCTTTCAGTGCGGAAACAGTATTTACACGTCAGAATCTGACGTCTACAGACGACAGATTCTGACGCGTAAAGACGGTCCCCGTACTGAAAGGGTTAAAAGCCGCATCTGCTAGCTCAAATGGTAGAAGTTTCCACTCACCCGTGTCCATTAGGAGAGATGAAGTACAGACAGCAGTGCACACGGTTGTCCGGCATGGTTTTCCTGTTGACTCTGGATTCTGCATTGAGATATTCTTCATATTTGTTCTCGATGAAGTCTGTGATGGGCTGCCAGCTGAGAGGAAACAAGAACAGTTGTTACAGTACACTAATGCTGACTACGGTCAACTACCATTTTTTACTGATGTTGACATTTTTGAAAAATCATTCTGTTATCACAAACATTGTCTGAATTATGATAACAGATACCCATTTCTCACCCAGTCACCAAAACCAGCAAACTACTCGGTGGCACAACATCAAAAGAACATTGCGTGCTGGGCGCTAAGATTCACAAACACCGATCGCTATCATTCATAAAAAAATCACACAGACTATCCGTATCAAACAGCAAGTTATTATAAGTACCCCCCCCCCCGTTGTCAATGACTGTCATACCATATCAAATTGCCAGTTTAGCTTAATAGACTCAGAATATATGTAACAGTGGTCTCAGAACAATTCGCTTGCTTATGAAAAGATTATTGTTGATGATGTTACAGATCTCAGAGAAGGGCGTGACTGCTATCCCAGAAAACACGAGAAACAGACCCGATGTCGGCGCGATGTTGGCCCACCGTCTACGACGTTGGCCCAACATTGAATTAACATCGGGTCACCGTCTCGTGACTCCAATAACAGCCTCATGGCGGCAGCATCTGAACACGGTCTGAACACCGTCTACGACGCTGGACCAACGTTAAACCAACATTGATTCAACGCCTTGTGTCTGCTGGGTTAACCCTTAATGCGCTGAAATATTTCAGGTTTGAAAGGGTTAGGTCTGAAAATAAAGCACAGCTAAGGGAGGTCATACTTCCCTGACCCAGTACACTGCTGAATAAACAAGATAATAGCGGCCAGGATGTGAGATAGCCCATAGGTTGGACTTCCACTTCCTGAGTGGATCACCAGTAATACAGACCTGATAATAACATACCCTGCAAATTAACCCATCAAAGATTAGGTCATAACCCTCAAAAGCTCCTCCTAAAACAAACCCCAATCAATCTTTACTCATTTCAAGTCGTGAATCGCGGCAGCTTGGTGGTGGCGGCGGCTGGGCATTTAGCCGTTCATCCAGAAAGGAAGTACATGCACCACGCTACGATAGCAGCACCATTCAACCCCATCCAACAGTGACTACATTCTGGCCCAGTGTCCAAGTATGATGTGCTGTACTTTACTGTTCTATGTAGTATGCATATTGACCTGTAGGGCACCTCTACCCAGTAAACACAAGACACTTGTATAACATTTATACAATGTTGGACCAGCGTCAAAGACGTTGGTCCAACATTGTATAAATGTTATACAGATTTCTTGCGTTTACTGGTTATTCACCCATATTGCCCTGTAAGTGACTTATAGCGTGACTTTAGCCACAGGCACCACCACAGGCACCTACCTGTATATTCACCGGCGTGATCCGTGTATCATCATTACATAGGCCACCCATTAACCATGGCTTTCACGGGTTTATGGTAAGGGCATGTGCCAAATTACACAAGTCCTTGCAACTAGCGCTACACTCATCTTCTTCCCAACTCCAAATTCATTCAAACAGTGAATATTCTTACAAGTCGGGAGCTGAATTATAAATTGATATATCAGTTAATTTAACATGCTTTTTGCTAGAGTTTCATCCTTGCATGTAAGTAAGTGACTATCAAGCAAGATACCAGCGAACAAGGCATTGACCCTATGCTGGGTTGATGTTGGGCCAGCGTCGCAAACGGTGACCCCACATCAACCCAGCATCCGGTCAATGCTTCGTGTTTGTTGGGACTTTGTGTCTTTTAATAAATCAGCTGTTGGTTGGAAGTATTTTCGTGCACTTGGGGCTCAAGGTGCACCAGCAGAAGAGTTTCAGGTTGGAGGTAAATGTGCGGAGAAATACGTATGTTTCATGGGCGATTGTCAAATATATCAAGACATAACAAGAAATCAGGGGTTTCCGGAGTCCGAATAGTTATATGGTGATAAATCTTCTTGTTTCATATTTAGTAACTGATGGCATCAATAAATTTAAAATAAACACACTTCTGCACAAATATCATCACAGTTTTCATCATATGAATTCACGTTGAATACACGCTATACCGTCTGTTTTGCTATAGTCTTAACCCTTTAACTGCCAAATTATTCAATCTAAATTTTCACCCACTTGAAGTTGTGTCTCGCTGACGCGATCCACAACTTCAAGTGAGTGAAAATTATTCAGATTTGACAAAATGGAGGTCAACTGTTTTCAAATATTGCTGATTGATGTCACATTTTATCTTTAACATGTTTAAGAGGTGTATACTTATTGTGCTAATAAAAAATAAAAACCCGAATATATGCGACACCGGCGGTTAAAGGGTTAAGAGTGCTACCTCTATGGTTGTATTAAGGAAAATAGAATCTGATTTTATTTTCCTTGGTTTTACCGGGGAGGTGGTTGTACAAAGAGCGTTCACGCATTGTGCAGAGAGCTATAGTTACAGGAAACGCGGTCATATCACGATAGAATGTGCGGGATGCCACAGTAACCGCAATAACAGTCAGAATCAATGTGATAAATCCAGAACAGCGCAGACATCTAGAATAAACATGTAAAAAGCTCCATTTTTTACACAATATAGATTGCTGGAGATCGCAAGGAATGCGTGATGGAGCCGACACGCCGAAAAAAGCAGTCAATTGGTTTCTGTAAGCTTGTCAGCTAGATTTGGTTCACTACATGTCTATCCATAGATAAGCCAGATGTAGGTAGCAACAGGAGACGTTGAAACAATCTGAGTTTAATGTTGGGCCGAACATCACTGGGTCAAAGCTTCGTGTTGGCTGGATATCAAATCTCCTCATACATGATGAAATCAAATCTCCTCATACCTATAGTGTGTTATTTTGCAGAAATGAATATATATAATTTTAAAAGGACTTAACTAAATAACATAATGGATTAGATTCCAATTACTAGTAGGCCTACTGATCGTTCCTGAAGCATTAGGACAGCAGACATGTTGGCAGGAACGGTGCCACTTTGAACAAAAAGCATACTCAAACATAGGCATTTGTGGCGATCCTCAACACGTTGCTAGCTAAATATTATTACTGTGCATCATGTTCTTAGATTGCGTACAAGAACGTTGCTAGGCTACCACGCACGTGGCCTGGACACTGTCTACGTTGCAGCAAGGATTCTACTTGTAGTATCTTTGGCTTCAGAGACATTTCGAATGTTGCTGGGTTACTGCATGGGTACGTTGCTAGGCTACATTTGCAAGTTTTTATGCACGTTTCTAGGCGCAGTTATGCTACTGTACACGTTCCTATGCTGCTGTGCACGTTGTTGGGCTGCTGCGACTGAGATATCATGCCTTGATACTTGCGAGGTACATTGTTATCACCAAACAGTGTTACAAATTCGCAAGTCCGCTCCGAATGTGGCTTCAACCTGCGAGCTGTTTAATTTAAATTTTCAGCCACTTGAAGTTGTGTTCTTGCTAAACGCGATCCAAAACTTCAAGTCACTCAAAATTTATGTGATTTGTGAAATTTAATTCCTAAAGATAAATCAATGTTTCAAGATTTAAGACGCATTTTATTTTTAACAAATGGCCATACAGGTGCCAATAAAACACAGAGTGGCCACTGTAATCGACATCAGTGATCTAGGGGTTAACGCATATCTCCATCTTCTACAGCGCGATATTATTTAGTGGATCTCAATTTCGCGTAGCTCTTACTTTACAGCGCAGTACTATTATATTCCCTTCTTAAATGTCAGGTACTTTCTTCCATTTTCCATAAAAATATTGTTCGTAATAATATTGTTTGTCACGACTCCAGATTATCTGTACTGAGCTCCCCTTTCAAATAAAGGTTTGGTTTACATAATAAACACAAATCCTTGACAAACAGAATAGGGCCCAGCATAGAGCCTTCAGGAACCCAAAAAACGCATGTGCACGACTTGTCATTCGAAAACTATGCATAGTTCGACAAGGGTTATTTTAAAAGTAGGAGTTCATTCCATTTAGTGATGTTCCACTGATTCCACATTCCTAATGCAGATGGTCCTTTCTGGCATTGTACAACAAGGGTTATCCAGCAGACACGATATGTGGAGCCAATGCATTAATGTTGGTCCAGCGTCGTAGACGGTGGGCCAGCATTAAGACAACATTGATTCAACGTCTCGTGTTTGCTGAGTAAGTGGAGTAAAGTTTAACCCTTTCACCACTGAAGCCCGTTTTTATGTGCTGAATGCTATGGCATTCAGCACATAAAAACAGGCTTCAGTGGTGAAAGGGTTAAACAAGGTCAATGACCAATAAACTATCTCCATGATAACTGTGTACCCCAGCAAACACTAACCATTTGTTTAACATTGTACAACGTCGGCCCAACGACTTCGACGTTGGCCCAACATTTTACAAATGTGATACAAATGTTTCGCGCTTACTGGGACACACTTGTGTACGGAGGCCACTTTGAAACTCACAATGCCATAATATCTGGTAGTAAATTAACTACTAATCATTATGCAGAGCATCTCGTGGGGCTATTAACCCCTTGCACGCTGAAGCACTTCAGCTAAATTATTATCGTCAATGTCAATTCATATGTGATGTGATGCATGGCTGTGTGCAAATATTACATGGAAGTTATACCTTGTGAACAGAAAACTCTGATCAATCAGAAATATACACTATATTCCACTGTACGAATACAAGTACAGGAACAGTTGTGGACGATCAGTATTTATTCATCCGTGTTGGATTAAGCCACACATTTCCCGGATCAGATGAACTTGAAGACAAGTATCCTATGCGAATTGAAACTACTACTACATTTATTCACTTATTTATTTTAAAAATAATAAATAATACATTATCTTTTCATGTTTTAACACAATCACAACAATTGAAAATAAATCATTGAACTTGAATCTAACTCTTCAGTTATCGCTGCTTCACGTGGGCCAATTATTGCAGCGATAGTTAGATCTAACTTATAATACAAATTGGTGGTAATGTAATTATCAGATTATAAGAGAAGTATTGCTTTCATTAGCATATAGAACGTCAAGAAAATAGACTGTTTACAGCGAGAACAAAGGTATTATCTAAAATTTATAAAAAAATGAAGGCATACCTGGATAAAACCACTGTGGGATCCTGATGCTGTTTAGTGATGATTAACTCAACAATAGGTTTCCTATCATAGCATTAACAAATTACTTTTAAATCGCAAAATGAATCCACAGAATGTCACAATTTACCCGTTCTAATCGCGTTTATAGCCGCTTTAAGCTTTTTTATTTGTTCTTCAAACAGGAAAATTTGCATGAGAAATATGCTTTACAATTTCCAGATTGGTATAGCTTTTGATTCCAATTGTATATAGATAAGTATTTTTTACCCAATTGAAGTCAAGTGGGTAAAAAATTAAATTACATTACTTAGCATTTAAAGGGTTAATAACAGAGATAGTTTTGTTGCTACAGTCGTGAAAACATTATTACTCAACAATATTAAGAATAAATTTACCCTAGAAATATCACATAACAGTAAGTTGGCTGTTGCCCATGCTGAACAATTGTGTAGCATAATGCACCGCTACACCAGCCACATTATTTTCTAGACGTACTGGCTAGTTTGACAAACATTAAGGACATTAAGTTAGGTCACAGAGTACGTTAAAAAACGATTTGTCAGACTGCCTAGTGAAGGTTTTGTCACTTTAAACTATTGGCACATCAACTCAAACTGTGGTAAATAACTTATTATTCATGAAATCGGCAGAGCTGTCACCCTGGCGTTTAACCATTCATCCGCCAAGTAATGTCACTTATCGTTTCACTTTCTTGAAATTTGTGACTCGCTACCGCGACCCACAACTTCAAGTGTGTGAAAAGTAATCATACAGTACTTGTCTAATTTGAGACCAAACATTTACAATTCCTACTGGTTGAACTTCAATTTATCTCGCAACAAACTAGTATTTGGTATAATAAAAAAATATTGAAAATGACTAGAATCTTTCTAAAAAACCTAAAGTTTTAAAGAACAGCACTAGTATTATGTAACCGGTGTAATATGATCCTCATGTCATATTAGTCAGGGCCGGTATTCTCGTACAAGTTACGATAAATCGTAGACTTCTGATTGGTCGAGATGTACAAAACACAAAACAACAAACTGCAATAACAAAAACTCAACGGTAAAGCCGCATCAATCTATCTGCGTGTGAAGATAATATCCCAGAAAACACAAAACATTTGGACCAACGTCGAAGACGTTGGGCCGGCGTTGTACAAATGTTATACAAATGTTTTGTGTTCGCTGGGATCACTGCTCTGTATCCATGGTAACTGTCCTCAGAATAAACGCAAGAATCAACTATATTTTACCATGTTCACAATTACATGTAATTACCTAAATTTATAATCAACGCAAGAGGTGTCAAAATCACAATATATACAACGGGACTAGTGTAATCAGGAAAAAGCAGTTAATTATAATAAAAAAGAAAGACTTGAACCTCCAAAGCACTCACGTCGACTATACTAGCTACACTCGTGTTTTTTTGATATCATACACACTTTGTAGCCAGTGATATACTTTGATTTTATTTGACAAATTCAATTAATTTTCAGTCACTTAAAGTTGTGGATCGCGGTAGCGGAGCACAACTCTCCTTAATCCTCGAAGAACGGTTTTAGTCAGTTTTATTAGAAATTGTAAGGCGATCAAATAACTGTCATTTGGAACGAAATGAGCGTTTAAACACATAGATTTGCAAATGTTTGGTCTCAAGTTAAAACAAATATGAGTAATTTTCATCCACTTGGAATTTGTGGGTCGCGGAAGTTGTGGGTTAAAATTTAAATTATTTAGGGGTTAAGTTTTATTTTCGATTGAATAGCTCAGCGATCTATGGGTTAAAAACAGATGATAATGCCTGTTATGGACAGACACGGCTCTGTCTACAGCCATATTATGTACGACCGTGACTGATTGGAATAATATATGCCTTGAAACTACAGTTTCCAAGGCGTATATTATTCAAATGAGTGCAGGATGAGAGTGGTCGCGGCCTAGGCCGGCAGCCTGAATACCAGTTATGATCACGCCCTGCCACATCAGTGTCATGTACACATGTCAGCTGCACAATGCAACCTTCAGTACCTATAGACTATCCAGTTTTAAAACTTGGGTGTTGGAAAGTGAAGTGTACACTAATTTGTAACCTTACTCCTATAAGACCTCACTCGCACATCAAAGCATCATTTTTCATTTCTGAAGAATGACTTAATTTCCATAATACCTGGGGTTTGACAACGATTCCAAAGGTTGCATGGAACTGTTTGATAATACTAATAACGATGATATTCTTTTTTTCAGCCCTACTCTTAACGAATGCCTTCAAGGGTTTTTATAATGCACAGTACCATAGACGGCACTGCACACTCCAGGTGAACAGATTGGAGCACAATCTCGATGACAAACAAGTTACATCTGACCCCACCGGGATTAGAACCCAGTACATCTGAGTTTCGAGCCACAACCGGATCGAATGAACAATCGGGGACGGCCCGTCATTGAGCAATACAATCCACAGGGTTTGCTCATCGTGAGGAATGACCTAATTAGCGGACCTTTCAAGGACTTTTGAGAACCACAAGATCATTTTTCACGGAGCAATTAAAAAAACAAAATAATAATATTATTAGACAAAATAAATATGAAATTTTCACGTACTTTTTGCTAAGTACTGTATCCCATTTATTCAAGGTCTTGAATATATTTTTGTAAAATTCAACCACTTCCGAGGTTTTCAAGCACATGTACACTACGAACCCTGAGCAGTCATTTCTCATCGTGGTGGTTACGGACTTGTATCACCTACATAATTATCTTGGTGTCTAGGATACAGGGTATTAGTGGGAATATATCTTACACCGAAACCGTTGATAACTACGGCCTTGTCATGTTGTTTAAACCGCCCCTCTGGCTACCACTAACACTTTAAACATTACATTTTAACTTATTGATCATGTCAGCATTTCAGGTGCTGCTATAGACCAAGTACGTGAGTATTTCTAATGATCTGTTAAATAGTGTGTCAAGATTACCATATGCATATTCTTCATTTAAGATATTTGATATATATGTTTTTAATTACTTAAAACCACGTTTTAACTTTATTATATTACAATGGTGAATTATCTACTGCATTTGTTATCCTTACACACAAATAATGTCGGTTAAATGAGTCAATGTAGAATGAAATGGCTTGCCACAGTCAAAAGCTGTTCAACATGTTTATTTCAATGCGAAATATTTCAGTAGAGACAAACGAGCAGTAACGGATGAACATGCGAGTATGAAGCATCTAAACGAGTCCAGGAGAAGCAGTGACCACTATCAACATCACCACTTTTTTATTGGGACTAAAATGTGTGCTTAAATATCAATATCAAAATATAAATATTACTTGAAGTTGTGGGTCGCGGTAACGAGACACAACCTCACGTGGGTGAAAATTTAAATAAGATAATTTAGAGCATAAAGGGTTAAAAAATTGACTGGTGGCTTGCTAGCGCTACCCATGCACTTTCCACAGTGCTTGTTCACCGTCTACGACGCTCGCCAACCATTGAATCAAAATCGGTCCATGACGCGTGCTTGTAGAGCAGAGGTTGAAATAAATTGATCAGGTTTATAAGCTGCGGCTGTTAAAATGGCCATGTACGTGTGAAAATAGACACATCATAAACGGGCGATAATAGACCACTTTGAAGTGATACAGGAGTGAAACACAATGAATCGCTACGTGTGCAGAGAACGTGGCATAGCGCAGAGTGATATCATATTACACACAGAATGTAGCATAATTACTCAAAGCAATATTAGTGCAGAGAATGTGTCATAGCTCGAGTGATGTTAAATACACGTATCACTAAACACTGAAAACAACATCATCACATTTTATACAAAATCATCCTTTTCAAAGTATAGAGGGATTATTATAAATAATACTACATTTAGTGATTCAGGTACAGCAAAGCTATTAAATATCAATGTTCAACCACCTGGCTTTTAGAGCACTGATGTCGACTACACTCATTCAGTGTTTTATTCGATACTACTTGTATACCTAGTTTTTAAAAGAGAAATATCTCAAATCTATGGCACAGCTATTTTTCGTAATTAATTGTTATTCACTCAGTTGTGGATCACGGTAGCGAGACACAACTTCAAGTGACTGACTAAGTCTATTAAATTTAAATTCAAGTGAGTAAAAATTGAATTTTATAGCTCAGAGCTCTAGGGGTTAATCTCCATTATCCTGTAAAATCATAGTCTGCGATAAACTAGGGAATTGTTATTTAGCACAAATAATTAATTCAAAACTGATGCCCCAATATTTTAGTGAAATGAAGGGGAATAGGATACTCGGACTGAAACATCCGAGATATTTTGAACCCCTGGCAAAATAACACTTTCACAGCTAGAGCTAGAAAGTGCCGTAATGTCTGATAAAGCAAGTACAAACCCTTTTCACACCGCCCCTTACTGAACAGGAATGTTGAAATAAGACTGCCATCGTCGACGATCATAATACATTTCTCAGCCAATAAAAAGTGGAGGGGAGAAATTCAGAGGTTTCTGAGGAGATTTTTTATCTGTAGCTTTTATTTGTGTGGCGAAAACTGATATGTGATGCACATTTTTTTGTTTCATTTGGCAACAGTGCGGATTTCTCTAACTGCCATTAAAGCAGTGAGTTTCCTCACTAGCGCACCCCAGCGATCAAATGGCTAATTGCCCAAACCCGCGGAGTGACTGGCTACGGTTTTTAGCCAAGTATGCAATTTTACACATCAGGTCATTTCTTGGATGAGTCTGCCAAAAATGCCTACGGTGGATGACCCGCTATTTATGTCCATGTACCTGTATGTTAAATAGGTGCAACGTATACCAGTATATACCGTTATGTTGTCGTCTGTATGAAACTGTTCAAACTAAGAAGCTAAGTGGAAAATTGGTTTGAAAATGATAAATAATCCATTAAAAAGTTTTTCTGTAAGATTATACCTACTATTTAAGAACAAATATTGTGACATTACAGTGCTGTCATCGCTGTCAAGATGTATTCCTATGAAAATCAAAATACTAAAACTTAACTAAACTAGTTTTAACTTTTTTCCAATAGATGCACAAACTGCTAATTTTGAATAAAAATAGATAATGAAAATAATACACGGTATGTTTTTTTTGACGCAGAACGGTATTTGTAATTAAAAGTAAAATATTTGTTGACTGAATCTGTATACAAGTAGTAATAGCAAAATGCTTAACGTCGTTTTTCGGTCATTTAAGTAACTTTAAATAGGTTAAAAACAGTGCAATCCGTGGATAAAATGGATGATGACGTGAGGGTGGGGTGATAAGAGCATGGTGGGTTACTTTACTCGCCTGAGAAGGGGTTCTGGGTATGTCTAGGGGATTAAACCACAAACATGCCCAGAACCCCAGAGACGTGTTTAGCCTAAACAAAACGCAGCTCCGCTATCCTCCGTCAGATAGTGCTCAGAGTAACAATAGTTAATGCTAACTCCATTCTGTCAAGTGGTTCTGGGCATGTCTAGGGGATTTACCCCCAGACATGCCCAGATGGTCGGAGACTTGGGTTTCGCTGGGTAATTTTCTGTATGCATTAATCCACGTATGTCCAACGGTTGAGGTGTTTCTGTGCGCTAAGCATGCTGAGGTATGATAAATGCGGATCCAATCAGGGACTTACCAGTTACTGTTGTCCACAGCGTCCCCGAAACCAGGTGTGTCAACCACTGTTAGCTTCAACTGTACACCACCCTCCTTCAGCAACACTTGGGTCGTGTCAACCTACACCAACAAACAACAAGAATGAATGGATGAGTGGATGAAATGATGACTTGATCTGGATGTATAAATGAAGGGATGAATAAACTGGATTTGACCGAGGGACAAAGCTTGCGTCTCCATCCGCCTCACAAAGCTTGTGTCTCCATCCGCCTCACATAGATTTCGCAGCCAAAATACATAAATTACAGAGAAATACAGTACTGTCACTATTTTTTTAATCTAACCACGTAAAAATGTGATGTCCGAATCACACCAAAATCTAATCAACATATGTCCAGGGTAAGGTACTTCCTGAGAACAAATCTGTGAAGCAGTTCAAGCTCTTGAGAGTAACATGTGATCTGTCGGCCATCTTAGATTTTGATAAAAAATGAAAAAAAGAAAAAAAATATTTGCCAGACAAATTTCTCAGGGCCAGTGAACATACCTAAAAGATAAATTTTGAGTTGCATAGCTAAATTATCGAGTTTTGATAATAGTCAAAATGAGCAAAACTGAAATATGCGTTAAAATTCTAAAACGTAGAAAAATCATCAAAGTTTTTATTATCAGAATCACACCAAAAACTGATCAGCAAACGTTCAGGGTGAGGTTTCCTTTGAACCAAACATGAAACTAATCCATGAAACAAAAAAGCCAACAAACAATTTACCAGGACGATTTCCTAGGGCCAATATGCATACTGCAAATATTTTAAAATAATCCAAGCAAGGGCGTATAGCTATAATTACCAAATTTTGATGATAGCCAAAATCAATAAACCTGAAATATCCACTAAAATTATAAAACGTAAAGATTTTTATTATCAGAATCACACGAAAAACTAATCAGCATAAGTCCAGGGTAAGGTCCTTCTTTTAAACCAAACATGAAACAAATCCATGAAGCGGTGCAAGCTCTAGAGTGATATAGGATTTTAGTGGCCATCTTAGATTTTGTTGAATAAATTCAAAAACGCCCCCAAAAGTATTACCAGGCAAATTCCCCAGGGCAAGGGCAAATATCTTTTATAACATTTTTAATTATTTTAGAGCGGGGATCGTCTTTAGACGTCAGAATGACACGTTGAAAAGGTTAATAGATGTGCTAATGTTGATACAGATAGCCACTAAATCATGTCGCCTGTGTGTGCTATATGCCCGAAGAATATATGGTGGATTGGCGACACTCCAGTATACTGCTCTCTAGAATACAGCCAAAAGGCAGTATCTGCTTACTTGTAAAGTTAGAAGATACTGCCTTTAGGCTTCACAGCAAAGCTGCCTGAGATACTATAAACTAATACATGTATAGATAATAATACTACATATCACTGTGGTATTTTCCGATGTTGATCATTGGTCAAAATTCAAAGACTTAAATATCTAATTTTTCAAGCACTACAAGCCCTTGATTGCTTTTTGTAGAATTCAAGCACTGTCAAGCACCCGTACGGGCCCTGCATTTATACCACCGTGCACGTGCCGATCTACCAGTATGATTGTGTAATGGCTTTCACTGTCTAACAGACATAACATAAAATGAGAACAAGAGGTGTGCAATGCTTACAAAACGATGTGATTTTACCATGTAATTAATGTGGGGAATGGGTCATGAAAGTGGAACACATATAATTATGGTAACCCAATATACAAAATATGAATATATTCATATTTTGTATGAAATGTATTGAAGTACATGTATATACATGTACTAATACATCTCTAGCATTGTGAAGAGTAATGCTGCCCTCCAATATCTAGAGACGCCATATCCCCTGTTAACTACCGCCATGCACGACGAAGGCGTCTGCATAGTGTTTATCATTACCAATACATTCAATGAAACAGAGCTATTTTTATTTTAATTAGGAGGGTGGGCTGTGAAAAAGGATTTCCCAGTAAACACAAAACATTTGTATAACATTTGTACAATGTTGGACCAACGTCGAGCTATGTTTATTTTAATTAGGAGGGTGGGCTGTGAAAAACGATTTCCCAGTAAACACAAAACATTTGTATACGATTTGTACAATGTTGGACCAACGTCGAAGACGTTGGGCCGACATTGTACAAATGTGGAGTCATGCCTTCATATTAATCCTAGATGAAGGCAGCTGGCTTTGTAACACCACCTCGTCTGTCTGGAGCAACAAGGGGAAGTCGAAACGTGACACAAACGTTGTGACAGAATCAAATGAATAGGGTTTTAGACCAACTTTGTGCACATATAGGCTAAATGGGCCATGAGAACCTCCTAAGGATGGTGAGATGAATGACATGACACTGTCCTCCAGACACAGAATTCAAAATTCGAGCCCTGACGGTCTGAGGTCGAGCACGCTACCTCTCGGTCACGGAGGTTCCCCACAACATTGAATCTTAACGAGTGACCGGGGAAGAAACGTAAAGGCCAGAATGGGGCATGAACCCGCAATCTTCGACTTTTCCGAGCAGGCAGCTTTAACCACTGCACCAGAGCCCCCGTCCAAACGTTGTAAACAACAAGGTGCAAAATCACAATGCCACGTTATAATCAGCATTGTGAGTTAGCACGTAGACACAATGATGTTGAATGTCGAGAATAAGACTTGGATTGTTGTTGACTTGGGACATCCGCCCATAATACACAGCTTATTCGTTCAGGCCACAACCAGCTAATTTGACTTGGCACTTTGTTGCTCAGAGCAAGAATACTAGAACGTTGTAGTATGCGTGCTGTGAGAGGCTATTCTATTCACAATTACTCAGTACCGCCGTTGAGGAACTGGTAAATATTGACGTCCACGCGAGCAATCTCCGCAATTGATGAAAGTCAAACTTATCAGGCCACACTTGGCGAGCAGGGTGAGGGATGTGTCTGGGATGGCATTGTGGAGCTGATACAGATAGCATATAGGGGGGGGGGGGCAGGTATACGATAGATCTGTACTACAAATAGCAAGAAGCGAGCTCAAGAGTCAGAGATATGAGATTGCCTACAGTGAAGGGGCTTTTTTAATCCTTTAGCCGCTTAGTTCTCCTATTTAACCCTTTGAGCCCTCACGATGCATTAAAGAATCATTTTACGTCCCTAAAACAGACTTAATTTTCCTACAACAAAGGGTTTTAAAACGAAAATTTTCATGAAACTGGTTTACCGATACATGGAAATTTTCCTTAATTTTAAAACCACATCAAATCATCTTCATTCACTACAAGTCGCAATTCTCGGCTTGTAGTGGATGAAGATGAAAATGGTAAATTCAGACTTGAAAGGGTTAACTACCAGAGCACTGATCACAAATCACATAAATTTTCAGTCACTTTCAGTCACTTGCATCGCGGTAATAGTGAGACACAACTCCAGCTGACAGAAAAAATTGAATTGTAAATTGTAAATCGAATAGCTCAGTGCAATAGGGGTTACATTTTCACCCACTTGGAAGTTGTGTGTACAACTTCAAATGGGTGAAGGTAATCGTATTTGATTAATTTGAGAACGAAAATTTGTCAATCTTGATGTATAAACCCTTTGAAGCCTGACTTTACTTTGTCATCTTTATCCACTACAAGCCGCGAATTGCTGTCGCAGTTCTCGACTTGTAGTGGATGAAGATGATTTGAAGTGTAATGTATTAGTAAGCCAGTTTCATGGAAATATTCATTATAAAACTCTTAGTTGTAGGAAAATGAAGTCTGTTTTCAGGGATGTAAAATGATGCTTTTATGCATCGTGAGGACTTAAAGGGTTAAACACTCATTTCATTCCCAATAACGTCATTTGAACAGCTAATAAAACAGATTAAAAACGACTACAGTCGCGCTTAGCGGAGAAAGGGTTTATCCTGCACCTGGCGCCAGGTGAAAGAGAAAGATGACTCGTCCTAGCATACATGTACTTGAGATCAGTGAAAAACACAATCTCCACCGCACAATCCCAGCAAACACGAGACATTGAGTCATCGTTGGTTCAATGTTGGGCCAGCGTCGTAGACGGTGGACCAACATTGAACCAGCAATGGCTCGATGTATCGTGTTTGCTGGGCTGTCAACAAAATGTTCACACGTATAAAACGACAAGCTATTAATATACAAACTGCTTATGATAAGTGTATAAATCATGTTCGGATCTACGAATCTATGTATATTTTGATAGCCTTCGCGAAAACGTATTCTATTCATATTCTGATTGATTCTTAGTACAGTTAGGACTTACGATAGTAATTTATTAAAATAAAATCATCTAGCTTTCAAGGAATAATTTGTCTGCTGTAGCGGAGCAGTTTGCTACACAATTTTTGGCATATGCTGCACAAAAATATACATGTTGGTGTGGCAGTTTTTGGCATGGAGAATAGTAGTTTTGAACATTCACAGCTGCTAAACGGCTACATAATTTTTCGAGAACAAATTATTCCCTGCTTTTCAAAAAGTTTCAAAAGATCATCATTTGATGCAGATTTGATGAGCTGTGTCAGCTGTATGGGATCAAAAGATATATTATCAAACTTTAAATATCACTAATACAGAATCTCAGCAATTATTTTATTATTTATTAATTAATAAAATTGAATGCGCATGAATTGGGAAGTAGTACGACAACCGCCACCTGCCGTTTTAATTTAATTTATAACTTGTCTGTGTACGATACTGCTGTGCCAAGCCAAAATGCAGTGTCTGCTTACTTTCCAAGTAAGCAGATACTGCATTTTGTCTTTGCAGAGGGGGATAGACTGCTCGGGATCAGGAGTCCATCACACGGGATCTGGACGGTGGTGAGACAGGTAGTGTACAGGACCCCATCCGTCCACAGACGCCAATAAACATCTGGAGCAGTAAACCTGGTAATGAGAACCAGAATAGTGTGAAGGACATTATAGGCACCAGAGGCGAATCACGGATCTGAAGAAAAGGGGCGCCGTGGATTCGGGGGGAAACCCCCAGAATTTTTGAGTATCACATACATTCAAGCCCCCCCCCCCCAAGTTAGAGGCCTTTAAAAGCATTGCGAAAAATACTTGGGCGCCACTCGTACCCCCCCCCCCCCCTCTACTTCCCATACACACAAAATGTATAATAAGATGGCGAGACGAAAGTTGTTTTGGACAACCAATGTGCAATGCCTGGGCTGAACCGGGCCGAGATAACTGTGTGTGATTAACATACCGGTAGGCGATAGAAATGATCTCAAGGAAAAACAAGCACTGAGTAGCTATACAATGAATAAGAAGTCCGTTAAGATCGTTCAAGCTATATTGAATACCTGAAAATTTAAATTTTCATCCACACAAACATGAAAATCAGATGACTCAAACGGATGTCAATTTCTCAGACAAATAAAATTGTTATCTAGAATTAATACATTTATAAACTTGTGTAAATATGACTGGAGGTGATGAAAGAGAAGGGGACGTGGCACAATGGCTATAGAGCGCCTGACTGCTGTCATGCATGCGTCCCGGTTTCTAGCCCCGCTGATCCTGTGTGGGGTTTTCAGAGAAACAGCAATGTTTCTCCCTTCTCAATATGACTGTGCGATCACGTTAATGGCGCCTGAGACCAGTGTATCAACGTTGATTTCGCGCGGGGCCCAGTCCTGCCCACTCCTCACTGGAGGTCATAATGGATGAAGAGCATGTGCAGCATGTGTTTACCATGCAGGAGATCTGTAGGTGGGCGGTGTGGCTGAGGTCTTTGAGCCACAGTTGCAGATTGGCATGTGGAGATGCTATTGGTGGCAGACAAGGGGCCGGCGTGATGCAGACAACAAAGATCCCGGCGAGCCTTAATGGACTGCCCGACCACAAGACAGCTGCATGGACGGCATGCAAGCCTTAACCCTTACAACACTGAAATATGTTTATATAAACCATGGAAACTGAAGGGTTTTTTTCACTGTCAAATAATCATAAATGTCTTAGGTATTCAAATGAAGCGGAAAGAGCTAACTATGTCTACGACGATTATAAATATTTCACTTTTTCAGTGCGGGGATCGACTTTAGACGTCGGAATCTGAGGTCTACAGACATCAGATTCTGACATCTAAAGGCGATCCCCTAACTGTAAAGGTTAACCGTTTATAACAAGCTAAGAGCCAGGTCTTACCAGTCCACCATGATGTACAAATTTCAATTTTCTAATTCACAAAGATAAAATCACAGTACTGTATAAAAAAATTAACTAGATGTTATATTTGCACATCAAATATAAAAGTTGCCAACTTCCACAAAAAAACTGTTTATTGCCAAAGCAGTAACGATGGGGCTGCATATTGGTAGTGCCATGGCGGCCATATTGGATGTGCCGCCATGGCACTTCCGATATATATATGGGATACGGAATACGGCGTTCGCTCATCGTGATTGGCTCCATCACTGAAGTTAAGCAACGTCGCGCCCGGTTCATAATTGGATGGGTGACCGCCTGGGACTGCCAGGTGCCGTATACACTAGTGGGGCTCAGAGAACCACGTAAATCAGATGGCTCGTCTGACTGACCTAGAGTTGGACGTAAAAGAACCTCAATGGACGTAGGCGCAGTTTCCATCCAGCGAGACCCCAGAAAATCCACAATGTGTGAGTACTTGGCACATAAGGCGAATTTGCTTGGAATGAAAATAGCTTGATGCGCCTCAATGGCAGCTCAGCTGTATATCTCCCAGGAGACTGAGTTGGAATTTGAATGATAACAGGCCTTGCTAAGTTACTCTCGATGTTCAGCGCTCTGAACAGTCTCCGGCTGGATACATGCGCTATATAAGATTTCATTCATTCATATTGGTGGATTATCGAACTCGACCACAAGAGTGTTCAGAAAAGGAGAGCTCAGAAAAAAACTGAAAATCGGACGAATATTGGCGACTGTAGAGCAACAACAGACCTCATTTTCGCAACTAACAAACTATGGGGGTGGGGGTGGGGAAGGTACACCCATGTGTAATGTTTTTAATAAAGCGTAAATGATGCACACGATATATAATCTGGATGTTTTCAACTACTTATGGCTTTCTACTCCCATTGTTGTGGAAGGGGAGGACATCAATGTCTATCGTGACACATTCAGATAAATATTGATAAGTTTTGACGTAGTTGCCTGAGAGCTGCCAAAATCATGTCATGTGTGTCGCCTATCGAACAGAAATATACAAAAGCCCCGTGAGTTGGTCCTCAGTAAAGCTAAACACTGACCCATTTAGCTACCCTTTCATCGCTAAGTACGACAACAGTTGTCGTTTTTAAACCTTTCACCGCCAAATTAATCAATTGGAATTTCCACCCACTTGAAGTTGTGTCTCGCTGACGCGATCCACAACTTCAAGTGAGTGAAAATTATTCAGATTAGAGAAAATGGAGGTCAACTCTTTTCAAATCTTGCTGGTTGATGTCACATATAATTTTTAACATATTTAAAATGTGGTACTCAATGTGCTAATAAAAAATAAAAACCCGAATATATGCGGCACCGGCGGTTAAAGGGTTGAACCGTTTTAGTAGCTGATTAAATCACTTATTTGAAACGAAATATGTCTTTAAACATCAATATTTTCAAATGTTTGGTTTCAAATTTAACAACTATGAGTAATTTTCAGCCACATGAAGCTTTGAGTCGCAGTAGCGAGACACAACTTCAAGTGGTTGAATTATTTTAAACTAAGCGATTTAAGGATTAACATGTGTACCCCTGAGCAACTAAAGTATCATATCTACCAGCCACGAGTCGATTATTAATTTATAACATAGTTCTGAAGTAATCACGAGATTTAATCACATCTAATTTGATCAAAAAAATAAAAATTGGGAAATGCAACGTCTTTTCCCCTTGCGCAGTCATTCCTCAATTAACCAATTTAAACCATCGCGATGCATCAAAGCATCATTATCTCTAAAAAATAGAATAATTTCCTACAATTTTTTTGCTGGAACTGTTTTAATAATAACGACCAGTATCATTTTTCAATTGCAGCCCACTTTAAATCATCTTCACCCACTACAAGTCGAGAAATTTTGCGACAGCAATTCGCGGCTTGTAGTGGGTGAAAATGGCAATGGTAAATTCAGAATTGAAAGGGCTAAAAAGACATTATCAATAACTGTAAACCTAGTGATTCAAAGAATTATCTGTGCGTTATCTGTAACTAATTTGTGCATCGCAAAACCAATATAGCAAAATAATTAGATTTATATTCTCCTCAGGTATAGCGTAACTGTTAGCCCTTATCCTGCTAAGTTAATTGATTTAAATTTTCAACCACTTGAGGTTGTGGATCGCGGTAGCGAGACACAACCTCAAGTGGTTGAAAATTACTCATATTTGTTTAACTTAAGACCAAACATAATACAAAACTTGATGTTTAAGCACCCATTTCAATCTCAATATCAGTGATTCGATCGACTAATAAAACAAGTAAAAAATGACAATAGTCGTGATCAGCAGGATAAGGGTTAACCCTCTACACACCAAGTTATGTCATTTAATTTTTTTTCACCCACTTGAGGTTGTGAAGTTGTGAAAATTACTCATCTTCGTTTAATTTGAGACCAAACATTTGCAGATGTTAATGTTTGGACACACACATGTATATGGTTCCAAATAACAGCGATTTATACGGATAAGAAACTACTAAAATCGAGCTTAGAGGGTTAACCCTCTTCCTGCTGAGTTAATTTATTTAAATTTCCAACCACTTGAAACCTCAAGTGGTTGAAAATTACTCATATTTGTTTAATTTGAGACTAAACATTTATAAATCTTTATGTTTAAGCACCCATTTCATTCCCAATATCAGATCGACTAATAAAACAGGTTAAAAACGACAATAATCGTGATCAGCATGCAAAGGGTTAATGCAGGTGTTGTTGTTTTTTACCTGTACTGTTTTCTTGACTCTGTGTGAGGGGCCGGGGTATTCTGTGCTGTAGAGGTCTGCCAGGAACATGGAGTTGATGAGTGTAGATTTACCAAGGCCGGATTCACCTGGAAATAAATCAACAACTCAATTAGAGAAAAGGTGGATCACATCAGAGAGAATGAAGTCAATGTGAGAGCACAAAAAACAATACGTTTTATATCATCACGTCACATGGACTTAGCTTAGGCAAGTTGGCTAATATCATATTTGAACAATATCGGATTATCGCTATTTGCAATCGTAATTAGCCCTTAACCATTTAAGCCCTCACGATACATTAAAACATCATTTTACATCCCTGTAAACATATTTAATATTCCTACAACTAAGGGTTTTAAAAAGAAAATTTCCATGAAACTGGTTTACCAATACATGTCAATTTTATTTAATTTTTAAACCACATCAAATCATCTTCATCCACTACAAGTCGAGAATTGCGACAGCAATTCGCGACTTGTAGTGGATGAAGATGACAATGGTAAATTCAGCCCTGAAAGGGTTAAAGCGCAAAGCACGAATAAGTCACTTTGAATCTATTTTATTATCCGATCAAATCACTGTTATTAGAAGTGGAATGAGTGTCTAAACATCAAGATTTGCCAATGCTTGGTCTCAAATTCAACCAATATGCGTATTTTTTACCCACTTGGAGTTGTGGGTAGCGAAACACAACTTCAAGTGGGTAAAAATATATTTTTTTTAGCGCTTTAAACCAAGAAAATTATAATCAGACTTTATTTCCATTTGGCTAACAAAACCGTGTATGTCCCCTGCCTTTAGTCTTCACCTATATTCGTCGTTTGTGTTTGATCAGAGTTGATAAGCATGCTTCATTTTAAAGAACATAGACTGGTAAATGCATATCACATTGATACACAAACTACGTGTATTTGGCACAAATACAGTGTCTAATAATAGTGTTAGTTCTCTTTTTATGGTACTTGGAAAACTAACTTGATATATATGTGATCGTTTTATCTCACGAGGAGGAGTCTGAACAAGAATACAGTTTCACGCCTCTTTATTGATGATTCATATATCACACGTTTCAGTTTCATGTATAGTTGGTAACAATGATAATGACGTCGAGCTTTAATATTGGCGAGCTCCCCTCATAACTCATGACATAATTTTAACGCCCGTATTGACAAACAAATAAAGTATCGGGTGCGGAGTTCTTCGTGCATGAAGCAGTAGATACATGTAGTGTCTGTGAAAAGTAAGGGGTTGCTGGTGAAGCCGTGACGACAAATGGCGACAATTAGTGTAATCACTCAGGGCATTATTTTTCACAATTACGACCACACTCGGGTGTTCATGTCCTCGTGTCGATAATAGGGTCTCAGTTCTAAGACCGCCGAAACTCTCAGCATCTACCAGACGTCGACGCCGCGGACGCCCAGCAAACACGAGACATTGAACCAATGTTGAATTAATTAACCCAACATTGGTTCGATGTCTCGAGTTTGTTGGCTGGTAGACCAGCATTAAGCCAGCATTCGGTGTTTGCTGGGCTGAGCACGTGCACCCAGCAAACGTTGACTCAATGCTGGCTTGATGTTGGTCCAGCGTAGAAGACGGTGCGCCAACATCAAACCAACATTGGGTCAACACTTATGTTTGCTGGGGTACATACATCCACAACTAATAAACCCTCAAAACAGACAACTAATATTTCACATACAATTTAGTTGTGACGCTTGTAAAAAAGAACTAATCTAATTTGGAGACAATATTGTTGATTGTCCACATATTTCAGACGAATAATCAGTATAAGATTTGCCAATAAAAAGGTAGGCCTATTATAAAAACGGCTGTTAACGACGCTATAAGCATTTAGATATACGCTAATTGTTGAAAATTGCACCATGACTACAATGGAAGCTGTCTGAAAGACCCAGTGTCCTGACAAAAATAGTGCATGGTGAACTACTTCAATGACGGATTAATGGTGGCTAAAAATTTACTAAACTAAAATGTTCATAGTTATATCATTGTGTACAGTTACAGTATTGTACCGGTGTGAACGTCACTGAGACGTGAACATAATAATACATAGACACAGGTCGTGATGTCAGTTAACCCTTTAAGCCCCCACGATGCATTAAAGCATCATTTTACATCCCTGAAAACAGACTTAATTTTCCTACAACTAAGGGTTTTAGAACGAAAATTTCCATGAAACTGGTTTACCAATACGTGGTATTTTTCTTTAATTTCTAAACCACATCAAGTCATCTTCATCCACTACAAGTCGAGAATTGCGGCAGCAATTCTCGACTTGTAGTGGATGAAGATGACTATTGTAAATTCAGGATTGAAAGGGTTAACCTATGAAGCGCTGATAATTAATACTTTCGTATAAACCATGGAGACCAAAAGTGTTTTTAAATTTGAAATCATCATCTTAGTAAGAATACCTCTTTTATGGGTGTACGTCATAATCTGACGTCTACAGACAAGACGGTCCACGTGCTGAAAGGGTCAAGTCCACCGAGCAGTTATATTTCACAGACACAGACCGTGATATAAGTCAATATGGTCAGTTAGGACAGAGTGCAGTCCTATTCTCAATACAGACTTATCAAACTATTGTTCTATATAGATGCATGATACACAATAAAGCCGATTTTGCCTACACACACTCGGCATATATCATATGCATATATGTAGCATCATTGTTGTCTTTGGATATCTCTTTTCCACGAATTTGACAGGTAACAAGAACAATGATTATGAAGTAGAGTTGGTAATTGAATTGATATGAAATGTGCCGTCACAGCATCATATAATACATTTTATCTCCAAGGGAGCCCCGTGTGAATATCGATGTGAGATGCTATTAAATGACGCTTACAAACACAATATAATAATTACAGTTAGGCGCATTCTTCTTTTAGAGAATTATGGGTAATTAAAAAAAAACCCCGCATGAAACCGGAAAAAATATCTGTTTTTAACCTGAATCAGATATTTTTACGCTCGGTCTCAGCACATACAGTGACAAGCATGAGGAACAAGGTAGTAAAAAAGTAGACTAGCCTGAGAAAATAGTGCGCAATGTATAGCCTGTAATTAACACCTAAACAGCTAAAGCGCTAAATTATAGAATTTAAATTTTAAACCACTTGAAGTTGTGTCTCGCTGCAGCGACCCACAACTTCAAGTGGGTAAAAATACTTCAAGTTGTACAATTTCAATACAAACATAGACCAACCTAACCATTTTAATGTTTTTTTCAACTTCAATTCTTTCGTGTTTGACGGTTGAATAAAAAGGCTAAAAAGCGCTATGGACGAAATTAGCACTCTTAGCGTTACATATTAGGTACTAATCATCATATCATGCTTACTACACACTACAAACATGACAAAGTACAATGTGATCGGCCATACACAGTGCGGACATCACCAATTATGATTAATATGATTATAAAAACATGTACATGTAAATATATATATTGATAAGACAAATAGATAACTATTGACGACTCGAGGGAAATGAACACAGCAATACACTTTGTTGTAAACATGTACAGTGTATAATATAATAAAAATAGAAAATGGTGTAAAATAAGAAAACTATAAGAAACATACAAAGTACATACTATACATGACAAAGATTTATGGACAGGGTGATCATGCATATCAATAATTATTATGGTGTTGTTGCCAAGGTAATACATCAATTTCAAGTTGAAAATTGCGTCAGCGATTCCAATTTTTTATGGATTAAACCAATCCTTGATACAACTGAAAACGATTGGAGTCAAAGGGTTAACACCGCACACAATAATGCAGTAGACGGGTATATAGGATTTTAACCCTTATCCTTAAGTTATTTACAGTTTCACCCACTTGGGATTGTGTCTCGCTACCGCGATCCGCAACCCCTCAAGTGGTTGAAAAATACCCATATTTTGCCTAATTTGAGACCAAACATTTACGATTCTTGATGTTTAAACAGTCATTTCATTCCCAATATCAGTGATTTGATCGAAAAAAAAATTAAAAACGACTAGTGGTGGAAGGGGTAAAAAATACCTTGCAAGAACTCAAATACCCCTCGGCTGATGCAGTGACTCTATATATGCCAGGTTTCAAGGCAATTAATTGAAAATAAGAAAGATTTATTAAAATTGATAAAACCAAAATGGCCGCCGCAGCCGCGTTTTCAGTCTCACGTGAAAACGGAAAAAACTAATAGATTCGCAGACCCCGAAAACCTATATATATATACCAGGTTTCGAGGGAATTCTGAAGAAAAAAGTTGAAAAAAATTAGTCGCCAGGTGGCGGCCATTTTGATCATCAGTGGAAAGCTGAAATTCTAATCAGGTCATCTCCATACTCATGGGTAATTTCACATAAAAAATTGAGGAGATCCAATGATTATTTTTAAGTTATCGCGTTAACAAGGGATTATTAAATGAAAAAATCAAGATGGCCGCCATAGGCTCGTTTTCAGTCGCACACGAAAAGGGACAATGCCAATAGACTCGCAGACCACGAAAACCTATATATACCAGGATTCTAGGGAAATCTGAAAAAAATTAAAAAAAAAAATAATCGCCAGGTGGCGGCCATTTTGATTATCGGTTGAAAGCTAAAAATCTAATCAGGTCATCTCAATTCTCATGGGCAACATCGCAGACCATGAAAACCTATATAAACCAGGTTTCAAGGGAATTATGAAAAACAAAAATTGAGTCGAAAAAAAAAATAGTCGCCAGGTGGCGGCCATTTTGATTATCGGTGGAAAGCTGAAAATTTAATCAGGTGATCTCCATACTCATGGGTAATTTCACGTAAATAATTATTTTTCAAGTTATCGCGTTAACAAGAATTTTTTTAAATCTTTGGCCTTGACCTATGACCTTGGGTAAAAAAAAGTCCGGGAGGGGTTGAATGTTTGTAGGAATTATGAATTTAATATGTTGCACCATGTTGGTGTAGTAGCCCAAAGAGTGCGTGCGGCGGCGGCGGCGCACGAAGGGGACGACAATACCCATTCGGGCCCAACGGCCGAGGGGTAAAAATCATATGACATGAAACAAACAGGATGTAAATGTATGCTCATATTTCACAACAGACTCATTTCTGAACAAGCGGATTCGTTTTTATGCTAGTAACCGAGCAACACTACAATACCATGTGTATACAGACTTGGTCTATATTATTTAATTTTTAATTTAATTTAATTTCGCGATGAGGCAACTGGTGTTAACTATATTCATGTAAGAAAATTACATAAAGTTGTCAATTTATGCGTTGACATGGAAGTAGAATGTTTACATGTCCGGATTGAAAATCAAGGGATAAAAACGTTTGTGTTAATTTGTGTTGCACGGAACACTGGAGATTTTTTTGTTACACCATAGCTACTATAAAGTGTACTTGGCGGAGGTTTTAATCAGGTAATGGGCAACATTCTTGTGCCGTGACGGTGAGTCAGGCCTAGTTTTTCGGTGCATTAATGTGTCTATATGTTGTGTTGCTACCTTCCTATTCTATTTTTAGTTAATTTTTTCAAAATGTTAAAATTCCTTGAAAAAATGTGTAGTTAGTGGAGAGAGTGTCGAGTCCATACGAATATTATTACGCACCCGCGTATTCATATTCTACGTCTGCAGAACTTGTTGACACTTTCACTGCTAAGCACGACTAAAGTCCTTCTTAATTTGTTTTATTAGCCGATTATATCATTATTCTCAGGGAGCGGGAAATGTGTTTAAATATCGAGATTTGCAAATTAAACAAATATGAGTAATTTTCACCAGCTTGAAGTCGTGGGTCGCGGTAGCGAGACACAGCTTCAAGTTGGTGAAAATTTAAATATGATAACTTAGATAACTTAGGTAAGATAACTAGCGGCTAACGGGTTGTTTATTTTGTTTCCAGCTCACACAATACATAGATGACGTCATACAGTATCTGGTTGCATGTAACACCGGTGTATGGTTTCTCGGTATTCGCCTTCAGGTGCTACTGTAGGCAACTAGGCAACTATATTGACCCCTGGACCTCTGAGCAATTGAATTTAAATTTTCAGTTACTTGAACTTCGAGTGACTAAAAATTACTCGAATTTGTAAAATTTAAGTTGAATAATTTCTAAAAATCACAGATTTAAAACCGATTACCCTTTTAGAATCCGGTTAGACAAGAGCTAATAAAAATAATAAAAGGACTGAAATATTACTGTAGTCGACATCCGTCGTCTATGGGACAACACCCAGCAATCACAAAACATTTGCATAACATTTATACAACGTCGACCAAACGTTGGTCCAACATTGTATAAATGTTATACAAATGTTTCGTGGTTGTTGTGAAGTACCTACAGATACGAACCAGCTATTAATAACCCCCCCCCCCCCCAAACAACACACGCCTGCCTTGAGCCGGCTAGATGGTGGCCCAGCGTCACAGACAGTGGGCCGCCATCTAATCAGCTCAGTGTCAACGGTTACGTCTGTAACTACATACAAACACGAGACATTGACCCAATATTGGGTTAATGTTGGGCCAGCGTCAAAGACGTTGTGCCAACGTTAACCTAACATTGGGTCAATGTTTCGTGTTTCTTGAGGTGTGTTGGTGTTCTGGCTGTGATGTTTGGACCCTTGTCAAATAAATATTATGATTGACCCGCGACATGTAAACAGCTCTAACCGCTAGAGGGTATTTTTTTTCTGTCCATAACTCACCGATATAAAGGTATCTACTCTGGCGTTGCAAAGCCAAAAGGCAGTATCTGCTAACATTACAAGGGAGCAGATACTGCATTTCGGCTTCGCACGGCAGTACTGTCAAACACACGATTTGTTATTTTTAATTGCTATAGGTACATAGATAATGATCAGATAATATAACAATTACAAATTTTATATAGTTATTCCTGTTCTATTTAGTCATGCCCCCCCCCCCCCCGCTGGTTTTAAGGCACCAAGAAAGGCAGCAGGAGGCTAAATATTATTAACCGTAGTATGTGTACATTGTAGTACACTGTACAGTCAGTAGAACAAGATTGGTTAAATGCCATCAACAGCCAGCGATACACAGCAGTACAAGAATTTCATTGATTGGAAAATAGCCAGAACGAAATGTAAAAAAATCCCTTTGTCAGTGTTTATTATCACTGGAATGAATGGATGAGTGAGTGGGGTTTTAGGCCACCTTTGTGCACATATAGGCTAAACTGGGCCAGGAGAACCTCCTGAGGATGATATGACACTGCCCTCCAGACACAGGATTCTAATTCGGGCCCTGGCGGTCTGAGGCCGAGCACACTACCTGTCAGTCACGGAGGCTCCCAACTATATTAAATATTTACGAGTGAGCAGAAACGAAACATGTAGTTACTTTGCAACTTAAAGGCCAAAGTGGGGTTCGAACCCGCGATCACCGACTTTCCAAGCAGGCAGCTCCAACCACTAAACCATCCCCCCGTTTATTATCTTGGATACATCGGGTTATGCTAATTTGTGTTATATGCAAAGCAATTTCAGGTTTTAAAAGAAGAGTAGTGTCCGCCTGACAATGACGATGCCTCAGACAAAGATCATTCAGATGCATTGCTACTTATTATCTCAATCAAATCTACGCCATTGTGTGACTTCTACCCGCTTATTTAAATATTCACCAACTTGAAGTTAACCAGATCTATGCCACTGTAGCTTTTCACATTATCTTATTTAAATTTTCACCCATTTGAAGTTGTGTCTCGCTACCGCGACCCACAACTTCAAGTGGTGAAAATTACTCATATTTGTTTAATTTGAGACCAAACATTTGCAAATCTTGATGTTCAGACACTCAAGTATTCCCAATATTAACTGATCTAATTAACCCTTTCAATCCTGAATTTACCATAGTCATCATCATCCACTACAAGCCGCGAATTGCTGCCGCAATTCCCGTCTTGTAGTGAATGAAGATGACTTGATGTGGTTTAAAAATTAAATAAAATTACCACGTAGTGTTAAACAAGTTTCATGGAAATTTTCGGTCTAAAACCCTCAGTTGTAGGAGAATTAAGTATGTTTTCAGGGATGTAAAATGATGCTTTAATGCATCGTGGGGGCTTAAAGGGTTAATCTGCTAATAAAACAGATTAAAAACCACTATGGTGGTGCCGAGCACTTCATCACGGGTCAAGTGTTTGTTTCTTTTAAAATAAGAATAACATAATAAAATAACAATCAATTATTCAGTTGAAATAAAAGATGGAAACTATGTCATATGATTTACCAGCAGGTAGGCCTCCACATACATTACAATAGAAAGGGTTATAGGACACGAATGGTATGGTCATAGAGATACAGTAGTAGCTCCATGGTTTGATATTCCATCCATGCTGCAATGATTGGTAGACAATCAATCAATGTGCTTAGTCCGGGGCGCACCCGCTCAACTGGCACAGTTTTCCCTGTTAGACGCCAGATCTATATGACCCGAGTTAGACGCTGACTAGAATGTTTAGTGTGGCATTCGGAAGTATTTTAGTCCCTAGAAATAAATTATAATGTCTCCGTTTTTCATATGACATTAGATACTACCACAACATATTCAGACTATTTCAAGGAGTATTTGGTCATTCCTAATTTAGAATGTATACATGTATCAGTTATACATTATCAATTTATGAGAACCTCTATTTAACCCTTGTCCTGCTACGACAACGCCCGCAAATATACGGTTACAAACGTGTTTGAGATCAATAAAAATATTACTAAATTTGATAAAATAGTTGCTGGCGGAGGCTCAGTCAATAATGTCTATTTTTTATGAATATAAATATTTTATCGCCATTTGAAGCTGGAAATTGCGTTAGCAATTCCAGCTTCAAATGACGAAAAAAAGAAACGAACAATTCAGCAGGAAAAGGGTCAAAGTGATGATCAACATACACAATTGGTATACAGAAAGATGGGGGTGCATACCATAACATGTGGCTTCTGTCTTCACAGTGACGTCAGCTAACGCAGGCCACACCGACGGCGGCTAAATGTTGGGATAGTGTTTTAGCGCTGGCCCAGGATTGGACTAGCGTTGAACTACAGTCACGGGTCGTTATCAAGATCAGTGACACAATCAAACAGACCAAACAAATTGCATGGCTAATTGGAAAGATAACAACATAAATGAGTAACCAATTGTGACATTTGAATTCCCGTGACGCGACCAGAATGGGGATTAATAGAATTGCTGTTTTCCTGTCTTGGTAAATAAGAAAAAAACTGGAAAAGGATGTTCTGTCAAGCATGTGAGCACCCGGCAGCAGTGTATAATATTGAAAATGGTCAGATAAACCTAAGTGCAATGGAAAGGCCTCACTCTGGAGTAACCCTCCATGGCATCGTGGTGTCCCCTGTTCCAGGTAAGCTAGTACATGTGCTTAATTACAGTGGCGATAACTAGGCAATAACGGAGTGTGTGCAAACAAAATATGGTTCATCATGGCCATAGAAAACCCCTTGCATTTGGTAATTACCACCATAAATCGCACTGAAAGTTTCATGTACACTGTCAGGACCTTGCCAACTACATTTTAGCATTTGTAGACAGCTCTTTGTTCGTATTCACCTACAATCATGCCAACAATTTTCTCAAAGCAAAAATATATTGTAGCCCCCCGCCCCCAGACCATTTTTCACCCACTTGAAGTTGTGTCTCGCTGCCGCGACCTTTAACTTCATCAAGTGGGTAAAATTACTCACATATTTTTGTTTAATTTCAGACAAAATATGTTTAAACACTGAAATTTTCATTCCGAATAACAGGTATTTGTTCGCCACGTTTATAGTCCCGCTTAGCGCTTTAAGGGTTAATTGTAATGTCCTAATGTTTGAAGATTGAATCGGCAAATAATTATCATTACTGTAGATTTCATTCAAGGTGAGGGTCACTGTCACGAACCACGAAAAAGATAAATTCCGCATTTAGAAGGTCAAGCAAAAGTGTGTTAACCCTCAAAGTTACTCAATTTATATGTCAACCCACTTGAAGTTAATGTTGTGTCTCACTACCGAGACCTTTAACTTCAAGTGGGTGAAAATTAGTCAGATTTGTTAAAATTTGTGACCAAACATTAGCAAATCTTGATGCCTTAACACTCATTCCAAATAGCTGTGATTTAGCCTATAAAAACACAGCTTAAAAACGATTATAGTCGTGCTTAGCGGCGAAAGGGTTAATATACCAGTGGCAGATAACATAAATACCCACACCACGTAGTCAATCAAAAACATGATGGAGCCAGTTTTTTCGAGACTTACAAAACTATAGTCTGTCAATTTGTACCTTCCGATTACGAAACAGATACAGATAGCTTCCAGACCCGGCAAACCCGAGACGTTCACCCAGTGTTGCTTGAACTGTTGGCCAGCGTCGCGGACGGTGGACCAGCATTGTGCAAAAATGGGTCACCGTCTCGTGCTTGCCGAGAAAGGAATGCATAGAAAACTAACACATTTAACCCTTTAAGGCTGAAATATTTTTGTATAAACCTTCGAAACCGAAGGGTTTTTTTCAAATTGAAATCATCGTAATTGTCTAGCTCTTTCCGCTTCATTCGAATACCTATATGTTATCGTTCTAAACCCATTATAAATGTGCGGGGATCGACCTAAATAGACGTCAGACAGACGTCAGATTCTGATGTCTAAAGTAGGTCCCCGCACTAAAAGGGCTGATGCCAAGTTGACTTTTTGTAACCTATACATCAGTATCTATTGTTGATATAGGTGCAGCACACATTTATAATGAGACAGGTATAACCCTTTATACCCAAGGTCTAAATATTTTTAAGACCATATCGTCGCCTAGGAGCTAAAGGATCTGACACTCGTTAGAGTGGCAGATAGGATCCTTTAGCTCCAAGGCGACGATATGCATATTATACAATAACCAGCTGGTCAGTGATTTAAAACTTACGGATATACAAGGTATATCAGAATTTACCAGCAGTAATATTATATTAGTGAAAAGAGTCATTAATATTATTTCAAAGTTATTTTAAAATGTGACAATACCTAACCAATATACAGTACTTCCAATCATATTTTTAAAAAGAAACGATTCGAAAAAAGTTTTCATGTACTCAGCAATAACTTTGGGGAATTTTGTGGCCACACTGTACGGCAAATACATAAAAACGCAAAATATATAAAATGTAATTTATTAACTTTACTGTAGTATGTATTTTAGTAGGTTTTCTTTGATGACGTCAGTTTGCCCTCACAACAAATGGAGGAAACATTTCCTTCTGCAAACAAGCTTCCAATTCCATTAAAAGCCAGTGCCGCCAGAGACCCCCCCCCCCCCCTGAATTGGTACATAAACACATACAGTACCACTATCTGACCACAGCCAGTCTCCAGGGATTGGTTTATTTCTGTCTAATGCAAGCACTATATAGCAATAACATTTTTTGTCCACCAACATTTCATACAGTATTAAAATGCTGCAGTTCATGGCTCTATACCAATGACTTGTACAAATAAATACGATTGTTCTCACTAAACACTCTAAAAATTAGCGAGGTTGTCATGATCAAGGTATAAATATGCAATCAGCATTTATAAACTACATTGTATATAAGTATTTAATTATAAGTACACCAAGTCCATCAGCAAATTGCTGATGGACTTGGTGTACTTATAATTATAATGTACTATTTGTAAGCTATGGGATGCGTTCAGTATATTCCATCCGCGTATTCTGAGATCCCTTAACCCCTAGATCTCGGAGCTATAAAATTAGATTTTTACCCATGTGAAGTAAAAACTACTTAGAATTTTTAAATTTAAAAAAATCTGCGCCACATATTTGAGAGATATTTCCCTTTTAGAAACTATGTAGGCCTGTACAAATGGTGAAGAAAACACTAAATATCATTGAAATCGACATCAGTATTCTAGGGGTTGATGTGTCTCACCAGTTAACCCTTGAAGCGCTGAAATATTTCTGCATAAACCATGGATAACGAAAGTTTTTTCAATTTGAAATCGTCATAACTATATATATATGTTAGTTAGCTCTTTCTCCTTCATTTGAATAACTACGTTTAATGGGTATTCAAATGAATATGGACGTCAGATTTTCACGTCTGAAGTCGGTCCACGCACTGAAAGGGTTTTCATACTCGGTCATAGCATGAATGAGACCCAACGAATGTGGTCACTGCTTCTATAAACCACCTGATAAGCCTGATGTATCTATATTAAGCCTCCCCTAAGTACAGCGATAACTGCCACAGGCCATACAGTCTAAAGGGGCTACAATGACAAATACCATTATGTCAATAGAAGCCAAAGTTATACAATTAACAGCACAGACATATACACTTTAAAACACTTTAACACAAAGTGTGATCTAAGTGCGCCACTGTTAACCTTGTTAGACCTTGCCTCGGTAAGATGGTTAACCCTTTAAGTCCTCATGATGCAATAAAGCATCATTTTACATCCCTGAAAACACACTTAATTTTCCTACAACTAAGGGTTTTAAAATGAAAATTTCCATGAAACTGTTTTTCCATTATGTGGAAATTTTCTTAAATTTTTCTTCCACCTCAAATCATCTTCATCCACTGCAAGTCGAGAATTGCGACAGCAATTCGCGGCTTGTAGTGGATGAAGATGACAATGGTAAATTCAGGCCTGAAAGGGTTAATACTGCTTGTCTACTTTTAACACTTTCAAGCCTGAATTTATCATTGTCATCTTTAACCACTACAAGCCGCGAATTCCCGACTTGTAGTGGATGAAGATGAATCAATGGGAATTAAAAGAAAAGAATATATTGTTATTATTTAAACAGTTCCACGACAATTTTCGCTCTAAACCCCTAGGTTTTAGGAAATTAGGTCATTCTTCAGAGATGCAAAATGATGCATCGTGAGGGTTTAAAGGATTAATGTTTTCTTTCAACCGTACGGGGATAAGATATGACATCATTTTTTTAACTGCATCATTGTGAGTTGTTTGATTTTAAATCAGCAGGCAACACAAAATGGCACCCTTCAGTTGGAGGATTGAAAACTATCTAGCAGCTGATTCCTGGAAACGATTTGACTGAATCGCTCCCTCCCCGTATTTTATTGTCATCTGGGCAGAAGTGGTATTTTCTGTTATCCTCAAGCAATACTGCCGTGCAAAGCCAAAGGGCAGTTTTTGCTTGCTTCAAGTCAGCAGATACTGCCTTTTGTCTTTGAAGAGCAAAATACTGGCGACAGCAAACAGGATAATGTGCATCGATCGGCTCAACATTATCTGACTTTAGCCTAACCCTTTCCCCACCAAACTTCTAATTAGAATAAATCACATTTATTGGGAATGAATGGGTGTCTAAATATCTTGATTTGCAAATGTTTGGTCTCAAACAAAATATGAGTAATTTTGAACCGCTTGAAGTTGCGGGTGGCGGCAGCGGGAAGCAACTTCAAGTGGGTGGACATTTAAATTGTATAACTTAGCGTGATATTAACCTGTCAACCTTGTCGTGCTTAATTGTTTCAATTGTATTTTTCGTCATTTGAAGCTGGAATTGCTAACGCAATTTCCAGCTCCAAATGACGAAAACTATTTCTATTTTTTTTAAAACACCCATCTAAATTGAGTTCTGTCACAAACTACATTATCTATTTCATTCAGTGACATATTATTTGCCCTAAAATATGCTTAACCCTTGTCCTGCTAAATTGCTTCAATTGTATTTTTCGTTATTTGAAGCTGGAATTGCTAACGCAATTTCCAGCTTCAAATGACGAAAAATATTACTATTTATGAAAAATAGACGTGTCTAAAATTAAATTATTGGATCATCTAAGCATCTACTAAAAACTATTTTATCAAAATTAAGTGATATTTGTATTGATCTAAAACATCCTTAACCCCGTATATATCCGGGCATAGCAGGACAAGAGTTAAAACCGTAGCAGGACGAGCCGTACTTCTTGGGTGTCACCATCTTAGCCAACACGAACAGCCATTACAGATTTATAACAGATTTATAACAGATTTATAACAGATTTATAACAGATTTAAAACAGATTTATAACAGATTTATAACAGATTTAAAACAGATTTATAACAGATTTATAACAGATTTATAACAGATCTATAACAGATTTATGAAGATTGACAACTCACCGACTACCATCAGCGTGAACTCGAAGCCTTTTTTGACGGACTTTCTGTAGACCTGGTTGGGAAGGTTGGCGAAGCCCACATATCCTTCGATCACCTCTGTCTTTGTGTGGTGTGTGTGCTGGTTTGTGTTGGACGTGGAGTTCTGGGTGTACGAGTGGTGAGATAGCTTCTCTTTCTCCTTCTCCTTCTCACGATCTCTGTCCTTTTCTCTGTCCACTATCCTCTCCCTCTGGTTGGGGTCGAACTTAGGCGCCGGCACACCGGCCTCTCCTTTTGAGAAAAATGAATCCCTGGCGTCTCTCCGCCCGCTGGGGTGTAACTGAAACAACAACGCCTATCATCAATACATCACATTATAATACAGTATTTCTTAGCAATCGATTTATAACCATGAGAGCAGTCCAATTATGATCTGTAAAGTGGGCAATAAGGGGTATCACTAAAAAAGCAAGAGCATTGGGTTTACAAAGAAAAATCGTCAACGGCGGCCAGTTTGAATCTGATCAATCAGTGTCCTTTTATATCCGAGTTCGCAGCATGAGGACGTGCGCCAAGATTTAGAAAAAAATTAACAACGTAAGGTGGGCAGACAGACATACGGTGGACTTCCACTGCATTATGCATTTATAAACATTATTACCACTGGTGGGTTCTGAATAATTACGTAACTCTCTGAATAATTACATAACTCTCATCAGTCTCAAGCAGCCGAAAACAAAATATTACTTTATCTTGTCATCGATAGTTTTAACCCTTTCAGTGTAGGGACCTACTTTAGACGTCAGAATCTGCACTGAAATTGTTTTTTAAATTATTATTATGATGATTTTAAATAGAAAAGAACCCTTTGGTCTCCACGGTTTATATAAAATATGTCAGCGCTTGAAGGGTTAAGGAGATGTTTCTATTGTGCGTAGTGCGCCTTTCGAGGAGTGTATCTACGTGCCTCACTCATGTTGGTGTACCAAGTCCAGTGCGCAGATACTGACACCACAGGACAGGGTTTAGCACGTGAAGATGGCTCTGCGGCTACAGGGATGCTTTGCAAAAAAGAATGGTATTCAAGACTGATAATCTGTAAATGAAGGGAAACACAAATAATCGGTGTCAATATGACGGTTGAAACTAAAGTTTCAGAAAAATGATGGATACCATTTAGAAATTAAATGTATCCTCTAGTCCATACAGAAGACAATGTAGACGAAAGACAGGTAATATCAACACATGTATGGAAAAGATGATGAGTAGACGGAAGTGAACGGAAGTAGACGGAAGTGTGAGACCGTCTGATTCCTACAAGAAACGTGGAAGTATGTACTATATATCGTCGCCTCGGAGCTAAATTATCCTATCTGTCACTCTGACGAGTGTCAGATAGGATCATTTAGCTCCGAGGCGACGATATATCTATACGTAATACATGTTAAGTGTCACTTGCAAAAATGTTGTTCCAAACAAGAAAGTGACACAGGTAACTGACAATACAATCTAAAACATCGACAATACTGTGAATTTAGTCCATGTATCGTCAATTCACCAATGTTGGGTTAATGATGGGCTGGCCCATCATTAACTCAACTTTAGTTCAATATTTCGTGTTTAAAACTGAGTAGCTATAAAAGTACCTACGCCGCCCACACTCATAGCACAAGGGTTTGAAGTGGCTGCAGAGCTGTGCTGGTGTGTGATCCCGGTGTGTGATTGTGTAAGGCACAACAGTCACTGATATGCTGACGGATGTGTTTCCAGTAGAAGAGTTATTTGGGAGCGGTATACTGTAAAAACGTTTACTGTGTATATAGTGGAAAACTTCACGATTTATCGGCACTGTAGCCCGCACGATTTGAACAAGTCCAATGCTTTATTTGTCATTTCGCTAAAATTAAACGCAATTTATCAAAAATGTTAATATTAGTATTTATAAAGTATAATTGACGGTAATTACAGTGATTGTAATGGCAGTAATCAGTTTGGTATGCTGGATTATGCTGACTAGTGGTCATATATAATACAGAGTGTAGTCGATTAGTCATGTTTACATGCAGTATAATCATTAAAGTATGTGATAATTAACCCTCAGTTCAACGGTATGCATTTAACCCTTTAAGCCCTCACGATGAATTAAAGCATCATTTTACATCCCTGAAATCAGCCTTAATTTCCCTACAACTAGGGATTTTTGAATGAACATTTCCATAAAACTGGTTTACCAATGCATGACATTTTTAATAATTTTTCACCCACATCAAGTCATCTTCATCCACTACAAGTCGAGAATTGCGGCAGCAATTCGCGACTTGTAGTGGATGAAGATGACAATGGTAAATTCGGCTTGAAAGGGTTAACACGAACGTAGAAATATCCGCCGAATTCGGGCATTGTGTGTCATCATATATACATCACATCTTGAACCCTCCTTACAATGCTAAAATATATTTGGAAAAGCGGTAGCCTAAACCATGAAGATCCAAAGAATTTTTCAATTTGAAGTCAACATAAATGTCTTAGTTAACTGTTTCTGCTTTATTTGAATACCTACATGTATGTTATAGAGTCATTATAATTATTTTTACTTTTTTAGTACGTGGATCCACTTTGTCAGATTTTTAAGTCGAAAATCGGTCCCCGCACTGAAAGGGTTAAAAACCATATCTGGCATAGTCGTGACAGTCAAATTCCAATTGAAAGCAAATTAGTAGGTCAAATTAAAATATTGTTTGATGTCACTGTTAGACTGACATTTAAGTTATTTTGTAATACGCTAAAATCAATGCAATCTCTAAAAGAACTAGAGGTCAGACGGTCACCATGATCCCCCGCCCCGTCCCAGTGATAGAAATTTGTCAGGGTGTAATCACTGTCTAAAAAACATTTCAAATCTCATACCTCTCATTAAAAACAACCTTTATATCGATCGATGTTACTACTACCTTACTTTACATACCATCTGAAAATAAACATCAAAATACCACCGCACACGAATAAGCCACCTCCAAAATTATGATCAAATGTATTGAAAAGTAGGCTATTTTGCATTTTGTTTCCACCATTGTCCCAATTGTCGGATATACCAACGAAAATTTGAATTGGTCTATATTCTGTGGATATACGAATCACTGAATATTAGTAACATGACATATAAATCCCTTATTGAAACACAATACAAAAAAATAAATGTTAAAATTACATGCATGCTCTCGAGTTAACACTAAACCACATCGACACAAAATGTTGACCCATTGTTAAATTAATATTGGAACAGCGTCAAAGATGGGCAAACATTGACCCAACATTGGGTATCAAGTAATCACTTATAAAGAACCACTTAACCGCGGAAGTCGGGCGTTCAATTTACCAGTTCTCACATGGTAGTTAAACAAATTGCTCGGCCTTTGGCAATATAAGTCTAAATGTAGGGAACACAAACTTAACTGCTACTGCTAGTCACCGTGTCACAAACAGACGCGAAAATGTATAATTCGTCCCCCTTGGATATGAAAGGGTGTATCTGCCACTTTACAAAGTGGCAGATACCCCCTTTCATATCTTCCCATTTCAGCATAATAAACCTGAGACCTGATTTATTACGTACTAATATAGCCACCCGTCATTGACAAACACTCGCTCATAATAACCGACCCCCTCAACATTTAGAGCACTGATGTCGACTACAATAACAGGTATTTGAATGTTTTCTTCATCACTTGTGTACATAGATTTTAAAAGATAGATATATCTCTCAAATCCGTGGCGGTAGCGAGAGACAACTTCACGTCGGTAAAAATAGAATAGGATAGCTCGAGCTCTTAGGGTTAATTTAGGTTTTATCAGAGATGGTCGCTGATTCAATGGTGGATTCAACTGTATAAACAGCAAACGAAGCATCGGAAACAGGCAGAAGCAGGAAGTCCTCGACCTTGATCAATGCATTGACGACCACTCGCTAATAGCAACCAAACAGTAATATATGTTTTAGCAGATATGGTCGCTGGTAGTGGATTCAACTGTATGAACAGCAAACAAAGCATCTGAAACACACAGAAGCAGGAAGTCCTCGACCTCGATCAATGCATTGACAACCACTCGCTAATAGCAACCAAACACTAATCTATGTTTTATCAGAGATGGTCGCTGGTAGTGGATTCAACTGTATGAACAGCAAACAAAGCATCTGAAACACACAGAAGCAGGAAGTCCTCGACCTCGATCAATGCATTGACAACCACTCGCTAATAGCAACCAAACACTAATCTATGTTTTAGCAGAGATGGTCGCTGGTAGTGGATTCAACTGTATAACAAGACTACATAAGTCCAGGAGCTCCCGCTCCGAATTAGAATTTGATTTAAGCAATTTTGTATAGGGTTATTAATGTAGTCCTAGTCTAGGTCAAAAATCAAGACGCAAGACAACTAGGTCTAAGAAGCCCAGTCTAAGAGTAAGATAAGAACTAGACAGTCTGTCCGAGATTGCAAACCTCCATTGAAATTAATGATCCTAATCAGTATCCCAGTAATGGTCTACCTATCTGGCATGGTTTACCCGATATCAGGCCAATCGAGTTAACTAATAGCTGATTTACGGTCATTTTGAATTCGATATAAATTAGTTAAATCCTCCCCCGAAACCTCAAATTTTGTTTTATAGTAATGGACTAACATCTAACACAGTTTGCAAAATATTGGGCATGTGGAAGTAAATAATGGCCGATAGGGGGCCATTTTGAATTTGAACGAGTCAGAATTTTTCAAGATGCATCCTCAGCTGAAATCTCACATTTCATTCTATAGTAATCGTCTAGCTATCTAGCACGGTTTACCAAATATCGGCCATGTGAAAGTGAATAATGGCCTAAAGGCGGCCATTTTGAATTTGATCTAGTCAAAATTTTCCAAGATGCATCCTCAGCTGAAATCTCACATTTCATTCTATAGTAATGGTCTAGCCATCTAGCACGGTTTACCAAATATCGCCCATGTGAAAGTGAATAATGGCCGATAGGAGGCCATTTTGAATTTGATCAAGTCAAAATTTTTCAAGATGCATCCTCTCCTGAAATCTCACATTTTGTTTTATAGTAATGGTCTAGCCATCTAGTACGGTTACTAAAAACCGGCTATGTGAAAGTGAATAATGGCCGATAGGCGGCCATTTTGAATTTGATCGAGACAATTTTTTTCAAGATGCATCCTCTCTTGTAATCTCACATTTTGTTTTATAGTAATGGTCCAGCTATCTAACACGGTTTACCAAATATCAGCAATGTGCAAGTAAATAGTGGCCGATAGGCGGCCATTTTGAATTCGATTGAGTCGAAAGTTTTTAAAAGGCATCCTCTCTCGAAACGTCACATTTTGTTTTATAGTAATGGTCTAGCTATCTAGCACGGTTTACCTGATATCAGGCCTATCGAGGTAAATAATGCTGATTGTCGGCCATTTTGAATTCGTAAGTTAAAAATTTTCAGGGTGCATCCTCCCCCGAAAACTCACACTTTGTTTTATAGTAATCAGGTAATGGTCTAGCCATCTAGCACGGTTTACCAAATATCAGCCATGTGAAAATGAATAATGGCCGAAAAGGCGGCCATTTTAAATTTGATCAAGTCAATTTTTTTCAAGATGCATCCTCATCTGAAATCTCACATTTCGTTTTACAGTAATGGTCTAGCCATCTAGCACGGTTTACCAAATAACGGCCATGTGAAAGTGAATAATGGCCGATAAGCGGCCATTTTGAATTTTATTGAGTCAAATTTTTCCAAGATGCATCCTCTCCTGAAATCACACATTTTGTTTTATAGTAATGGTCTAGCCATCTAGCACGGTTTACCAAATAACGGCCAAGTGAAAGTGAATAATGGCTGATTGGCGGCCATTTTGAACTTTGACAAAATGATTTTTTTCAAAATACATCCTCTCCTGAAGCCTTACAATTTGTTTTATAGTAATGGTGTAGATATCTTGAGCGGTTTTCATGATATTCCACAATATCAGGCTTGTCGAGGTGAATAATGGCTGATAGGCGGCCATTTTGAATTTTATCAACTTCAATTTTTTCAGGATGCATCCTCTCCTGAAACCTTACAATTTATTTGATATTAATGGTGTAGCTATCTTGAGCGGTTTTCATGATATTCCGCAATATTAGGCCTGTCGAGGTGAATAATGGCCGATAGGCGGCCATTTTTAATTTTATCGACATGAAATTTTTCAAGATGCATCTTCTCTGAAACCTCACAATTTGTTTTATAGTAATGGTGTAGCTATCTTGAGCGGTTTCCATGATATTCCGCAAAATCTTTCAGTCGGATTTACCGTTGTTATAAATTAGGTCAAAGTGCTGGGTCAACTTCAAGGTCAAGGTCCAAAAACCTGAAAAGGCACAACTAGGAACCTTAGAGAACATGTATGTGCAATATGACTGTCATCGGCCCAGTACTTTTCGAGATCTGCTCCGGAAACGAAGTGCGCGTCAAAACGTCTAAATAGGTCATAGTTCTGAACCAGAAGTAGGTCAAAGTTCAAATACCCCAAAAGGCACAACTAGACCCCCTAGGGGTGTTGTGTGTAAAATTTGAAGACAATCGGACAAGTACTTTCAGAGATATGCTCCGGAAACGAATAGTTTACGGACGGCCCAACGGCCCAACGGCCCAACGCCGTCACATCATCATTTTCTCCTCTGCAACCTTGCGTATTGAATTCAGATTAAAAATATTTTAACCCGTCCATTAGCCACCTGGAAGTAACCCACATACCAAAAATTGTTATCCTAGCTTATTTTCTCACAAAGTTATAGGCAAAAGAAGAGGCAAAAAAAAATGGAGGTAGAATCCATAGCTCCCTTCGCTCACCTACGGTGACGGCGGGAGCTAAAAAGCAAACAAAGCATCTGAAACACACAGAAGCAGGAAGTCCTCGACCTCGATCAATGCATTGACAACCACTAGCTAATAGCAAGCAAACACTAATCTATGTTTTAGCAGAGATGGTCGCTGGTAGTGGATTCAACTGTATGAACAGCAAACAAAGCATCTGAAACACACAGAAGCAGGAAGTCCTCGACTTCGATCAATGCATTGACGACCACTCGCTAATAACAACCAAACATTAATCTATGTTTTATCAGAAATGGTCGCTGGTGGTGGATTCCACTGTATAAAAAGCAAACAAAGCATCTGAAACACATAGAAGCAGGAAGTCCTCGACTGCGATCAATGCATTGACAACCACTCGCTAATAACAGCCAAAACATTAATCTATGTTTTATCAGAGATGGTCGCTGGTAGTGGATTCAACTGTATGAACAGCAAACAAAGCATCTGAAACACACAGAAGCAGGAAGTCCTCGACCTCGATCAATTTGGCCAATTACAGTGTGATACGGGGTATCCTGGACTGTCGCCGTAATTTGCCAGTGGAAATGTACACCCCATATAAACATAACTGTAACTAAGTACTCTGTCAGTCACTGCCAGACGTGTCTGTCTGCCTTACATAACGTACATAGTGACAATTTTGCTTCTTTTTTGCTGATTTATCACCAGATTTCCATAAAATTTTGCAAGCACTATTTTCTGCTCTCACAGTAAGTACCCCGAAAATTTCATGAAAAACTATTATCCTAAAAGTTAGACCATTTGACGTGTAGTAAATTTCTCATCATGATACTCCTCTATAAATATGATAAACCCAATAATTTTATTCAGTTTTAATCTCGATAATTCAATGCATGCATCTCAACGGGTCTAACTTTTGAAATACTCACTCAAATTTCACAAAATTTTAGGGTTGTTGAAATTGGTTGAGAATTGAGTGACAGAATTTATCAGCTAAAAACATGCAAATTAGGTCTTATGTGACTTCTACTATATAGCAGCAAATCCCGACCGGAAAAATAAATATACTGTATGTGTTATGCATGATTAATATATTCCGTAAATTGCGAAACTGCAAAACACTGTGAACAAAATGCCTCCTGATTGTTGAGCAGATGATGCAGCTGCAGGGGGGTATTTATATCTATGCTTCCTATATGGGCATTTAACCCTCAAAGCGCTAGGTTTTGGAATTTATTGTTTACCCACTTGAAGTTGTGGGTCGCGGTAGCGAGACACAACTTCAAGTGGGTAAAAAAATAAATTCCTAAAATTTCATTAAATTCCCCAAAAATACTTATATCTGTACAATTTGAATAAAAAAGTACGCCAATCTTGACAACTTAATGCTCATTTCTCTTATATAAATCTTCTTTTTGAAGGACAAACGGATATGCTAAAATCGGCTATAGATGCGATTAGCACTTCAAGGTTCTATCACATTTCGCGAAAATAAAAACATAGAAAAATGTGTTGGCCGTCAGTGGGCATGGTCCTGACGCTGCAGTCATATGTAATTCATACCGCCTGATTTGACGTGTGTATTTAACCTCCTCGCACAGTCCCATACCGTTATTATCACAATGGTTCTAACCTTGGGTCCAAACCACTCATCATGCTCATCGAATAGCAAAAAAGTAGGACGTGCCTGGCGGCGAGTATGTCGTAATCTAATAGGGAATCAATTACAACTTCAAGCAACAATATATTAACAGCCTTTTAACCCCTAAACCGCTAAATTATCTAAATAAAATGAACCTTGATTTTCACCCATTTGAAGTTGTGTCTCGCTACCGCGATCACATTAGTTTAATTTCAGATCGCAACTTTGCAAATCTTGATGTTTCCACACTCATTTCATTCCCGATTTAAAATGACTATAGTCGTAATTAGCAGTGTAAGAGTCAATTTGTGTATAGCTGGATAATAAGGCTGCTAAAAGTAGAATTTCGTCACAAAAAGTGATCACGTATAACTTCTAGAAATTGGTATTTACTTTACGTCGCTTAACAATAGTGTTTACCTGACGTGTTAACCCTTTAACCGCCGGTGCCGCAAATAATCAGGTTTTCATTTTTTTATTAGCACATCAAGTACCACCTTTTAAATATGTTAAAGATAAAATGTGACATCAACCAGCAAGATTTGAAAAGAGTTGACCTCGATTTTGTCAAATCTGAATAATTTTCACTCACTTGAAGTTGTGGATCGCGTCAGCGAGACACAACTTCAAGTGGGTGAAAATTCAAATTGAATAATTTCGCGGTTAAAGGGTTAAACGATAAAGTATAATGCTTAACATCACTTTTCGGCCTGAACAGTCATGAATGTAAGTGACTTTGTAATAGGTTAAACACAGTGCAATCCATTCTTGAAAAAAATGAATGCTTTAGAGATGATGACGTGAGGTTGGGGTTATAAGGCATAGTGGCTTATTTTTAGTGTTTTCCATCACTCATTCGGTAAGGGGTTCTGGGCATGTCTAGGGGATTTACCCCCAGATATGTCCAGACGGTCAAAGACCTGTGTTTTGCTGGGCAACTCAATATCTGGTGGCTTTTCGCACAGCTCCGCAATCATCAGGTCAGATAGTCCCCAGAGTAAAGATAAAGGATATGCCGGCAAGCCGTACAAGAAAACAGAACTAGTGTGCATGATCTCTTTTGCAACATAGCACGCATTGCCCGCGGATCACTAAATATACCAGGCCAGGAAGCTTTGACATTCAGTTATCTGGGCTTATTAAATGTGGTTTAACCTATACTCATTAAGCATGACTATAGTCGTTTTTAATCTATTTTATTATATCACTGTTATCATGGATATTGGTAACGAACGTGTGTTTAAACATCACTAAATTTCTAAATATTTTGTCAATATTTAGTTTTATTTACAAATATCAGTATTTTTTTCACCCGCTTGAAGTTGTGGGTTGCGCTAGCCAGACACAACCTATAGTGGGTGAACATTTAAAAGAATAACTAACGAGTAAAGAAATCCCGGAGTCGGAAATGTAGTAGTAAATCATTGCTTTAGATCTCTTTTCGGCACAAAAGGTCTTTTAAGTGACATTATAATACGATAAAAACGTTGTAGTCAATTGATGAGATGAATAATGTACAGATGATGATGTGAGGGTTGGGGTGATAGGGCATGGTGCGTTATTGAGAGCGTTTTCCTTCGCTCGCCCGATAAGGGGTTCTGGGCATGTCTAGGGGATATACCCCCAGACATGACCAGGCGGCCGGAGACATGGGTTTCGCTGTGCAATTTAATGCTGTGGGGAAATATGTCCTGTCCCTACTTCAATATGTTTTATAGTGTACAGTACCATTGGCGTCGTATCAAGGGTGGCTGTTATGATCACCTTGAAATCTAATGGATCAAAAGTGGGGTGCACACGGCATATCCAAGGAAAACCGCACGCGCAGTTACGATGTAGTTGAAGGTCGCCCATCACTGACTGTGACATACAGGAAGTGAAGCCCGATATCGAGTTGTGCATTGACCACGGTAGAACCTAAATGATTAATGGTTTAATGTGGTTCGCCATTTATAAAAGCAAACCTAAGTGGAAAAAAGCTGACACCACTTCATGACCAACTTTCGTATATCACTCTTTTCAAATTAAACATTTTTAAAGCACAATGAGGCTTAACCTGTAAAGCGCAAAGTTATAGTTCTAATTACAATTTTCAGTCACTTGAAGTTGTGGGTCGCGGTAGGTAGGATTTGTATAACAATATAAGACAAAATATGTTAGTTATCTGTGTTTATAATACGCTTCGTGTATTGTAAACAATCTCTAGATGTGTGGGGCTTAATTTCGATAACTTTAAAGTGAATCATAAATGTCCATTTGATCAAGCAAATGTAATTGTAAATGAACACCGTGAGTGATACCCGGGAGTTATCGAGTACAGTGAAGCTAACCATGACCTTTCAAAGTAATTGAACATAAATCACAACAAACAAGGTTACGTTATCACCATCTGCTTATATTTCATGTATTTACATGTCATCCAATTACTAGGTGCGTTTGTGTCTGCTTACGATATCAGGTCTGTGCAATATCTAGTAAACCTGTGATGAACTTGCAGGGGTGGAATATAACGGAAAACAGGTTCACACAACATAACTGCATGCCTGTTTGCTAATATTAGAAACTAGAAGTGTACCCTGCATCTCAAACGTATCTACCTTATTGCACAAAATAGAACAAAGAACGAAATACACAATATGCACATTTTCATCACACCACAGCTTGATTACATAGCCTAAGCCCTGGTCACACCGCCACAGCTTGACTACACACCCTAAGCCGCACCACACCACCACAGATTGACTGCACAACCCAAATCCCGATCACCGCCACAGCTTGACTACACACCCTAATACCCCGCCACACCACCAGCTTGACTACACATACACTCTAAGCACTGGTCACAATATAACAATATTTTGAAGAATGGTTTTCAAACGGAAATGTGTATGTTTTAAATTCAGCAAGTTCCAAACGAATAAATTTACTTATTTAAGTACACTTAAAATGTTCTAAAACGTTCCTCAAAGATAAATTCATTGTTTCTTTTATGTCATTAATTTTACTTATAAAAAACCTCTGAAATACAAGACTACATAAGTCCAGGAGCTCCCGCTCCGAATTAGAATTTGATTTAAGCAATTTTGTGTAGGGTTATTAATGTAGTCCTAGGCTAGGTCAAAAATCAAGACGCAAGACAACTAGGTCTAAGAAGCTCAGTCTAAGAGTAAGATAAGAACTAGACAGTCTGTCAGAGATTTCAAACCTCTATTGAAATTAATGATCCTAATCAGTATCTCAGTAATGGTCTACCTATCTGGCACGGTTTATCCGATATCAGGCCAATTGAGGTAACTAATAGCTGATTTACGGTCACTTTGAATTCGATATAAACTAGTTTAACTAGCATCTAGCATTTGCAAAATATTGGGCATGTGAAAGTAGATAATGGCCGATAGGGGGCCATTTTGAATTTGATCGAGTCAGAATTTTTCAAGATGCATCCTCAGCTGAAATCTCACATGTCATTCTATAGTAATCGTCTAGCCATCTAGCACGGTTTACCAAATATCGGCCATGTGAAAGTGAATAATGGCCAATAGGCGGTCATTTTGAATTTGATCGAGTCTAAATTTTTCAAGATGCATTCTCTCCTGAAATCTCACATTTTGTTTTATAGTAATGATCTAGCCATCTAGCACGGTTTACCAACTAGCGGCCATGTGAAAGTGAATAATGGCCTAAAGGCGGCTATTTTGAATTTGATCAAGTCGAAATTTTCCAAGATGCATCCTCAGCTGAAATCTCACATTTCGTCCTATAGTAATGATCTAGCCATCTAGCACGGTTTACCAAATATCGGCCATGTGAAAGTGACTAATGGCCGATAAGCGGCCATTTTGAATTTGATCTAGTCAATTTTTTTTTAAGATGCATCCTCTCCTGAAATCTCACATTTTGTTTTATAGTAATGGTCCAGCTATCTAACACGGCCTACCAAATATCAGCAATAGGAAAGTAAATAGTGGCCGATAGGCGGCCATTTTGAATTCGATTGAGTCGAAAGTTTTTAAAAGGCATCCTCTCCCGAAACGTCACATTTTGTTTTATAGTAATGGTCTAGCTATCTAGCACGGTTTACCTGATATCAGGCCTATCGAGGTAAATAATACTGATTGTCTGCCATTTTGAATTCGTAAGTTAAAAATGTTCAGGGTGCATCTTCCCTCCGAAAACTCACACTTTGTTTTGTAGTAATGGTCTAGCCGTCTAGCACGGTTTAACAAATATCAGCCATGTGAAAATGAATAATGGCCGAAAAGGCGGCCAGTTTGAACTTGATCAAGTCAATTTTTTTCAAGATGCATCCTCATCTGAAATCTCACATTTCGTTTTATAGTAATGGTCTAGCCATCTAGCACGGTTTACCAAATATCGGTCATGTGAAAGTGAATAATGGACGATAAGCGGCCATTTTGAATTTTATCGGGTCGAATGTTTTCAAGATGCATTCTCTCCTGAAATCACACATTTTATTTTATAGTAATGGTCTAGCCATCTAGCACGGTTTACCAAATAACGGCCATGTAAAAGTGAATAATGGCCGATTGGTGGCCATTTTGAACTTGGTCGAGTTGATTTTTTTTTAAATGCATCCTCCCCTGAAACCCTACAATTTGTTTTATAGTAATGGTGTAGATATCTTGAGCGGTTTTCATGATATTCGGCAATATCAGGTGTGTCGAGGTGAATAATGGCCAATAGGCGGCCATTTTGAATTTTATCAATTTTAAATTTTTCAAGATGCATCCTCTCCTGAAACCTGACAATTTGCTTGATAGTGATGGTGTAGCTATCTTAAGCGGTTTTCATGATATTCCGCAATATCAGGCCTGTCGAGGTGAATAATGGCCGATAGGCGGCCATTTTTAATTTTATCGACTTGAAATTTTTCAAGATGCATCCTCTCCTGAAACCTCACAATTTGTTTTATAGTACTCCCGAAACGTCACATTTTGTTTTATAGTAATGGTCCAGCTATCTAGCACGGTTTACCTGATATCAGGCCTTGCGAGGTAAATAATGCTGATTGTCGGCCATTTTGAATTCGTAAGTTAAAAAAAATTCAGGGTGCATCTTCCCCCGAAAACTCACACTTTGCTTTATAGTAATGGTCTAGCCGTCTAGCACGGTTTACCAAATATCGGCCATGTGAAAATGAATAATGGCCGAAAAGGCGGCCATTTTGAACTTGATCAAGTCAAATTTTTTCAAGATGCATCCTCATCTGAAATCTCACATTTCGTTTTATAGTAATGGTCTAGCCATCTAGCACGGTTTACCAAATATCGGCCATGTGAAAGTGAATAATAGCCGATAAGCGGCCATTTTGAATTTTATCGGGTCGAATTTTTTCAAGATGCATCCTCTCCTGAAATCACACATTTTGTTTTATAGTAATGGTCTAGCCATCTAGCACGGTTTACCAAATAACGGCCATGTGAAAGTGAATAATGGCCGATTGGCGGCCATTTTGAACTTGGTCGAGTTGATTTTTTTCAAAATGCATCCTCCCCTGAAACCATACAATTTGTTTTATGGTAATGGTGTGGATATCTTGAGCGGTTTTCATGATATTCGGCAATATCAGGTGTGTCGAGGTGAATAATGGCCGATAGGCGGCCATTATGAATTTTATCAACTTGAAATTTTTCAAGATGCATCCTCTCCTGAAACCTGACAATTTGTTTCATAGTAATGGTGTAGCTATCTTGAGCGGTTTTCATGATATTCCGCAATATCAGGCCTGTCGAGGTGAATAATGGCCGATAGGCGGCCATTTTTAATTTTATCGACTTGAAATTTTTCAAGATGCATCCTCTCCTGAAACCTCACAATTTGTTTTATAGTAATGGTGTAGCTATCTTGAGCGGTTTTCATGATATTCCGCAAAATATTTCAGTCGGATTTACCGATGTTATAAATTAGGTCAAAGTGCTGGGTCAACTTCAAGGTCAAGGTCCAAAAACCTGAAAAGGCACAACTAGGGACCTTAGAGAACATGTATGGGCAATATGACTTGTCATCGGCCCAGTACTTTTCGAGATCTGCTCCGGAAACGAAGTGTGCGTCAAAACGTCTAAATAGGTCATAGTTCTGAAACAAAAGTAGGTCAAAGTTCATATACCCCAAAAGGCACAACTAGACCCCTAGGGGTGTTGTGTGTAAAATTTGAAGACAATCGGACAAGTACTTTCAGAGATATGCTCCGGAAACGAATTGTTTACAGACGGCCCAACGGCCCAACGCCGTAACATCATCATTTTCTCCTCTGCGACCTTGTGTATTGAATTCAGATTACAAATTTTTTAACCTGTCCATTAGCCACCTGGAAGTAACCCACATACCAAAAATTGTTATCCTAGCTTATTTTCTTACAAAGTTATAGGCTAAAGAAGAGGCAAAAAAAACGGAGGCGGAATCCATAGCTCCCTCCGTCTCACCTACGGTGACGGCGGGAGCTAAAAAAACGGTGAAATAAGTAGGTGATCGGAATGTGTGTAAGGCATTTAAAGTAATAAAATGTTACGTTTAGTTCACATCCTATTTGTCACCCATGTAACATGTTATTCTTGAAATCCAAGTCAAGGTCAACACTCCAGTTTTGTATACATTCGAAACATTAGAAAGAAGTGCAGCATATATACAGCCTTTTGTCTGTTTGCATTGAATACAGAGACCCACGATACACTAGAACATTGGCTCAGTGTTGGGCCAATGTGAAAGATGATTGAACAAATCAGTTACACTGCAACAACGCTAGGCGATTCTGTCGTATTTGTCTACCACCGCCTTGTTCACTTCTTTTCTAAGGACACACTTCTTTTCTAAGGACACACCGGGCTGGCGCCAAATCAAAAGATCATTTACCCGCCCCATTCTTTTCCAGTCACAAACCAACCGAGTTGGTTTGTGCCTGACAAAGAATGGGGTGAACTGAATTACAGGTTTTCAATGTTGTGATATGTGCCACCTTTAAAACCTGAATACAACCGCGCTCTATCCGAGGAATCATGGCAATACATATAATATTCAGCTTTCTTCATTAATTACACTCATAAGGTCTTTTTTGGAAAATATCCAAATTCATATCTGGATAGCAAGCTATAAATATACTTTTAACCTGATTGAAGTTATGTGGACCGTGTTAAGATTTTTTTTTTCTAATGTACTATCCACACCAGCACTACAAAGAGTTCAAATATGTGGCGCAGCGTTTAGAACTAGTGTATACAAATAATGGGTCGCCTATGTGTCTGATAAGCAAACAATACATTCAACCAATGTTGTTTCAATACTGGGATAACGTCTGCGACGTTGTTCCAACATTGGAACACCATTAGATCAAGGGTTGTCATTTAATAGGCAATCTTTTCAAATGTCACTCGTCATTTGGCAGTCTCCACCCCTCCCTCCCCACTCTGCCTTTCGCCTGTCAGGCAAGGTGTGGTCTAAACTCATCAATGACAACAGTGCTTGTCATGTTTACCATACAATTACAGGTAACATGTCTACGTGATCTGTAAGAGGACATCTGCCTGTGGCTTCAGTGAGATTTTATTGCAAGACAATCACTATAATTATTAAAGTCTAGATATCAATATACAAATACAAATACAACATGTATTTATAAGAAATACAAACAGTTAAAGTATGTGGGTCGTTAAGCTTCACTGAATCAAAATATTTACATGATTACGCATGACGCCACATTTTATCTCTAAACCCTCCATCTACCAATAAATATCTTAAAAATAACTTTTAATGCCTCCAGAACGTAACTTGCCACTGGCTTGACCATTTGAGTTGCATTCAACCTTGTAGTTTTATTTTTTATTTGAAAGCTGACAATTACATTTCAATAAATATCAAAGCCTCAAAGGAGTGATTGAGGCAGCATTTTAAGTGTCAATGACGCATAATGATTTCTGCACTGAATTAATTGGTTAAATCTTGCCTGACTCAGAGGAAAATGAAGCCATGTGCACAAATTTATTGATGATGGCTGCAATAATTGGTAGGTCATCAGTACGGAATATTCATATTTAATTCGACGAGTGGCAGATGGACTGATCTACCACGGTGTTGTTTTGACTGTCAACACTACCGCAGAGAGATGACATCATGAACAGCTGCATGAAGTGATGACTAACGCGTAGGATACAGAGGAACAACTGAAATGTCTTCTTCACTCGTGCCAAAAACATCAGCGATGTCAATATTATCTAGATGAGAAAATGGCGTGCGCTGGTCGGCTCTAATTTGGACCTCTTGCAGGCGAGTGAGCTCAGCACCAATTATGACTGTATGATGGACATGGAGGTGACATCACGAGTAAACATCAACCCTTACGACGCTAAGAACGACGTTTTAATCCTTACAGCGCTGAAATAATTTATAAAAGCCATGGAGACCAAAGGGTTATTTTTAATTTAAAATCATCATAAATGTCTTAGTTAGCTCTTTACGATTCATTTGAATACCTGATGTTATGAGTCCACGACCATTACAAATATTTTTACTCCACAGTGCGGGGTTCGACTTTAGTTGTCAGAATATGACGTCGACAGACGTCATATTCTGTCGACTAAAGTCGGTCCAACTGTAAAGGTTAATCCGCTTTAATAGCCGTTTAAACGGCAGTTATTGAAGACAAAATGTGTGTTTAAACATCATGATTTGAAATATACTTAGTCTCAAATTAAAAAATACAAATAATTTTCACCCTTTTTAAGTTGTGGATCGCGGTAGCGAGACACAAATTCAAGAGAGTGGAATTTTTCAATGTAGGGTTTTAAAGGTTAGCTTACCCTATGACGACTCATTCCCCTATAAAAAAAAATACATCTGTCCTCGAAAGACTCCACAGCGAAAAGCGTAGGCCTATATATCGTATATTGTAAAAGAGTGGGCCACTGTCTAGTATATTTGAAGAGTTGAAATTCAAGTCTCCTTCATCAAACATACGTCCGTTAACTCAACGATAGTCCTTAATGCAGTTGAGGTGATGCGAGGCGCACACACTTTCAATTCTGAACCAGTGCCGCCGACGTTAACCCAGCATCAGGGCACGTTTGACCAAGACGGGTTTTTTTAGCGGGGCATTGTGTACAGATGCGTCATAATATGAGCAATTCACACGTCACTTATTTAAAGTCTATGGGGCGTAACAATGCCGTGATATCACAATGAACATCTCACTCGCGATGAATGCGGTCACGCTCTGCTCAACGCATTTAATAGTAAATACTCCTCAATATGCAGCGCACATTTAAAGAAGATTAACCCTTCTCCTGCTGATCACGTCGTTTTTAACTTATTTTGTTGGTCGAACAAATCACCAGTGATCACTGCTATTGGTAACGATGTAAACATCAAGATTTGCAAATGTTTGATCTCAAATTAACCCGTTTGTGACGAGCCCCGGAGATCTCCGTGATTTAGGGAGACTATTCAGATACGAGGCCCGGAGATCTCCGGGTCTGATTGCATGAGATAACTATGACGTCATAAAATAATCTCGCTTCAGAAACAGTGCAGTAGCATAATAATCTCGTGTTCAACGGGTTAAACAGATAAAATAAGGAATAATTTTCAACCACTTGAGGTTGTGGATCGCGGTAGCGAGACACAAGCTCATGTGGGTAAAAATTTAAACAGATTAACTTAGCAAGATAAGGGTTAACACTCATCAATATGCAGGGCACATTTAAAGTTAATTAACCCTCTGCGGCCTGTCGCATTACAGCAATTAAATTATCATTGTACAACCAACTGAGCGCTATGTCTAATATAGGCCAAGTAGTGCTTCAGTGATTTTATTCTCATCAGTGCAATGGGGTTTTTTAGTGAATAATATATAAAATCTGTTAAACTGATGTGATCTATAAGTTTACAAATCCGATTAATTCTCAGTCACTTGAAGCTGTGGATCGCGGCAGCTAGACACAGCTTCAAGCGACTGAAACTTTAAATTGAATAGCTCTAGGGATCAAGGGCGACATCGTCCAGCGGACTAGCTTCAGAATTAATGGAGAAATATCCCCACAATAAGTTTTAAATTGTTGCATATTTTGGCATTGCATATAATTCACCTCAACAATTACTTGAACCATATAGAAGAAAACCTCGCGTGGTCGGGTTAAACATCGGGATTATTCCACGTGACTTCCAGTTTCTCACTATGGAATAGGAATAAATATATTATACGGCATGTACTACAAGTTGACGCTGAAATGCCATGGTATCATATCGCAGTAAATGTTGAGATTGCGTGACATTGTAGCTCAGGGTGTGGTGAACTAAACGTTCAGCCTGTGATTTTTCAATTGAGTATAAAATCTAGGCTAATGGGCGTTTAACCATTAAAGCGTCAAGGACGCATTTTAAATATGTTTTATTGAATGAAATGAGTTTTAAAAATCAAGATTTGCAAATGTCGAGTAATTTTCAAAAAAAATACTGTAGCGTGTAAAGAGTTAACTATGTTTGGAATGGCACCAAGTCAGTGTACCGTCCCAGCAACTGTTCATCACTTTATTGGAACCGATACCAGCAATTTTTAGTTGAGTTACAGAATCAAAATAATGCCAAAAGAGAGTATGAAATAACACATAAATGGTGAGAAATGCGTTGACAATAATGTAAGGACATCTCAATGGAGAGTGGCTGTACTTTACTAACACCAAGCAGTTTCTTCGCATTTTTATTCACCTTGATGTGAACTCCTGCGCAAATTTTATCCCAATTTGAATGAAAATGATTTGAATAAATATACAACTACGTCATTGAAGTAATTCAAGCTCAAAACATTCACATTTATTGTACAATTTTCGATTATTTTTGTATGTGATTTTTAAATTTGAAATCATCATAAATGTCCTAATTAATAGTAATTAGCTCTTTCCAGCTCATTTGAATACCTATGTTATGGGTGACAGGATTGCAAATGTTTACTCTTTCAGGGCGCATATATTAAAGTTCTCAGACGTCGGATTCTAACGTCGGTCCACACGCACTGAGAGAGTTAAAGCGTCAGGTTTCACCCGTTACCATAATTTATTGTATTTGTGAAGTTGTGAAAATTACTCAAGATTTGTTAAATCTCAAACAAAGCATATGCAAATTTTGAAGTTCAAATCAAATCAAATCAAATCACACATTTCATTCTCAATAACTGTGACTTGATCAGCTAATAAGGGAATTAAAAAAAACTACTGTCGTGCTTGACGGTTAAAGGGTTAAAATTCTTAACTAACCATAAAAATTCTCCTCGGTGGTCGCCTAGGCTGGGAAAACATTGCTGATGATCATCATGGACAACCAAAATCACCGCATCACAACAACCTATTAAACTCATGCCAGTGAACTTGACCATGCACCACCTCGAACTCAGGCAAAGTCGGCCCCAACACACCTCGCACCCAAGATAAATGTCCGCACAAATCAACTTGTCACACACAATGTGTGTTTTGACAGCAACACGTGTGAAGAAGATTTACATCTCATTCTGCTGGTCATATATCACCACAGACATCAATATCTCTTTGTCACCACGATCTTAAAGAAATGGTTTACTTGATTGGTATGCTATGTCCATTATAATTTGTTAACCCTTAAACCGCTAAGCGCGATTATTAATCCGTTATTAAGTCGTTATTAATCTGTTTTATCAGCCGTTTAAATCGTAGTTAGTGGGAACGAAATGTGTGCTTAAACATCAAGATTTGCAAATGTTTGGTCTTAAATTAAACAAAAAATGAGTAATTTTCAGCCATTTGAAGTTGTGCGTCGCGGTAGCGTGGGACAAATGCAAGAGGGTGAACTTTTAAATTATTTAATTTAGCGGGTTAAGGGTTAATAAATACAGTTTACAGCTTGTAGGGTAGAAATATAACATTGACCCTCATCGTCATTTCAATGCAAAAGTCCCCTAGGTCATTTTAGACATTTTGAGTAAACGCAAATGTACATAAAATTATCATGATTACATTTATCTTATTAAAACCATTTTTAAAGTCCTCGGCTCCTTCATTTTCATTTCTCTGTCTCTGTCAGATTTTAATAAAATAACATACTGTCAATATGTGTGTTTGCTGTATTGATGCCTTCTCAGCTTGATATTACTACATACCCAGTTTACTGGTGACCACAATTGGGTATAATATATTGTTATCTATCTTCGCGTGTGGGGCTAATATAATAATATCTACATTTGACATGTTGACTTGAATGGACATATAACGGTTACATTTTTTGACGATAATGCATGTCAGTTGATTGTGTCAGTGTTACTACACACAAGGTTGCCCTTCCATTATCGTCAAAAAATGTAACCGTTATATGTCCATTCAAGTCAACATGTCAAATGTAGATATTATTATATTAGCCCCACACGCGAAGATAGATAACAATATATTATACCCAATTGTGGTCACCTGACAAACGTATCTAGATGATTCAAGATAACACTCACAACGACATGAATGGAGGTAGAGCTTAGACTTTGTGATCTGACATGCAAACAGCAGTATCTCAGCAAACACGAGACATCCACCCGATGTTGGACCAATGTTGGTCCAGCGTCGTAGACGGTGGGCCAACATTGGACCAACATTGGTGGATGTGTTTTGCTGGATATTGCTCGCACGACCATAATCATTTTTAATTTGTTCTATTACCAGGTTAAATCACAGTTATTACGAATGAAATGTGTGTTTAAATGATTGAATTTAGTACATGGGAATGGGACAGTAAACATGCCAGAGCTGCATGACATCAATTATTGTCAAGAGCTTGTCTTCTACTCAGGTAAATAGAATCATTTGAAAACTGTATTTATGTAATATATTATCTACATTTAACCCATATCCCGCTAAGTTAATTGAATTATATTTTCAACAAATATTATAAGTAATTTTCACCTACTTGAACATCAAGTTGGTGAAAATTACTTATGTTTGTATATTTTGACACCAAACATTTGCAAATCTTGATGATTAAACAGTCATTTCATTTCATTTCCAATTTGATCGACAAATAAAAAAACGACTATATTCGTGCTTAGCACTCTGAGGGTTGAAATCTAAAAAACTGACTAAAGAAAGACTGTGAATCCAGCGGAATGTGATGTTGAGCCTGTTCGATAATATACCAGGAATAATTAGCAGAGTTTCCAGCAAACAAGGCAGGCCCCGATGGCTCCTTCAATCCGGTTATGGTTTGAACTCAGAGGTACTGGGTTCGAATGCCGGCCGTGTCGGATATTTGTCATCGACGTTGTGCACATACAGTGCTCCAAACTGTTTAAAAGTATGGAGTGTGCAGTGATCTCTAAGGTACTGTGCACTAAAACGAATGCTTGGAGTATCGATGAAAGTAGGCATAGTCCCGACTTCGAGCTTCCTTCTGTCGCGATATTGCCATGATTGTGCAGAAAGCGACGTAAAGCAATATTCACCCACTCACTCCAGCCAACAAGATATGCTGAGCCTATGCTGTTGTACCACCGTCGGCCCAGCATTAAAACCCCATCAGTATCTCTGGGCTGACCTTCATTTTCTAATGGCTGATCATGTACCTCGATGTTAATTATCCATAATATTTATCGCTATGCTGGCATTTTGAATTACAATGTTCTGGTTTAGTACCCGCAGAAACCTGGGATCTGTAATTATTCTAGCAAGTCTCCCATGACATAAATACTCTTAACCCTTGAAGCGCTGAAATATTTTTGTATAAACCATGGAGACCAAAGGGGTCTCTTAAATTTGAAATCATCATAAATGTCTTAGTTTAAATAGCTCTTTCTGTGTCATTTGAATACCTATGTTATGGGTATACAACCGCTATAAATATTTTACTCTTTTCAGCGCGCGGATCGTCTTTAGACGCCAGATTCTGCCGTCTAAAGTCGGTCGCCGCGCTGAAAGGGTTAAATTGTTAATGCTGGATAGCGGTACCTGGAAAATTGCGCACTCTGTTAATTATTTGTTTATTGTCAGGCATAACCAAAACTATAATATCATACATTCCATGTAACTGGTGACGTAAAGCTAGACTTCTTCCGATAAATTAATGTCTTTTTATTTTTTGTAATCACACAAAATGTGTCTTGGGGTTCTCTAGATTGATAGCAAAACCAGTTAACCCTTTTCCTGCCAAGTTATCTTTTTTAAATTCACACCCACATGAAGTTGTGTCTCACTACAGGTGAAAATTACTCACATTTATTTAATTTGAGACCAAACATTTGCAAAATATTGATGTTTAAATACTTATTTCGGTACCAACAACAGTGATTCAATCGGCTAAGAAAACGGATTAAAAACGACTAGAGTCGTGCTTAGTGGTGAAAGGCTTTAAAAGGTGTGACAAAACAAGATGTAGCCGTTACGTTCTTTCCATTACGGAGCTAAATGATCCTATCTGACACTCGTTAGAGTGGCAGATAGGATCATTTAGCTCTGAGGCGACGATATACTGGTCAGGAGTAAGAATTGTGATAACGCGGGAGCAACTTTCCGTGTTGAATGGAACTAGATATTCTTGATCTTTTTTTTCAAAGACCATCACTATATGTTTATGGGTATTCATTACATCGAAAACGAGTACTGCCGTTAAAAGTGAATGGGCCTGAATGTCGTTCTTTTCTGCTGACGTTCGCTACCCCTTATACACGTCGATCATAGACTATGACTTGATGAGAAAATCCCATTTACATAATGTTGTAAGAAACCTATTTCCCTGCAGTGTTATTTTCGCGTGCGTATCGCACAGTAACGTCACGCCCGTTTTTCTCTCACAATATAATATGACAAAGTGATAAAGTGGTAGATGCTGTTCACCGAGATAATGGCTGACACGAAATGTTCAGCTAACGCTGGGCCAGTATTACAGACGTGGGTTCACCTTTAAACCAACATTGGCTCAACGTCTAGGTATGATTGCCTATAACCATGATAACAGCACAAATAGAGCCATGGCGATCCCTATCTACGTCAACCAGATAACAGAACACATGAAAAAACTATAAAATTCAATCAAAAGCAACACAGATTTTTGGTTGACGTTAAACCATCTCACTCGCGGCAGCGATTCACGTCAGCGACACAGCACTCTGATGTACATGAAAACTGGCCTGACCCTTTAACCGCTAAGCACTAATATAGTCGTTTTAATCTGTTTTATTAGCAGGCTAAATCACTATCATCGGGACTGGAATGGGTGTTCAAACATCAAGATTTGCAAATGATTGGTTTAAAATTTAAAAAAATATGTGTATTTTTCACCCACTTGAAGTTGTGCTTCGCGGTAGCGAGACACAACTTCAAGTGGGTGAAAATTCAAATGCGATAACTCAGGAGCTTCAAGGGTTAATATTAAATCTTTAAATGATCAGAATGCTACAAAATCATAAATTTCTTGGACATTGATGTGTAGATTTAAATATATAGATTTCATATAGACCTAAATGCAATCTTGTCCATTAAAAATTATCCCGTTACATAATCTTAGTTGTCTTAAAAAATGTCCATTGTCTGGGTATTTTGTGGTATTTGTAAAGGAGGTATCAAAAGTTCACCCACTTGAAGTTGTGTCTCGCCACCGCGACCCACAACTTCAAGAGAGTGACAATTACTCGCGTTAAACATGTATGTTCAATTTGAGGCTAAACATATGCCTTTTTGGTGTTTAAACAGACATTAAAATGCATTAAAAACGATAAGCGGTGAAAAAGGTTAAACCCACAAGACCTGGTGGAGACTTCAGATAAATGCTGCACCAACGCCTGGGTACAGCATTGTGCCAACATCTGACTGGTGGGTTCACAATACTCGACGTTGTCCTCTATCTACTTGACGTCAAGTGTCAAGCAGCCTAAACTGTGCACCCAGAAAGTACAGCTGAATGGCCTGTGGCAATACAGTGTGATTGTGCTGGGATAACGAGATGGGAGTGGTTTGTCACGAAAAATACATGGATCAGCATCGCCTGCAGTATCCCGACGTGAATCCGTGGCAGCTATCTCAGCTATATATCTCGGCTATATATATATATATATGATCATGTGATGGCCACTATAAGAGCCTACCATAACATTGGAAACATCAACATAATATAAATTAAGACAAATAGCAGCTATAACAGAGACTGAGACTAAAAGAGATCAAATTGTTTTTTTTTATGTAAACGGCAAAGTGGTCCAGATACAATTACCACAACATTACTGTCTGCGCTAGCAGCCAAAATAAAAAAATCAACATTACTTGCACCAGATAAACTTGAAATATATGGTTAGGACACAACCTAACCATGCCAGTGATTGTGTCAACTCAGCAATATGTGAGCTGAATGAGATGGATTATTAGCGACATAGTTTCTCTACTGTTGGCTAACGTTATGTTTCACGAAATCAGCTAGAAATTAGACAACACAATTCAACATATTAAAATTATTATGAAATAACTTAACCCTTTCAGCGCGGGGACCGACTTTGGACGTCAGAATCTGACAAGATTCTGACCTCTAATGTCTCTTCCTGCTTCATTTGAATACCTCTGTTCTGGGTCTACGGCCATTATGAATGTTACTCTTGCATTGCGGGGACCGACATTAGAGGTCAGAATCTTGTCAGATTCTGACGTCCAGCTAAGTAAGACATTTCTGATGATATCAAATTGGAGAAAACATTACGTGAAATACACTACTTTCACCAACATTTTGTTTAATACTTTCTGTCCAAAACAGATTGTTTGGTAAGAGTTGGAGATGAGGTAAGATTTACATGAATGCTTACTTTCTCGGTGCTGGTGTTGCTGAAATCACTAGAGGAGGAGTTTCTTCTTTCACTCAAGGGAATATACTTGGAGCTGGAGAAGCTACTGCTCTTGGTACATCCATTTGTGCCATTCTGCATTGGAGGCGGAGAGTTCGAGCCTAAGAGTCCCTTGCTGGTGACCTGTCCTATCACTGGTGGAGATGGCACGTCGTCTATTGCGGATTTTGGCCTGCCCTCCTCTGGACTTGTTGAATTGGCCTGCTCGCGCCGCCGGACCCGAAAAGGCCGGGGCTTCTCAAGCCCTGTGGTCGGTGATCGATACATCACTATCGGCTGTTCGTCATTCACAACTGGACGAGAAATCCACGAGATCTTACACAAGCTGACACGAAATCACGTAAGTACTAACTAAACAAACATATATATATATCTATATAATTCCAAGTGTGATTAGACCACCGGTGAATAAATCCACGAAACTAACTGTAAAGAGATTACTAGTGTGTAATATCAAGAATCTATTGTTTAATAGATTCTTGGTAATATGTATATATTCCTTGATGCCGGTGAGGAGCTGGCAGAATCAGTGGCTGCCGATCTGATGGCTACTGTACATCTACGTAAGACCGTATCAGGAGGACAAACATTGTCCAGAGTCTGAACAGCTACTGGCCGTGCCCTCTTGCAGTGGCATGGTGTAGGTACGTGTGACCTTGTTCTCTTATGTGTTGTCACAGGGACATCTCCCGCTGTATCCACAAGTCACCCGTGTATATCCTTATCCTCACAGCCCGCACAACCACCAATTGCTGCCCAAAACAAATCAAATTTGTCGTACCACGGCAGTTGAGGAGAACACCTGCGACTGTTTCGCCGTGATGAGAAGCCCCCGGGTGATTTCCCTGGACACCCTGACTGTGTCGTGTACCCAGTGTGTACGCGCCGTGGTATATGATGCCCTGACAGCTCCGAGCATTTGCACCCCCTTCACAAATGGCCTATGTGTCTGATTGAATAGGACCGGGGCCTATACCACCTACCCTGACAAGCCCGCCAGCTCAACACTTGCACTGCTGAACAGTCGTAGGCGAAATCGACGCCAGCCCAACGCTGTGCCAGCACCGCGATTCCCCGGTCTGCGACACGCACCGTCGCAACATCTAACAATGTATAAATTCATCGCAACTGTCGTTATGTTTGCATCTAATTAAAATTGAGTGCCCCCCCCCCCTACACGCCCAGGCCTATATACCATGTAAAGATATTATGCTCATTTGACTAATGTATATTTTGGACACTGCGTCCACCAAATCGACCAGTCGCGATAAAGCTCGTAATCTCTACTAACACTGACCCTTTACGCTCTACGTCCGCAACGCATACTTCACATCTCCAACGCTTACAAAAATCAGAAAAAAGCTCAGGATGATGACAGATAAAGTTGAAAATTATAATAAACATTGTTGTATTTTTGTATGTCGTCCGGTATTTATAGATATATGATACGAGTTAACGATTTCGAAACTTTTGAATTAATACGAACCGAGAAAAAAAAATCTCCCCTTTTCAAGTTCCACGTTGAAATGATATTTTTATATGAAAAAAATGATGAAATATTGTAATTAAAAGCGAAGATGCGATTACTTACAAAACGAGATAAAACAACTGAATCAAGTTGGTTAATTAAACTGGAGACGTGGGAGCAAAGAGGAGACATTGACCCAATGCTGGCTTATGATTGGTCCACTGTCTACTACGCTGGCCCAACATTAAGCCAACATTGGTTGCATGTCCCGTGTTTTCTGGGGTGGCAGCCATACACAGAGCGTATAACATGCACTGGAAGCAGGGGGAAAACTCAGCGGTAAGCCAGATTCCCACAGTGCCAAACCACATTTCATACATGATCAGTTGTTTTCTCTGTATACAATGTATATAATTGTAAACTAGAGTAGCTATACTGGCTTTTTTCGCACTGGGTCATGATGATTGTTTGTAGACAAGAGAAAACGCAATTCACCATCCGCTTTAAACTTGCAAATGTTCTTAATCTCTCTTAAGTATTACAGCAAAATACACAAAGTGAAACGTTCTTTATATATCAACAAGACCTCTTTGTACAATTAATCAGTATTATGTCAGTATTGTACTTGTCATACCCTGCACAATTCAGTGCTGCACAATTCAGTATTGTGTCAGTATTGTACTTGTCATTCTCTGCACAATGCAGTATTGGGTCAGTATTGTACTTGTCATTCCCCGTACAATTCAGTATTGGGTCAGTATTGTACTTGTCATTCCCTGTACAATACAGTATTGGGTCAGTATTGTACTTGTCAGTCCCTGTACAATACAGTATTGGGTCAGTATTGTACTTGTCATTCCCTGTGCAATTCAGTACTGGGTCAGTATTGTACTTGACATTCACTGTGCAATTCAGTACTGGGTCAGTATTGTACTTGACATTGACATACCCTGTGCAATTCAGTACTGGGTCAGTATTGTACTTGACATTCCCTGTGCAATTCAGTACTTGGTCAGTATTGTACTTGACATTCCCTGTGCAATCCAGTAGAGGGTCAGTATTGTACTTGCAGGGAATAATTTGCTTCAGAAAAATTGTGTAGCAGTTTAGCATACTGGCATGTGTCAAGCTACTATTCTCCATACGAAGAACTGCTACACCAACATATTATTGTGTAGCATTTGCCCAAAATTGCGTAGCAAACTGCACCGCTACACCAGACAAATTAATCCCTGACTTGTCATTCCTTGCAGGATTCAGTATTGGGTCAGTATTGTACTTGACATTGTACTTGACATACCCTGTGCAATTCAGTACTGGGTCAGTATTGTACTTGACATTCCCTGTGTAATTCAGTATTGGGTCAGTTTTGTACTTGACAACCGATGGATTCGAATATGGATGTTCATGATGCCAGTCTAACATTTCACACACATTTACAACGCAGAAGATTTCCACGAGGCGTTGAACAGATGAATGGCGATCACTATGATAATGCATAGGATTTCCACTTTAATTTTGGTCTGTAGGTATCATCCATTAGAGCGCAAATTATAGAATTTAAATTTTCACCAACTTGAAGTTGTGTCTCGCTACCGCGACCCACAACTTCAAGTGGGTGAAAATTACTCATATTTGTTTAATTTCTGACCAAACATTTGCGAATCTTGATGTTTGAACAAACGATTGATTCGCAACAACAGTGATTTAATCTGCTGTTACGATGAATGTAACCCAGCAAACACGAGACATTGACCCAATGTTGGTTTAAAGTTGGCCCAGCGTCTTCGACGCTTGGCCAACATTAAACCAGCATTGGGACAACGTCTCGTTTTTCCTGGGAAACGACTATCATGGTACTCAGCGCTCATAGAGTTAATTCTGGACAGCGGCTATTATCAGAGTGATCACGCGTTTTGTGGGTGTTGGAGCGCAGTCACCTCATCCTGAGATTCACACCAAACACAAGACACAAGTTTAATTCTGGCATGATGGTGGGGCAGTGCATAAAAGCTTGGTCCAGCATTGAGACAGCGTTGGGCCAGTGATGGGCGTTTGCTAGGCCAGGTACACGGCGCTCACACCCACCAGCAGTACATCAAAGAAACAGTAATTATACCTAGAAATTCCTGCTGTAATTATTTTGTCTAACCTCATATCGCTTATGCTTTTATATTCCGGGCAGAAATATATTCTATTACTTGATGTGCGACCGATATAAACGTCACAAAAATAGTAGGTACTTGAATTACGAGTATCTTTCAAGATGAAGTGAATATACCATTACATACCCGAATTAAATTGAATGATGAATTCCAACCCAAAAATTCAACGTATCTTACATCGAGAGAGATATTTTCTACTGTCTTGATTACTTATAAGTGATTTGGATTTATGTTCTCTATTTGTATAAATGCAAAGTTCACATAAATCCAAATCATATATGAGTGAATCGCTTTCTGCACCATCTTGCAATATCGCGACAGAAGGAACCCCACAGTCGGGACTTTGCCATTCTCATATCGAATGACTTCAAGTTTTTTTATGGTGCACAGTACCACAGATAACACTGCACACTCCAACCTTTAAACAGTTTGAAGCATTGCATATGCACAACCACGATCGCCAAGTGCTACGAAATGCTAGTACGCATAAACGTAGAAGTAGAATTTGCACACGAATACGCCATCTACATGTACCCTGTTGTTATTTCGCACAATATTGCTTCCGATGATTATATGGCGACTTATAAATTGGCAGGTACATCCAGCTAATTTAGCAGTTTCAAGGTTGTTTATCAAGTTGTTCCTCCATTTAACCCATGGTTAAATTGTGATTGTGGTAAAAAACTTACTTTTTTGCTGGTACTTAATTATTGGAATAAACACCAAATTCTAAAACAATTGGAATAAAATGGGGAAAAAATATGTTTTATAATTCATTGACGAAGCTGAGGCAGAAAGTTCATTTAGAAAAAACATGTAAAATGAAATGGAGAACATTTGTGGCTCTAGAATCCAGGGTATGCTATCTAAAAAGATTCATGTGAAAGCTCTACTCATGGATTTGTGTTCCTAACTATAGCACCACACCCGCCTACACAGACAGGACGTTTTGCTTCACAATAAAATATCCAGTCGGATATATTGATCATCATTCGGTTGTATCCGTTCACTGATCTTCCTCAAGATCAAATAATTGCAATGAGACCGGTTGCTCTAAGGAGGGAGATTGACGGTAGAGTGTAGATATATTAACACAACATTGGCAAAAATATGCTAAGATATCACATCAACGCTTTTTAATGTTATAGAAAAATTGGCCGTAGGCCTACAATGTACGAAGATTGTTGCTTTACACATGTGTTGGTTACATAAAGCATGAATGACTGGATGAATTCTGTGAAACGCAGTGACGTCACGCGGTGAAAACAAGGTTATATGAGACCCCTCCCCCATACTTCATTGTATTAGCCAGCTCGGTGAAAACAAAGGAGATCAAGGTCATTGCGTTTCACAGAATAGGGCTTCGGCGATCACGTGTGGTCATACAAGGCAGGTCTTAAGCCGCCGATAACGAGTGGTCGTTCGAGACAGGTCTAACGACAATGTTGAAGGCAGGTCTGGCCCGCCGATGACGTGTGGTCGTTGAAGGCAGGTCTGACCCGCCGATGACGTGTGGTCGCTGAAGGCAGGTCTGACCCGCCGATGACGTGTTGTCGTTGAAGGCAGGTCTGACCCGCCGATGACGTGTGGTCGTTCAAGACAGGTCTGATCCGCTAATGACGTGTGGTCGTTCAAGACAGTTCTGACGCGCTAAGGACGTGTGGCCGTACAAGGCAGGCCTCACCCGCTTATGACGTGTGGTCGTACAAGGCAGGTCTGACCCGCCGATGACATGTGGTCGTACAAGGCAGGTCTGACCCGCCAATAACGTGTAGTTGTTAAAGGCAGGTCTGACCCGCTGATGATGTGTAGTCGTTGAAGGCAGGTGAAGGTCTGACCTGCCAATATTTAAACGTGCAGTCGTTAAAAGGCAGGTCAGACCAGCCGATCACGTGTGGTCGTTGAAGGCAGGGCAGACCCACCGAACACGTGTGGTCGTTGAAGGCAGGTTCACCCGCCGATGAGATCCAGTAGCTGGTTATTGTATGATGTAGAATCAGAATGGTCACGGCCCAGTGGCTTCATCAGCACATAGCAGACAGTGATGCCCTGATTGCAGTATAATTAAATGAAAAGATGAATGCATGCAATTTGAGAAGGGGAGGCACCACATGCAGTCTGTTCTCATGTGGCGGTCTGTCAGCATTCATTGTTTATTCAGTTCCAATAGCACGACAGAGATTGATGTCATGCAGTATCATGCCATTTACCAGTCACTTTAATTTTAGTACGTATTATTTTATTCTAGATATTATTATTTTTAACAATTCTACAAACAGAGCTATTTTATTAGTTTGTGCAAAATTTGTTAAGTTGATCGCGGTTAAACAAGCCCCCCATTCGGCATGCAAATCTACCTTCCTCAAACCTTCCCCTAACTAAAGATACTATGTAGTAATAATGTATTATTCCCCTAACCCACCAGATGAACCTCAAGCAAAATATTAGCGTCCATCTTCCGTTCCACAAAATGTGGCATTTATTTTATTTTTGAATCAAGATATATTATTATTTTAATTTACGACGTAATGGTAATAGAGGAAGAAGAATAAACCGAGCATATATATTACAATAACTACGTAAATATACTGTAAGCGTGCATCTACATATCGTGGGGAATGTGATTTTAAATTTTTAATAATTTCTGTTTTTTTTTTAGTTTTTGCGTCCACAAAAAATATGAAGTTGATCAGTGGCCACTGGCGGCCATTTTGAATTTCAGTGGAACCATTTTGAATTTCAGTGGAAAATCAACTGCACATCTCCATATCGTGGAGAATATGATTGTAAAAATCACTTGCACATCCCTATGTTGCTAGAAAGAAATTGACCACTAGTTTTTGCGCCCAGAAAAAAACGTGACGACGGACGCCGGACGGAATCCTGGCGCTACTAAAATTCCCCTTCTACTACGGGTCTGGGGATAAAAATTGTAGCAAGCTCATTTTTTCGGAACAGCACTGTGTCCATGTTACGTTGCTGTGAAATGGCACAGATGCTCAACAGGATACACTAACCTGGTTCAAAATATAGTATTGCTTAACCCTCACAACGCTAAATATTTCTGTATAAACCATGGAGAACAAAGATGTTTTTACAATTTCATGTCATCATAAATGTCATCATATAGCTCTTTCTGTTCTATTTGCATATCTATGTTATTTATGCATGGTCTACAGCCATTATAAATGTTCAATTCTTTCAGTGCCGGGACCGACTTTAGACGTCAGAATCTGACTTCTGAAGTCGTTTCCGGCACTGAAAGGCTTTATCAGATTTCAGGATATATACGTTGTCAAAACCATCTGCAATGATAACATACATGTACACACTTAAAACGTGACAAGGAGGCCCACGTTATATGTTCCTAGCAAAAGGGATATACTCTTATAATTTGTACACTAAATACGATGAATTTCCATGTTTTTAAATGCAAAAAGAGTAGAAAAGATGTCCTAAGACGATCTATCTTTTATAGTTGCCGTTCGAAAGAAATAATATTAGTAGGCCTACTCGAGTGCCACTTCTTGAGGATAACGGTAAAAACGTGTCCCAAATCTCATAACGATTGCCATTTAAAATAAAAATCTCTAAAGTATGTATTTTTATTATTTTAATGTTATTAATAAAACTAAAAGAGAAGACGTTATACACAGACGTCAGATTCTGACTATAAAGACGGGCCCCGCAATGAAATAATTAAAATATGTATGGCCGTAGACCCACAACATAGGTATTCAAGAAAGAGCTAACTAAGACCATGGAGATAGTATGCTAAGACATGATATCTTTAGATTGAAAAAAATCTCTTTGGTTTCCATGGTTTATACACAAATATTTGAGCGTGGACACGGGTCACAGACTAAAGGGTTGATAAGACCCACGCGGTCAAACAGAACATCTCTGTACAACAAATATGCACATTACATTTCTGTGTGGCACCGACATTGCGTGCAAGCCCACCATGGATTGACCCACGTGACGACTGACAGGTCACTTTGGGTCATTTTGTAACAAAAGCATTAAGCAGCTTTGTGCTGATGCACGCAGTTTTGATCAGTTACTATCTATATTTAATCGCTCTTAAACCACGATTATAATCGTTGCAAACATTTTAACCATTAACACGCGAAGTTACAGTTTAAATTTTTACCCGGTTGAAATAGTGTCCCGCTGCCGCGACCTACAACTTAAATTGGGCAAAAATACTTGTAGGCCATATTCAGGATTCAGTGCCTCCACACAGTCACTATGTATATAATAAACGGACGCTGACTATACAGCTAACACGTATTATTAGCTAGCAGAGCGATTTATTATCGTAAATTAGTAATATTTTCTTGAAAATTAGTGGTAAAGGCTCAGAAATCATAGTTCTTCAAATCTGATGTTTTTTATCAGTATATTTTATCGTCGGCGTCGGTCGGTCGGTCGGTCGGTCAGCTAGTTAGTTAGTTAGTTAGTTAGTTAGTTAGTTAGTTAGTTAGTTAGTTAGTTAGTTAGTTAGTTAGTTAGTTAGTTAGTTAGTTAGTTAGTTAGTTAGTTAGTTAGTTAGTTAGTTAGTTAGTTAGTTAGTTAGTTAGTTAGACTTCATCGTCCTGAAAAGTGAGCTGTCCTCCATTTAGCAACCACTTTCTTTATCAGCAGGCAGGTGCAGCAGTTTATGCTGGGACTTCAACGTCAAGAGTGTACAAATATTGTCAAAATGACAGCACAGTGGCGGTATCATTAATCATATCTGTTCAAACTAAATTTAAATATCAGTGAGTCATGCTTTATTTAGCTTCCTGCAATTTATCCCTTAAATATCGTGAACGAACCAAGTGTGAATTCTAAGGTCGGCACTAAACCTACTCTTTTTTTTAAAGAGTTTAAGGTTTTTTAATGAATAAGACGATACGCAAAACTGTACACGCTTTATTGGTGGAGATGCAGAACAAATTACAATACAAAGCCAAGGCTCTAGATTAAAAAACATCGTTTGACCAAATGTGCATTAATTCAGAATCGATGGACAGTCCACATCACAACTGCACCACTGTGTACCGGGATGACGGAAATATACTGAATTGATAGATATCAAGGTAAATTTTTATCAAATGTGTGTATGTTATAAGAAAATCAGCATCAAACGGGATGGGTATAATACAAAGAATATGCATCATTTATGAGGCTGTCAAATATGGAACTGGAGGTCACCAAATTTGCCAAACTTACGGAAGCGGAACAACATAATCAGCATACATATGGATTGTCACAGCGAGACACCTGTGACCTAGAAAGTAGGTCGAGGCCACCGATTATATCGAGCATGACAAAAGTACAACAATAAACACGTAACCAGTCTACCGCAATCCTGCATGTACATATCCCAGCAAACACAAAACATTTGTATAACATTTGTACAACGGCGGTCCAGCGTCGAAGACGTCGGGCCGCCGTTGTACAAATGTTATACAAATATATGTTTTATGTTTGCTGGGATATCACTTGAGCTGCTGGAATCTCATATTTATTGTTTCAAACCGGTTTTAGATCAATAGAAGTATCACTAAATTTGCTAAAAAAAACTTTTGTGGTAGCTGCCTAGTTAATCCAGTAATTCAATATTGGAGATGTCTATCTTTTATAAATATAAATATTATCGCCAATTGAAGATTGAGCCAGCAATCCTAGTATCAAATGAATGAAAAATAGCTCAGCAAACAATTCAGCAGTACAAAGGACATAGTATGATTCCTATCTTGCCTCCTCCATCTAACATGTCTGAAAACATGATCTCCGGGTTGTCAACAGCATTTCTATGGCCCCTAGTTATTCCTTCGTAAGACTTAGGGGGCACCATTCAATCTCTAAGGGGCTGGGGGCTGGAGTATTTTTTGTTTAAATAATATATATTTCAAGAACAGTTCTATTCAGCGCGCGTCAAGTCATGATTGAAATTAATAAAACTCCCATGTTTAATGCCGTTTAACGATACGGTGGAGCACAATCAGTCACACACCTCTAGAGAAGCAAACATATTGTGAGCGACAGATTATCAAGTTGTTAACAAAAATAGTAACATATATGTGTAAAGACACAGTAGACTACTTGTAAGTTTACAAGGATATAGAAGGACTGTGAATGTCTCTATTAACATGTTCAGGGCATCAAAATGATGCTCGTTAATAAAATGCGAATACATCACAATAATGCAGAAATTGAATTAAAACAGACATATCAGATCAAGAAAGCACAAATTGTCAAAAAACTCCCGGTACTGAGATAAGCGTAAAAATCAAAGTTCTCTCTGAACTGAAAAATAGCCGCACTGCGCAGAGTAGACCATGTTCAACATTATGAATGCGGGTATTGTGAGGGGACCACCCTCAGAAGTTGGCAGGTCTCGATAATAAAGGGAATTATCTAGTTGCATGCCTCCTCTGCCGAAGCGGCATTCCTGTTTAGTGACGCGACTACGTTAAACGCATAACATTGTGTAGCTGTCAAAGCGCCTGCTCAATGCTGGGCCAACATCTCAGATGTTGGCCCAGCATTGAGCAGGCGCTATGCCAATGTACCGAATTGTCAACCCTTAGCACTAGCTCCCTGGACGAAACAAGTAATACAGACAACATCATTATGACATTAACCCTATCACTGCTAAGCGCGACTACAGTCGTTTTTATTCCATTTTATTATCCGATAGCTTTTATTGGGGACGAAATAAATGTTTAAAAATCAAGATTTGCTAATATTTGGTCCCAAGATCAACAATTATATGAGTAATTTTCTCCCACTTGAAGTTGTGTGTCGCGGTAACGAGACACAACTGGAGTGGATGAAAAATCACATAAGATAACTTGAGGGGTGGAGGGTTAACCCTTTGAGTCTAAAATGCACTATCATCAAAACAGTACATGTACCTTACGGTTTATATTCATCAATATATTCAAATCACCAAGGCATATAACTATAAGAAAATGTGACTAAAACTATATTACAATCCAGCTTCAAACTGCCACGGCAAAGTCATTCCACATACATGTATATAGATATATTAGGCACGTGAAACACAATGGATGACATCTGGACAGCGAACAGTCCATCGCAATAAATCCAGAGGCGATTACAGCGATATGGTCTCTATTCAGTCTATAATCTACTCATTATTACATCTATAGCCGTATTTATCTGGTACCTAGGGGGCAAAAACATGTACTTGCGGTTCATAGCTCTCATTCCTGAGAGGAATCAATATTTACATTGCCGCAAATTTCTGGCATTTTGTAAAACATTACGGCATCTGCGCTCTTTGGTGGCCTTTGTTCGTTGGTGTCATATCGATTATTCACATGAGGCTAAAACGAACAAATCCTTTGTTACGCAACATCCATGTTATATCGTTTTTTATATATCTAACAGCGCCCCGTTTTTAAATGCGGTCACTATGTCTGTAAAATAAAAAACTATGTGTTTTTTTTAAATACGTTACTGTATTGTTTATCACTGACTATAATTTGACTGCTCTTCTCTGCAAAACAAAAGGGCGTATCTGCATAGATTACAAGTAATGAGCACACATAACCATCCCTGGGGATACATAATAACGTGGGGCTCTATAACATTAAACAACAAACACCAGCCGTTCACCATATGTTAGATAATATCATTGTTTAGATCAAAGAAAATACATACATTTTGCATCTATGGTGATTTAGTTATAGTATGCCCTCCCACTGGTCACACGACGTTGTTGCGACGTTGAATCAACGTCAATGACGTTGATTCAACGTCGCAACAACGTCGCGTGCCCAGTGGACTGACTGAACTATTAGTATAATGGTGATTTATTGTGGTCTGGCAGATCACTTACCGCTGTATGAGCTGTAACCGTGAGATAACAGGGGTCAGCAGGTCACCAGGACAGCAACATGAAAAGAAAGCAGACCAACATGTGTTACAACACTAAGACATCATCATTAGTCATATACCACCAACTGACATAGCATTACACAAGACACATGTGTTCATTAAGAGAACTGTCATCACGCAATGACTACCTGATCATCACCATAGCAGCAGCTCTATTTATTTATATCAACTGCCATCACGCAATGACGTGATACATAATCTGTCATCACGCAATGACTACCTCTGATACCTCATGACTAGCAGGGGCTCCATATAAACTGGCATCATGCAAGGACTACCTGATGACTAACAGTGGCTACATATAAACTGTCATCAAGCAATGATTATTTATGACTAGCAGTCGCTCTATATCAACTGTCATCACTCAATACTCAATGACTACCTCATGACTTCTGTATCATGTTCAAAAGACATCATCGTTTCATGTGACTAGTTCTATAAATGTATGCACTATAAAGTAATTAAAACCTTCAATTCAAAATTTACAAAAAAATTCCATCAAAACAATATGTTTCAAGCCAGTGTGGCGGGGGGCCTGGTGCAGTGGTTAAAGCTGCCTGCGTAAAGGCGGAGATCGAGGGGTAAAACCCCGATATGTCATTCAAGTTTCAAAGAAACAAATGTTTCTTCCCTGCTCACTCGTAAAGATTCAATATTGTGGGGAGCCTCCGTGACCGAGAACTAGCGAGCACGGACTCGGACCGCCAGCGCTCCAATTTCGAATCCTGTGTCTGGAGGGCAGTGTCATCTCATTCATCTCACCATCCTCAGGAGGTTCTCCTGACCCAGTTTAGTCTATACATGTATGTGCACAAAGGTGGCCTAAAACCCCATTCATCTTGGATTTTGCCGTTTTTTCAGCCGATCTCCTTATCTTATATCAAACAGTATTCACTGTTTTGTATTAATGATTGTGAAAAAAATGAAAGATTTTTCAACGTGTCAACGCAGAATCAAACACTGTCACAAAGTGGTCTGATGATAGTTGTATTTCCGTGGCAAGGAGATTACAGAAAATAAATAGTCACGTGAATGCCGTATTAGAGGCTGGCAGACTAGTTAACCATTTAACCTAAGCACGACAATATATATATAGTCATTTGTTATTCATTTTATTGGGCGATCAAATCACTGTTAGACATAATAGTGTGAATAAATTGAGTGTTTTAACATAAAGATTTGGAATTATTTTTTTTCAAATTAAACAAATATGAGTTATTCTCATCTGGCAATCGAAGATGCGGGTGGAAATTTTAAAAAGATAACTTAGAGCTTCAAGGGTCAATACCTGATGCCAAAGATCACGTACGATTAATATCTCCACTAAAACACGATTCATTACAGTTGACAAGATAAATAATTAGTTATGCAAATTCCACCAGCAGCTGTTTCATTGTTCAGAAAACTAAACTTTTAACCATTTTTCCGCTAAGTTATTTTATTTAAATTTTCAACCATTTAAAGGCATGGCCCGCTACCACGACCCACAGATTTTAGTGGCTAAAATTACTCATATTTGCTTAATTTGCAATCATTATTTGCAAATTTTGATTTTTAAACACTCATCACAAATGATTTATGTTTAGCCCTTACAGCGCGAAGATCAACCTTACTAGTAGACGTCAGAATCTGACGTCTCTAAACGTCAGATGTTGACGTCTCAAGTCGATCCCAGCACTTTAAATATCTGTAATGGCCGTAGACCCACAACATAGGTATTCAAATGAAGCAGAAAGAACTATAACTAAGATGTTTATTGTGACTTCAAAATGACAAAACCCTTTGGTCTCCATGGTTTGTACAAACAAAATTTCAGCGCTATAAGGGTTATATTCTGTGTATCCGTTATGTCTGTAATCTTGAATTATGTACTACTACTTGTATTGTCTTCCCCTGGCACCAGTATTAGTCTTTGTTCAAACTTACCAATCTTTACTAATTTAATCACACTCCGAATCTAAAGTGTGAAACGCGACAGCGATTCAGAACTTCGATCACTGATATGATATGTATTAATCAAATTGATAACGGGTGGCCTCGTCAAATCTATATGCTGAAATATTGAGTTACGTGATTTATCTACATGTATTTGAACTGATGATCCTCAGTTGGTGCACTCTGGCAAAACTTGTGTGTCAGACACTAATTTGGTGGTGGAGCGTGCCAAAAGCCACGGGACCATGAACTGGAAAACGGAAATCTTGGAAGGACGCTACCGCCCGCCCCTTACCTCTTGCAACCAAACGCACCACAATACACAAAGGTCTTTTTTCTAATTAGGCCCGGCCTACGGCCGATATAGCCTATCAAGTTTGTTTTGCCTGAGTTTGTGTCCTATTTAGGGGAAAGAGGGGTGCTGTGTGTGGGAAACGGTTGACGTTTCTATACACCAGTCCTAATGAACAATATAACGTTTGAAGCTCCTAGGTTAAGTACTTTCGTGCTTAAAAAGTCTCTAAAAAACAATATATTAAAGATTATATTCGTGGTTAAGAGCTTAAAGGGTTTTAGTCGGAATATTGTTTGCCCAGTGTCGCAGACGGTGGCCCAACATTATTTCACAATTGGGTCAATGTATCGTGTTATCCAATCCGGGTAGTGACCTTTCGGGCGATCATAGAGTTAATAACTCTATGGGGCGATCAAGCGTCAACTGTATGGCAGTCAGAGCACACACGGGACGGGACAATCACCCAATTCTGCTTCAATGTTGGGCCAGCGTCGAATACAATTGACAGACATTAAGCCAGCAATGGGCTGCGATGCTGGCCCAACATTGAACCGGTATTGGGTGGGTAGGCCTACATTGTGTTGCATGGATGTTGGCCAGCACCGGCGATGGTGGTGGAAGGAATATGCCTACAAGTTGAAGATATACGTGTCTCCTTGGTTCTTTCAATAATTATCTCCTGGATATTTAGGATTCTGGCACACGAGGAAGACCAATACAGTTATCTTTACAAAAACTTAGGCTAATTTTTGTCTAAAGCACTAAACAGACTAAAGCCCGGTTCGGGAACACATTTTCTAGTTTGATTCAAATCCATGTTAAGGTAACTGTACAGGAATAATGTAAAAACAATTATAGTTCAGTCGACAAGGCTTGAAAATTTATATCCCTTACCAAGTGAGAGTATATGCAGATAATAACCTGTTCAACAGGGGTTACAAATACAAAATAATAATAAAACGATTATTTAAATTATCCTTGGTGACAACTACTTGCAGAACTTTCTCAAGTTATTTCGAGCTATCGCGATATTCAGATGCGATTGTGATGAAATGCAAACCACATACATGTATGCGAAGTGAGAAAAATAAGAGTAAAAAGGGCCCAACACTAGTCAGTAATCACAGACCTTGTTTGTGAGGGCATCCTTGTTTGATTATTGTCTGTAATATATTGTATCAATTGAATTTGCTGACCACTGGTCGCCAGCATACAGACACACAGCTTTCCATAATGTGGTTTGACACTAAGCCACGTAGCTGCGTCTAACTCGGAATACCTAACGGTGGTTAAACATGTCACAAAATTGGAATGTAATTAAGACTTAGAGGGACGCGGTGCATTTGGTAGAACGTTGCACATTGTCATAACTGGGATAGTAAGTAGTAGTAGTAGTAGTAGTAGTAGTAGTAGTAGTAGTAGTAGTAGTAGTAGTAGTAGTAGTAGTAGTAGTAGTAGTAGTAGTGGTAGTAGTAGTAGTAGTAGTAGTAGTAGTAGTAGTAGTAGTAGTAGTAGTAGTAGTAGTAGTAGTAGTAGTGGTAGTAGTAGTAGTAGTAGTAGTAGTAGTAGTAGTGGTAGTAGTAGTAGTAGTAGTAGTAGTAGTAGTAGTAGTAGTAGTAGTAGTAGTAGTAGTAGTGGTAGTAGTAGTAGTAGTAGTAGTAGTAGTAGTAGTGGTAGTAGTAGTAGTAGTAGTAGTAGTAGTAGTAGTAGTAGTAGTAGTAGTAGTAGTAGTAGTAGTAGTGGTAGTAGTAGTAGTAGTAGTAGTAGTAGTAGTAGTAGTAGTAGTAGTAGTAGTAGTAGTAGTAGTAGTAGAGTAGTAGTAGTAGTAGTAGCAGTAACTAATAACTATTACTTAGTACTAGTACTAATCAGGGTAATACACTTAGTAAAATAGCAGTGGAACCCGCTGATGAAATGAGTGATGTTCATACAGATGATGATGATGATGGTCTACAGGCGGGGTGATGAGGCACAATGCTAAAGTGCTTCACTTTACTCATGTGTGAATGAGTATACGGACGGTATGACAGAGATGACAATGCAGGGGTGCAAATTCAACAATGCATTTCACTAGCCCAGAGCGAAATTCAACTAACCCTTACCATCATTTACCATACATTTCTAACAAAAATCCACTAGCCATTACAATATTCCACTGTCCTCGGGCTACCGGGCTAGTGCGAATTTGCATCCCTGCAATGTGTACGATAAGATCCATAGCGCTACGTGGCAGTTGCAGGGCCTGTATCCTCCCCGGGAGTTCAAGTTGCAAATTAATGAGCAGGTCTGCGATATCAGACTATAAACTACTTTTAGTTTTACCTTCACAGCAACGATCATTGGAATAATTGCTCATTATCTTTCTGTACAGAATGATGTGCTAGGAGTCGTCAAGCCTTGCACTGAGACTGTGAGTGATTGTACGATTTGTTTCAATACACATGTATCAAGACATGGTAGAATTTTACTGCAATTTTCTGCGTGGGTAGACAAAAACAGACGAAGTTGTAATTACGATCTACACTGTAACACAACACAATTGTTAGTTATTGGCAGTCGGTATTTAAACATGGTCAACAAGACGTTGCTGTTTATAATAATTCACATGATATAAACACAGGGATCGAAAATCAATCCAAAGAAATTCTTACGTGATAATAAAATCACAATTAGAAGTTTATATTTTACCACTTTTAAAATTAAAGCAACGATTTGAATTAGCTATTCACATATAATATTAAAATTTCAAGTATAACATTTTGTTTGCTTGTGTAAAATACACACAACTTGTGAGTTCAGTAATTCATGTGGTAAAAGTCCTAACACAGTAAGATCATGGTCAGAATGTGCATCGTCATTATACTATTTCACCAAGGTTCCACTTATGCTGCTCTCTCCACAATGTGACACATTTGCCAGCTTACAGAGCCTGTTTAATACCAGGCCTCAACATGATACAGACAAGGCGACACCGTTTACAAGTTTAGTCCAGATGTATATCCCGGATGTGGACACCTGAGAAGATTATACGTAATCAAAGTCAAACTATTATAACGAACGGAAGCTGGGGTGTATTAATAGTAAAACCATTTCGGGATTATATTTTCCGATTATTTCTAGGTTATGTTCACATCTTAATTCAAAGCTAAACAATGCAGTGATAATAATAACATACAAATGTATATATATAAATAATTTAATAGATCATGGTTTCTTAGTCTTGAGTATTGTGAGTAACGTACGGGTATGTTATGAAAGAGCAAGAACTTATTTGATAAATTAAGAACAACACACACAATTTGTGTATATATATATATATACTTATTAGCAGGGATGACATATTACAAATTGATAAATAAATCGATTTGTACTGTACTGCCGTGCAAAGCCAAAAGGCAATATCTGCTTACTTTACAAGTGAGCAGATACTGCCTATTTGCAGATGAATTAATCCCTGTGCGTTGATTGTATACGCGTGTGAGGCTATGGGAGAGAGAAGGCTGATGATAAGTGCCCAGTGGGAGACTTGATAACGGATAGACCAGCTAGGACAGCATCCCAGTAAACACGAGACATTCAACCAATGTTGGGTTGATGTTGGCCCAGCGTCTACGACGCTGGGCCAACATCAACCCAACATTGGTTTACTGGGATCCAGAGAGAGGATGTGGCAGGCTGCAGCAGCAGGCTGCAAGCTGCACCGCGCGCTATCTGAATAATGGCTGAATGCGTAGCCGCCGTCAGAGGCATTGGCTCGCCGTAGAGCCAGCCCTGGTTCGTTTTAGAGGCGTTAGGATAAAGCTGACAGGAAGCACCATCTGCAGGGACACTGTACACGACCTCTGATGCTATAATCCCCACAGAACCTTAACCTGTTAACCCTCTAGCTTACGTGCGGCATGACCACACATATTGACTGCAATTTTATTTAAATATCAAATGCACAGAAGATGATAAGAGATCCCAATTAAATAGTAGCTGCTATTTAAAATCATGTAGGGGTATTTTGATGTATTTTAACCCTTTAAAGCGCTGAGATACATAAACAATCACTTATATTTGTTTAATTTGCAAACAAACATTTGTAAAGTTTGATGTTTAAGAACACATTTCGTTCCCAATATTACAGCGATTTAATTGAATAATAAAACGGATAAAAAACGACTATATAGTCGTGCACTCGTGCTTAGCAGATGAGGGGCTAATGGGGTCACGATGTGACTCAGCAGGCAACATACATGTAAGTGGGGTGTTGCTTTGAGCAGGCAAAGGGTCTTAAGTGGGGTTGTGACACTCTGCATACCAGGAAATGATCCCACCTTTCTCAATGTTGGGCCAGATTTATCATTATCGGGACTCGGTCAGAAACTGAGAAAATGGGACAGCTGTTTGTCAGCTGTTTGTGGTACGAAACGTTTGCCCAAATGGTGTTTCAATACAGTGCCAATGTCTAAATCAAGGGCACAACATAGAAACAATGTTGGTGTCTGCCACTTGCCTTATCAGCAGAATCCATAAGGTGAAGTCAGTGGACTATCCTCCAAGGCTGCCTACAACTAACTCCATTGATAACAACCTTCTCATACTACTAACAATCCAACTGCAATGTTTAGGGCAGCAGTGAGAAGCATGCAACACCAACCACACAGGAATAAAAAGATAAAACGGTTTATAAAAAAACTGTGATGATGAATCTATCATTCTTTAATAAAGTTATTCTGTAATGATTATCCCAATAGATCAAAACCAGTCATATATGTATGTGATCGTCATGGCTACACCGAACTTGTATTGTGTAAAAAATGGCATAAATTATAAAATTACACAAGTTGTTAATAGAGAAACTTTGTCCCACTGACAACAATGTCCTTGGTTACAGTCTAGGTCACAGATGGCCTGACACGAACAGATACTAATACATGTATGTAAATTATACAATCCTGCCATCTAGTGAGTTCATACTAAAATAGCTGGATGACTTCCAATAGAAGTAGATAAAGTCCCAGTTAAACATATTGAATTTAGTAGCTGAAAAGCTAAATTTGTTTTCTTCAGTCTAAAACCACATTAATAAACCTGATAACCTGATTACTGGGAAGCAGATATTCTGGAAGTTAAGCAGTGTAATTATTCAAACTACAAATGTATCTTTTTTCAACAAACATGTTTAATATAAAAATAGTCATTATACATAATTTACAACTTGTGTATGGCTCAAATTTATGCAAAACCACACAAAATCAGATCAAATGGTTTTTCTTAGTAAAATCATTGATCAATAGAAAATCATCCTACACTGCAATAAATTTCAGTTGGAAAATATTTTCATGTGCTCCACATTTTAATGCCTCTCAACATCTGCTCTCCTACCACCCTTCCCAGAAAGATTAGAGGAGTTATTCATAGCTTCCCTATGATTTACTCAAGGCAAGGAGGTTATATAACCTCCTTGCTTAAGGCAAGGCACAAAAACTTCAGAACTAGGCTGCATTAAAACAAGAATACATGCATAATAGCCTTATCATAATCTATTTTGAATTGCAATAGATATAAAACCTAAACCACATAGTTGACATTCCAGCTATATTTGCCTGGCAAATGAATAAAGAAATAAAGTGTGTTGCCCTTGACACCTCCAAAAGACGCTGTGCCAGTCCAATTACTATTGAGTACTGCATGTGTAATTGTTTCTCTATTTTTCCAACAAGAAATTTGAAATTAACTCAACAAAGCAAACAATGAATATTCAGTTACTTTGCTGAGTAATGAAAGAATCTAGTACATTCTAAGGGAAATACATTTCAATATAAACTTCATAGAATACAATGTACTTTGACCATGCATAGCCAACAGCTACTGACACCATTTACATTTAAAGCCTTACAAGAATTAACACAAACATCATGGATAGTCTGATAAAGAGTTCCAGCTTAACCATAACACTACCGGACAGAACTTCATATCATACACCATCAATATAAATAAATCAGAATCTTATAATTATCTGATAACATAGTCAACAATCACCATGTGATAAAGTAAAATCAGGAGACAATTTTGATCATCAGTCACTGATTCACTATCAGGCCTAATCAATCCCAATAATTCGAGAATAGACCGACCCATATCTTGAACTTTGAGGAAAACAACGGTTAACTTTTGACAGGACAAATTAAAATACTTGATCCAATTTTAACCATAACCAAATATACCACCGCATCCGACGATGGACACTGTCACATCCCCACGATCATTTGCAATAGCCAGGCTAATCAGCCATCGAAATTTTTTCTCACCAAGAAGACTTGGTATACCTTTCTAGTTTTCCAAGCTTACAAGGTACTCCATAAAATTCAGACGACTTGATATTCGCACTAGTTACAATAACACTCTGGCTCCAAGGAAGGGACACAATCTTTTTTGAGACACTGATTTGAAATTGGTATCGGCGATGAGTAAAATGACTCCACTGTAACAATGTGAATGACAAATAGTGGCTCCTCACCAGCTCCACAATCAACAACACTTTCTCCTTGATGGCCAGACCTCTAAAATGACAACTAGGCCAGGCTGCGCAGGTAAATGTATATTATGTACCGATATTTTCCAGACTAGTCCCCGATCCAGGATAGCAAGGATATACTTGCGATCACAGAGGAGGGCACCCACCTGGTCAGATTTTGCTACCTGCTCGCAACTACACGTAGAACTATGCTCAACGATTTATTTTGCTATAGGCAGCATTCGAAATAAGTGGGTACTGTGCTTCCAGGACAAACAAATCAACGTCTCACAGAATAACCATATTTAGCTTGTACGGTTCTCCGACGGACAATCTCATGTACATCGATGCAGTCAATGACAATGGCTGAGTGTTGTAGTGCTTCAATTTGTTCAATAAGAATATAGTGGGTGGCTGTGTTGCTGCAATCTAATTTTACATAAGACTTATTGAACATGATTGAATATTGTATAAGTCGTTTAACTCATAGCAGTGTGGCCGTTTTAACATTGGCCGTCTGTGTGGTCTGGCTATTTTTGTGATTTTAAGACATATTCTGATACTAAAAATATAATTTTACAAGGATGGGAATTACATACATGTATATTTACATGTATATACACCACAGGAACACACATATAACAAGAATACACTTCATTTTATTGGCCAATGTGATGTTGCCATGGTAACTAATGGCCATTCTGAATTTGCTAATTAGGTAGTCAAATGTTATAAAATTTTGTATAAAAAATGTTTTTTTGAAATCTACGGAGATACAGGAGTACAACATTATGTCACATAAAATATAGCAAAAAACATCACAGACGATTTAAAGAAGCATTCAATAGGTCTATACACACAAATTAATAGGGTAAAATAAATAAGTTATTATCATGGGATTCCCTAAGGGGCATACCAGATTTCACATTTTGAGATGACACTCCCAACTCATCTAGGAAATACTAAAAGCCTTATATTCCTCTGAGCCTAGAGTTATTTTTTCGGTTCAGAAATGGTTGTGACACAGATAAATTAACTCTTTGTGATCTGTGTTGATAGAGCTCTGCACAAGTGATGTCATAAGTAGGTAACCTTTATTCACGTAATATAAGGCCTAGAGGCCTATTATACATGGTATACACAGCATATCAAAAGCATATTATATTTGTGTGTAACACATTGCATATTATGATGGTAATTTCATTAAAAAAAAAAAAACATTCCATACAACAACAGTTTTTGAGCTCGAAACTATAGTATACATAATATGCAACATTTTGTATTAAATCAACATTTTTAGTGCTCATAATCTCTATAAAATTTGAGTACCTAACAATAAATATAGCACTAGAATGGCGAAGCATTATTGCCAGTTATAATATCGTATACCGGTACATACCAAGTGTACGGCAACACCTACCAGGTTTGTGTTCATGATTTTTATGGGGACAACCTTCATTAACACTCACAATGCTGAAATATTTTTGTATATATATAGTGTATCATCTGATCATGAAAATGAAAGAATTTTTCTCAATTTGAAATCATCATAAATGTCTTTCTTAATTCTTCCTGCTTCATTTGAATACAGGTCTAGATATGTTATTGGTCTATGGCTATTATAAATATTTTATTTCTTTCAGTGGACAGTCTTTATGCATCAGAATCTAACGACATGTCTACAGATGTCAGATTCTGACGTATGAAGATGGTATCAGCGCTGAAAGGATTAATTAGTGAATAATGGCTGTCCGCAGGACAACCTGTCTTTTACACCTTATCATGAACGCTGATAGATGCATTCAGTTGAGCTGAAGACTTTTAAAGTACAGGAACCCCCAGTACCCAAGTACTTTCAAAGGGATGTCAAAGAGCTGTGGTAATGACCTGTACCATGAAAACCCAAGGCACGTTAGACAAAACATAGTTTCCAAAAAAAAATCAGCAATGAAGTGCACAACAGGTCTGCGAGTTATAAATCAACCAGTGGGACAAAAGTCATTTTGGCAGCCATTTTGATTATTGATGGAAACTCTAATCATGCTAATCATGTCATCTTCATACTCATCCATGGTAACTTCTCATAAAAAAAATTGTGAGATTTAATCAATATTTTTAAGTTATCTCGTTAACAAGCAATTTTCTTTTATCTTTGACAAATGACTTTCAGTAAAAAAGTTTTGTCAGAGACAGCGAATCAATGTTTGTATGAGATATGAATTCAATTTCTGTTGACCATGTTGAAGCAGTAGCAGAACAAATGGCGACGAAGAAGGAAGGGCTGTAAATTTACCCCTTTGGGCCCAAATGGTTTGAAAAGTGTTGCACATCACATCATTATCAAGCTTAAATGCAGTTGTGATGCATAAAAAGCAATTGTTTGTTTTCAGAAAGCCGAAAGATCCTCTTAATTTTATTGCAAAAAAAACTTTTTATTTTAAAAACAAATAACAATATTTAAATATCTCAATTCAGGCATCTCCATCAAAGTGGAGTGTAGTCTACTTTAAATCATAAAATTTGCAGCTTGACAAGTTGTGCGTGTTGTGTGGTTGTGGTCATAAAAACAACTGATCAACAACTGATAATAAAAAACATTATATTTCAAAATCAGTTAATTTGTTATCCTTAAACAGAAATACGAAGAAACCATAAAGAAATTGGAAAAAAAAATTTTTTTTAGAAATTACTGGCACATTTTGGTTAAATTTGGACTTCAATATTGAGTAGGGAAAAGGTACACAATTTTAAATTGATTATTGAAATATTTGCTCATTATTAATGATAGGGTAAATACAATAACTTTAATAAGCCTACCGGTAAATATGACCCTACAAGTTCAATCACAATATTCTCCCAATAGACAAATACATTTGTTTCCTATCACCCTCCAATCCTGTTTAAACCCCTGACCCTAAAGTTTTTATGGCAATTTGAAAATAATAATAATAATAACAGTGCTCCAGATAACATGCGTATATGCGTAAAATACGCATGTAAAAACAGCAAATACTCATCGATAGAAAATCTGAGGAGTAATATTACTCATAAATTTTTTTATTAAAATACCCATCAAAGTAAAAAGAAACAGACAAAATGAAACGATTGTTGTATTTTGTACGTGAGCACTCAGCAGAACTATGTGACCTAAGTGTAAGAAAAAATGATCAATGAAGCTTTCATGTTGTTGCATGAAAAATACTCCTTTTTTATTTCTCATCATATTTAACTCTTCATAACCCATTCATTTCAATGAGTAAAATACTCCTCAAACCAAAAAATTATCTGGAGCTCTGTAATAATAATCAGTTGTATTTTTGTGTGAACATCTTTTTCAGAGCAATTTGTTAGGTTTTTTTGGATAAAGTATTCATGTCACTTTATGTTAAGGATACAATTTCCTGACCTTTAATAACAGGGACTTATCTACAGATGCAAAACAATACATCCTAAAAAGACCAACTGTGAGGTTGAAGGTGTCCATCTGCTCGGCACAGGCTAAGACCATGTAGATAGTGAAGGAAGAGTTGCAGCTTGCCCAAAATGCTTTCGCCGAGTGTGTCTGTGCCTGGTCATAAATATATCGCATTACAATGAAAGAGGGGAGGAGGGTGGGACGCCATGATCCAGAATTTGTCACGGTTGTATCGAGATTCAACATTAAACCAGCATTGGGTAGTATATCGTGCTGACTGGGACTGTTGTTTTATTATTTCTTACAACTTCTGGCGATTTTTAACCTTCACTGTCTTAATGGTCAAACCTGATATATTGAGACAACCTTAGTTGAATTATAGAGGTAGAAACATCACGGGATATGAATGCGCTCGTGATTACTTAAAAAAAAATGTATTCAGTTATAATGCATATTTTAAATATCCTGTGCTCGTTTAAGTATACAATAGCAAGTTTGATTGTAATGTGAAATTATTATTATTATTATTATTATACCAGCAATAATCTAATTGTAAAAAAAAACTGGCGCTAACAGTTACATCATGTTGCCAGTATTGATACACCACCGCCAGACGTGATTCGGGCCGGAAGACTTGACCAAGGGGGGTGGGTATAAACATATGCTCAGGGTAAAAAGACAGACAACGGTTGAACTTAGCTGTCAACATCATCGGCAAGTCTAAATATTAATTTATCTTACTATAATTTCAGCTAAGCTCAACCATGTGCTCGCTATAAATTATAATTGTATGTATTAGATGAGTATAAAACAAAATGCAACAGAATCGCGAAAAATCTACCGATTTCGTCACTTCAAAATCTGAGTTGAAGCTGCAGCCATTTTTTCCCACGTGGTGTCAATTAGTCCTGTCAACAGCCATGCTATGTATGTCTAAATAACGTGATATATATATCAGGTCAAATACGTAGGTCAGGTTAGTCACATCAGAATCTGGATTCAGCACATACTTGCCTGACGAAAGCATCTCCCCACCCCTATTATCATAAAGGCCGCGACCATAAAACTCCCACCACTAAGAAAAAGAAAACCACTGTGCATGTGAGGGAGGGGAATTGGCGGTATACAAACCGCATCCTTTGGATTTTCAAGTTGCAACTCCTCCTTTACTATCTCCATGCTAAGACTAGAGTCCCCCCCCCCCAATTTTTTTTCACAAATGTAGAGTTTTAATGTACAGTTTGGAGCTAACCACATCAAATTAATTTTAATAATTCAATGATCATCTTTCGGAATACAAATGTAGCCTAAGGCAGTCCAGAAATCTTCTTAATTTCCACAAATCAGCTTTATTAATAAGATGTAGGCCTACTTCTGTACATGGTTTGTCTAATATTATCTATTATATGATTGGTAGTAGGCCTATAAATATAATATATACGGAGTGAGTTTAACAATAATGTTATACATACTATTAATTTAAATCGATGTATGTGTGCCTATCACCTCCTGTTTCATATGGCAGCATGCCCTTTTCAAAATCGTTGAAATTTAGGTGCGCTCAGGATGCATTTCCAGCTGTTTTATTTTAGGGGAGAGGGGGGCTACCATAAAACAGGTCAGAAGAACAACAACAAAATAAATTTTAATGATTTGTAATACAGACTCCACTAAAAAATTCAGGTCAAGGCATAGGGGCCTACATGTAGGCCTAAACAACAAATTCAGGATGGTTGGCAATGTTGGGGATTCTCAATCAATATTTTTGCTTCTGAACTATGCACTGAACCATCTGAAGATCATGCAGGACCTTTAGTTCTCAAGCCCGTCCTTTTTAGAGAATTGTAGAGTATTGGCCGTCAGCAGTTTTTTTGTGTTTTTGAGACTTTGGCACAATGTGAAAACTGGCCATCCAAAAGGATGGCTGGCTATATAAGTCACTACCTTACACATTGTTACAAGTCTCTGAAATAATGCCCCTAAATTTTAAAAGAAATTAATGGATTCAGTAAAATTATCTACAATCCCATCTGAGAAAATTGTTCATGATAAAATACAGGTATCGGGTATAACAGGGGATGTTTTTCCAGACATTTTCAAAATTCCTGGAATCCTTCACAAACCATCAAACGTTAACGAAACGCTAGTTTCTGCAAGAAAATATAACGTGACTGGCATTTGTTGTTTGCCAGTTGTGGGGTATTTTGAAATTATGGTTGATCAGTGGTGGATTATGATGTACCGAGGATACTACAGTATGCTCAGACTCAGAATGCAGGAGACAGAAGCTAAATTTCAAAACAATTCCAGGAGACTAGGCCCTGGGACCCTCTAGTCTGGGGGGGCTTGAAGTGGGCATGTATTTGCGACTTTGATGTATTTGGTGGCTAAGTCGATGAGTGAGCGCTTAATTTTTTCCCTAGTGAGGACCCTGATGACTGAATATAAATGGTTGCAAAAAATTGTGACAATCGCTTGAGAATTGACTGAGCAATCAAAGTTATCAACGAAAAGCTGACTTTCATTTTGGCTCATTCTCCACTGTCGAACAGATAAGGCTAGGCCTAAGGCTGAGATGCTCAATCTACAACACGCTAACGGAGACTATAAAAAAACTTATAAGTCCCGGCATAGCTTAACTGTAAGTGTTGAAGCGTCGTCAGCGACATAATCAGGCAAAATCATTAAAGAATCATTATTTTTATTTTCTGTTTTCAATATGGCTAGACCCTATATGATGTGAACATGTCCATAGATTAGATTGTCCAGAATTGCCTAATTTTAAAAAAAAATTGTGTTGAGCATTTACCAAGTCAAGCGAGACATAGGCCTATACCAAAGACGAAATTCCGATTTCTTATTTCGGACATGCATGTCCAAAATAAAAAATAAGGGAAATTAGTCTTTATCTTTATCTCGCTTAACAGTGCTGGTAGGCCTAAATGCAGAACACAAAAATTAAAAAACTTATGCAATTCTAGTCTATGGACATGTTTACATCATATTCTGGAAGTCGGATCTTCACCTCGCCATCTTGGATTGGGGACCTTTGGCCCCCTCACCACACATTTAACAACACATAAACCATATATTTCAGCCATAGCTGATATTTTAACGAAGCACTTTGTTTTCCATATTTTCAAATATAATATTGAGTCTACCGGGCGTTGATTGAAAAGTTGAAATAGTAATTTTGTCCCAGAAGATTTTTACACGCCGCATGGTTTCCCCTTTTTTCGGCCACCTGTGACGTCACGCCGTCTTACAGAATTAGAAAAACACACAAAAAACTAGTTAGGCTTATTACCCACACGCATGACTGCCCCCCCCCCCCCCCTGTCTTCAATATTGAACTTTGGCCAGTAGGCCTTATTGAAAGAAGAAATCAATTATCATGATCATTTGCCTAATTAATGGTCATATTATTAAAAAGCCTAAATAAAACTAGGGCCTAGACCTAGACTACTGATTTTTTTATGATTTTAGCCCGCGTGATTGTGTCGCTTTTGCCAGGACGTATTACAGTTAGGTTTCCTAATTGTTATTGGTCAATTTTTATCGTCAATTTTTTTGGTCAATTTTTATCGACTCTCGACTTTTGTTTATACGTTAACAAGACTCAAGAGACGATATCATATCATCGACATATGGCTGCGCCAATAAGACCTTGAAATGGACCACTCGGTAGCCAGTCATGGCAGTAGCTGGTTAGCTACAGTAGGCTACAGAGCTAACTATCCATCTATACTCGCTGTCAAATTAACCAGGATCGCATGATTTTCGGTGATTTTTCCGTCAATTCTAAACCGATTTTCTTCAAATTTTGCAAAGGCCATTTTCTATTCAAATCCTAACAGCCCTGAAAATTTCGTAAAATTATATAGCGTATTTCAAAAGTAAGACCATTTGACATGTAATGAATTGAAATTACGACGTTCCTCTTTAGACTTTAACCCCATTAAACTAATTTTAGAATTTTATTACATGGCAAATGGTCTAACTTTTGAAATATTAATTATTATTTTGCGAAATTTTTACCCCTGCTACAGTGTTAGGATTTTAATAGAAAATGGCCTCTTCAAGGTAATCGGTTCAAAATTGACTGAGAAATCGCCGAAAATCATGCGATCCTGGTTGCTCATTTTTAATTTGACGGCGAGTATAACTAGGACTAAGATGACAGACAGTGGCAGATTCAGCATGAGTCGGCTGCAGGCAGTGGCAGTGCAGCATTTTCCAGAGACGTGATGAATCATCACACGCGAGGCAAGCATAATTTATCTCTTTATGAATGGATTTCGCAATATTTTACACATCGATCAGTTGTATTTATGAAAAAAAAATATCATTTCATAACAGTTCATTTTATATGTGTACAAAATGTTAGAATAATGTAAACAAACGGCTTTTATTTACCCATTTCCAATGAAAACTTCACATCACACACCACTGGGGCTTAGCCTTTGATAACAAGTGCGCGCCTGCGCATTCGCAGAAGAATGTCATAGTGCGTACGCCAAACATGCAAATAATTCTCGATGACTTCCCATCAATACAGTCTGGTCTGTACCGCCACTGCAATATAGATAACCAATTGAGTTCCACAACCCCAGCAGGGCTTACATTTACACAAGTTACTGACTATCCTGTAGACAATACATTGGTGTCAATCAATTATGCTGCATGCTTGCTACATTGAGATCTAATAGGCATAAATAGTAGACTATGCTACTAGTATTTGCATGGATTTTTTTTTCATTTTACATTTCCAAGTAACTTCGACAAGACAGACAGATAATACCAGCCCCCCACCTATATTTACAAAATATAAACAGACAATTGGTTTACCCAGAGACTCTCACTGACTGAGACACTGTGCTTTCTACCATATTAAAAGCAGCAAACAAATATCAACACATCATTTATTTAATACCTTTTTATTTTGAAAAATATATAGGCCTTATAAATTACGGTAATGCTAAGCTTCCCGAACAGATTCTGCTTTCCTAATTTGGAATAGAATATATTGTATTTCTCGAGATCATAATGGGCCTACCTATAGCCATGGAATATAACTTTAGGCTAAATTTTAGCCAATGTTGGAATAAATCGCTTACAAATATTTTCTCACCAATTAATGTCCCTTTAAATGTGTGTATAATGGCATGGGCCATCTATCAAAATAATAATTTTCAACGCTCATAACGCTCAGGACAACCTGTTAGTAGGATCTCTTGTGGCGAAGGCTAAAAGCGACTTAAGCACATATTCTGTCTGGTTAAGGTTTCTCAAATGACAATTTTTCTTTTTTTTCAAAAATTACCTTTAGTCGGCCATTTTGTTTTACATCAGTCAGAAATACCAATACGGTCGAAATTTTTTATGTGTAGACTATGCCACTTTTCTGAATGTAATTGGCATGCAAAACTCATTTCTGCCACTATTTTTTATTTTGAGATCTTGCTCGTGCATAAATCCAAGATGGCCGCCACTGCCATCTTAGAAAATATATAGGCCTATATTGCACTTTTCGTCAGAAAACGAAGTGTAATACCATTTTTTAATATGAATTTTGTATGAGTAAGTCATTTCTGATACTACTTTTAATTTTGAGATCTTGTCCATAAATCCAAGATGGCCGCCACCACAAACGACATGTAATACCGCTGTTCAAAGTATATTTCATATGAGAAACTCATTCTAGATACTAAGTTGTTGTTCAGAAAGACTGTTTGATGGGTAAGGCTTACTTGAATGCTATCCATCTAAAACGAAGCTTTTCAATATAACATAAAATCATGCCCGGCCCTTTAAGATACACCCTATATATAGCTATTTAAGCATATTATATATTTGGATCTCATTTGAGACCAATTTGTAACTTTTTACCTACTATTTTGATACCTGAGACTATTTTGAGACATCATTTTGTGTGGAAAATAGTCAGCGTCATACAGCTATTGGAGAAAACATAAAACAAATATCATTGCACTACGTGTTGTACAAATGTTTTGAACGAGCATAAAATATTTTGATAGAAGCCATATACAATTTAATCATCCCGAAGTTTGCATATGAATAAGGCCTACTACAGTCTGCCATCCATAGGGGCCTCTGGTTCTAGTGTTTGCTAAAATAAGACATTGGAACAAAAAGATATATCTTTTTTTCAATAAAATTATATATGTGGCACCGGCGACAGGATAGGGCTGCGATCCCGACCAATTCCAATCTGGGCCGATTTGACTTGGCGAGAGCAAAGCTAACGAGTTTTGTTTGGGCCAATTCATACCCACGTCACCATTTTCGCGCGTATTCAGACACTTCACCACAGGCAGTCAAAGCGAGTGGACGTGCCGCTTAACAAAGTGCCGAATAGGCTAGTATGGCCAGGTCTCACCTCGATCGTGAGCTATGCATAGCAGGGTGACCGCCCATACAACCCAACATTGGTGGACCCGACGCTCAATTCGAACACGCAGCCAGCATCAACATTGCATTTTACTTGTCACCAACCCGATATTGGGGACTACTGACGTGCGTGAACACGCAACTAACTTCTGGACAGACCACGCTACAAGATGCAATTTGTCAGTCAATCACAATTTGACTAAAAAAATGGAGGTTTAACATTTTTTAAGGTATAAAAAATTAAACGTCATTTTTTGCAAGGTCCGTAAGGATTCGGAGTTAGCATGTAGGCCTATAGATAATGCCGTTAGGTTATTTAGAAACATTGTGCGATGAGAGGCTCACGCGTTTTTCGCTTTTACAGCGAAAATATTCATAAATTCAGTGAAGAAATATGTCGTCTTGAAATTTTTATGATGGCGAATTTCGCAACAAATCTAAAAACTCGACAAAATTTAGACAAAATAGTCTAATTCCTCAAATTATGTCTAATTTGAAAAAAAACTTTTTTCCCAATTACACCACTGTCGGCGATTGGGAAGGAAATATTTTCAAGTTTTTGTGCAAGTTTTTGTGCAAAAACTAGCTTATTTGGGTGACACAATTTATCGAGAATTTTTCCACCAGATTTTCTAGACAAAAATATTTTTTTATATATACAATTCTGATGCTAGAATTGGTAAATTATTATCTAAACTCATACAATTTTTATAGGATATAGGGCCACTTGACATTGTATGCCTATATATGTGAAAAAAAGTTCTTAAATGATCTGTAAAATATATTAATGTTTGGACAGTAGGTCACGCACCATTAAATATAATCATATTTTCCCTTTCAGAAAAGTGGCCTTCTATATATATAATATGTGTTGGTAAGTTGGTTGCCACTAGTGGGCGACACAATCTCCGTATCCCTAGTTTAGCTAATGAAGGCTTCGGCCACGTGCGATCCCGCCTACACCAGATGCATTGCGAACAACAGCCGATAATCTCAGCTCATTAATATTCACCGAACTTCGGCAGCCCCGGTTTTCCACGGAGTTCCTGGAAAATTCCACCCACGTATTTGGGCAATCTTGATGGACCCAGTGTTTGTGAACAGTAAAAAAAATTAAAACGCTTCTTCAAATTTTTCTCAGACAACTATCAAAATCAAACCTTATTTTTTTCAAAATATTTGTTTTTTTTGCGAAAATAAATCTATTTCGTTCTTTGTGTAAATACTCAGCACGATTTTTTTAACAATTCTTATAATTCAAAGATTTTTCTGTAATCGGCCCTGTGACGCACTCTGCCACACTGCAATCTGGGCAGCAGCGTGTGTTCACCGGCATACACCGGTTGTCTGCCAAATTCGTGACTCATGTTAATGAGCTGAGTCAGCTGTCACAACACACCTACACAACCATACAACTCTGTGATTCAGCGCAACGTGTGCTAAACCGAAACAATACAAAGCCAAACGATTTTGATGTGATTGTAAATTTTCTCAAAAAGAGTATAAAAAAAATATATTTTTTTTTAGAAAACGTTCGCAATCGAAATGTATTCCATGCAGTCCTAATAGATTCTTGTCAGTCAAAAAACAACTTTTCAAAATTTTGTTTTTAAATTCAGGTCGAACTGTAATAAAATCAATACAGTCTGATCTAGACTATTGTCGCGAAAGTGTTTTGGCAAAAGATATTTTGATAATTTTTTACTTTCATCATATATGACATGACAGTTGTGTAGACTGGGCTATCCTTATTGATGTTGTTTTTCGATTTCCGGGGAAAATTATTTCCCAGCTGGTCGGATTACTAATCATATACAACATATTAGCTTAGAATAGGACCCAAGCAATTAGTATTGGCATTTGTACATGATATTCATTGACCCGAATCCTTACGATTTATATGTGTGATGTGTCAGAAATAATGGCATGTTTGCTACGTCATAGAAGTGTATCTGATCAACTAACTTGACACACTGATTAATTGTGTTTAGCAACCCCACTAGTCTACAATTCATCTCATAATTCCACTTCGTGTGTGTCTAACAACACCCCTCCCCCTCCCCCTACATCAAGAACTACATCAACAATTTGCAATGCATGTCAATTCCGCTCGCGACGGGGGGGTGAGGTCCGCACACCCTAAGACAAGGGGTGTGCGCCAACATGGTGGCGAGTCACTGGCATGGTGGAGAGGCGCGTCATTTCAGATACACTTAGGTCTTGCATAGTAGCCTGCAGAATAAGTGCTTTACTAGTTACATAATTTCAACAAGTAAACTTCAAATGGCCAAAAGAGGCGATCTGTTGGATCTGACAGTGAATTCTGCACGATTCGCTCGCAGATGTTCAGATTTTTTACATAATAAACTGTGTTAAGGTTAACTGATTTTGACAGACTTTTTGCCAGGCTTGGCTGCCTTGTCGCCTGTACAGTGGGACTCATACATTCAGCATGGTGTAGACTGTAGACAGTGTAGGCTGACCACAGACAGCACACACACGCCGTCTGCAACCAGCATACAGCATGGATACTTACACACCTCACACTGCTCATCAACACAACAGCATACAGCCGCCAGCACAGCTAGCCAGGCCGTTACCATAGCGACGGCCGCCTCAGCCAGTCTAGGTATACCCAGGCACACCAGCCCAACATTGGTCACACTGTTCCAGACCTGGCGATTACCAGCCTTCAAGATTAAACTTCACTGTGATAATTGTTCCTAACCTTACCATTGCACCTCCCAGTTCCAGTTCCACACCATAGCATCACCTCAACATTGGTATCATCAGAACTTTTGTCGCGCCATAGAATTTTCAATAATTTCAAAAGTTAAAGCAGTAATTTTCACTGCTACTACATGTACTAGGCTCGCCGAACATTAATAGCTCTGTATTCTGCCTAGTTTTCATATTAATAGTCATACTGCCAAGACAATCTTATTGAATGTAACTTCAGGTTTAATTATTTTCGTGATTTACATCTCTGCCGGCTATATGCACAGGTCTGCTATTATCATCGCATATTCGGTGATAAAGAGCGCATGTGCAGAGCAACTTCTGTTTAAATTTGAAGCTGATTGGCCAGCGCTAGGTAGCGACTCTTGCGTCTGGCGAGCTGGTCGCGTATCCGGTTACGTCCTCCACATGACACATCGCAGAACGACAAGTTCCAATTTATCTCGAAACATGTTCACATCTATTTTTGCGATGCGTCGCAATTGCACCACCACCGACCGATCCCTACGATGGACCTGACAAGGTCGTATTGGAGAGATTCAAAATCATGTAGTAAGGCAAGGTTTAAGCGGTCACTGCACTGCAGACCGCGTCAAACCAGCGCGCCTGAGCCAGGTACGACACAAAGCGTCAAATGCAATTCAAGTCACTGCCCACAGCTACTACACTGTAGTAAGCCCACTGTGATCGCTCATAAGTCTTGAACGGCTTGAACACGATCACATAGCACTATTACTCCTCGCGCTAACGGGGAGATTGGGAGTACCCTTGCATTACGTCTAGACGCTATTAGACAACAAAACCGACCCTGCGATCGGACGTTTGGTACAGTACTAGTACTGCTCCTAACAATCAAGCGAATGCGGATAAAATGGTTACATAAGCACGTGTCGGACGCAAATCCACACACCTGCTTGATTCGTGCAGCTGGTTTTCGCCGTTATAGCGCCTAATGATAATGACACACGCATCGCAATAATTAAATTGTAAAAAATGTACTTTAAACAAGGGGACTTCTTGGAAATATACCATTTAAGTTATTATGAAATATTATTCAAGTCAGTAATTTTGAAATATAATTTAGGTGAAATACGTTAATTCAGTTGGACGAGACACGACGAGTTGTCAGCATGACCGTATATTTTATCAGTGACATTTGCTACAAGGATAGGGATTAACTGGACTTGGAGAGAATGGTCATTGCTGCACATGCCGTTCTTTGCTAACTAGCCAAGCTGTTTTTTTTTAACCATGACGACTTGAATTGTCCGTGTTGTATTGTTGAATTGTTCGAGTATGAAATTGATATGATTTGGCATAGCTCAGGCGGTCTCGTTGATATTTGTAAATAAGAGGATCTCTACCTGTCACCGTATCCACAATCAGTAGGTTTTTAATATCCATTGTCACTTAGCCCGGGGGTAATGTGGCGCCGGCGACAAGATAGTGCTGCGATCCTGACTGATTCCTATCTGGGCCTGTTCGGCTTGGCGAGATCGAAGCTGACGAGTTTCGTTCGCGCCTATTTATACCCACGTCAACGTTTTCGCGTCAAAGCGAGTGGACGTGCCGCTCAACGAAGTGCTGAATAGGCTAATATGGCCAGGTCTCACCCCAATCGCCAGCTATGCATAGCAGGTTAATATTATCTACAATAAATTAAAGAATGAACTTCACATAGTTATCCTATTTATGCCGACTTTATCTTCGGCTGCCAACCAGGCGGTTACAGGACTCAGAGCAAGTTTGAGGTTGGACTCCAGCCGCCAATCAAACCCAACATATATACCGGTGTATATTATATTGGATTGTACTGTGACTCTTTTGAGACCTTGTATTGCTATATAGCCATATATTAGCATACATTACTATTATGTCCCTATTTGTGAAATAACGTGTATCTTGGCCTATTAGCTAGATGACCTTATCTTGTTTTGTTACATATACAATGTTTTTTATTGTATCATTTCCACGTGTTTTTGACTGGGTAATCCATTTCTAATATTATTGTAATTATTCAATTTCATCTTCAATGTGAAAATGTCAATTTCAAGGTCACGTCAGAGAAAATATCGTTTTTAACAAATTATGCTAGGAACAGGTGTGATAACTCGTTTTCATGGACTGGAAATTTATTGATGGTATTATTTTGATGATTCCATGTCATCTGCAAGGTCAATTTTAATTCAAGTTCATCAAAAAGTCAATTAATTATTTAAAAAATAACAAAATGCATTACATTTGGGTTAGTTAGTTGTTTTTATCTGCAAAAAAAATCAATCAAGTTTTTATGATGTGTGATGAATATGTAGTCTAACGTATGTAGCCGTATATAATAGGACATACAAAATAGATGATACTAACACTCCTTTCTTGCAATAACCAAAACAAATCCAGAATACGTTACACAAAATACGCTACATTTTGTAACCTTTTTTACTTATTGTACAAGGTATAGTTCTAAAACAAAATTTAATAAACATAACACCATATTGCGTTCCAGGTCGATGAAGAACTACTCGACAGAAAATTTTAAAGAAAATAAATTAGTACGATGTTGATGTAGCGTGGTCAAATATATTGGTAACGCATTTTGGTAACGTATTTTGCTTATCTACTATAGAACGTCGTCATAGTGCATTCTGTTTAGTTAGAAAAGTAAAAAACACTCGCACTATGGATAATACAGCTATTTACTGAATATATTATCTGATTATAGTGACATATGAATGAATCTTGATGAAACATAATGTATTTTTGTAATGTATTATGCATTTTTATTTTCATTTCAAGCATTGGTTATTGAAAATATAGGCTACACACTGTTTTAAATCCAAAGAACTGCATTTTTTACATATTAAGGTCTAGTTATTACCTAAACTTGACGCACTTCACCTAGTGGCACAAAATTTGCATACAGCAGTGATTGGAATAACAGACACCATTCTGACCTCAAAGATTTTGGAGAGCGGGGGTTTACCTGAGCGACATCTAAGTGTGGGGAATGAAAAGACACATGGCTAGACCACTCTGTTGCTGACCATTAAATAATTATTTCAAATTGTACAGTGATCAGGGGATACCCTTAAACAAGTTCCCCAGTTCCGAAGCTCCCAAGTTCCCAAGTTCCGGGAACTTCAAGTTCCTAATTTTCAAGTTCCGGGAACTTCAAGTTCCGAAATAAAAAAGTTTATTATTTCAACAAAAAAACATTTTAGATACTGCCTTTTGCCTTCCCACGCATTATAGTATTGCCAAGCTGCGCGCAGGAATGGAAATAAATATGGTTTTCTAGACCGCGCACACTCATTGTTATGTAGGCCCGACGTTGACCCAAAGTTGAAGTAAGGTTTGCCCAACGTCTGCGAACTTACAGCAGCATTTATCCAAGATCGGGTCAATGTCTGTTTGATCGGAGATTTACAGCTGTTATTAGGCAGCCATCCACAGAAGAGTTGATCTGAGTAGGCCCAGTTGTTTTTCAAGTTCAAAGACTATTATAAAATGCCGCTATAGGCATAGAAAATATATAATGATATATAGGCCTACAAATCACACCTCGCAGATGACAACCCAGCAAGCACCATGTATTGACCCAATGCTGGTTTTACGTTGGTTCAGCGTCGCAGACGGTAGTCCAACATAAAACAAGCATTGGGTCAATGCGTCGTGTTTGTTGGGAAGGAATACATGTAGTCTCAACGTTGGTCCTTAAAATATCATCCATACTGTTTTCACTGTTATCAAGTAGACTACTGTCACATGTCATAATTTTCTTACGGGTCGGCATGCTTGTTGATTGCCGGGGGGGGGGCGGCGGTGCAAACGGCGTCGCGCGTGGAGGAAAGACCCCAATAGCTCCACAGGATATTAAATAATATATGCCATCAAACACGACATTTCATTTTAGATTTTGTATAATAAATTCGCGGTTCTATTGTAAATTTTATTTCATTCCTGTAGGCCCTAGTCTATATTTAATTTCACATCGTGAAATGTTTGACAAGATCGCCTATAAACAAAATATAAATATGTGAAAAACTAACTTTAATCTACAGCACTTAAAATTAATAATGGGTACCAAACTTTTTTTCCGATCAAAAACGTTTTTTGCAAATAATGTTTTAATATATTTTTTCAATTATTTTGGCATTACGGAACTTGAAGTTCCCGGAACTTGAAAATTGGGAACTTGAAGTTCCCGGAATTTGGGAACTTCGGAACTTGTTTAAGGGTATTCCGGTGATCAGAAAGGATAGAAACCGAGAATGGGGTGATTTTTGTATGTACATTCGAACCGACCTGGCATTTAACCAACGTAGGCCCCTAATGATATTTCAGACGATCAACTGGAAATGCTATGGATTGAACCGCTTCTCTCTTGAACTCGACCTATTTTGATTAGCACTTGTTATAGACCACAGACAACAACACAATTCTATATTATAAATGCTATATACTCAATATACTTGAAAATGTGTGTATTAAAAAATATCGTGTTTTAAAATTAGAATGTTTTTTACTAGAGGGCTTTCATTCTGATGTTTCAAAAAACACACTTCCACTATATCGGGCTTTAAGATGTGATCATTGTCTGTTATGAGGAAATGATCAGCCGATCTGGGGTGATTCCCATTGGCATCAGCCATCTTTTTTTTACTTATTGTACACGGTATCTAGTTCTAAAACAAATTTAATAAACATAACACCATATTGCGTTAAAGGTCGATGAAGAACTTCTCGGCAGAAAATTTTAAAGAAAAACTCAGTGAAATAAATTGGTACGATGTTGATGTAGCGTGGTCAGATTTAAGTAGTTGTTTATGTCTGTGGTTTATGAAATTGGACCTCTCACAGAAAAACGATTAAGACAGACACCTGAATCATGGATCACATTAGAATTACTGGCTGATATCCGGGCAAAAGATCAAGCCCTAGAAACTTTTCGGAAAAATAAAATTTATGAAAATTATAAAAAAAAATTGTAACCTGAGAAACAGGGTCCAGTACAACATACTGAAGGGTAAAAAAAGACTATTTTTACAACAAAATTTTAGAATGCAAGAATTATTCCACAGACATATAGAAAGCTGTGAAATCTCTGGGTTTGACTAAATTAAAAAGCAGTGCAAAAAGTATAGGTTTATTATGTGAAGAGAAACTTACTTTTAATAATAAGACAGTTGCAACTATTTTTAACATATTTTTACTACTGTGGCAGCTAGTCTCGTAGGCAAACTACCAAATATAACTGGTGGCTATTCTGGAACATTTGTTTATAAATACCATCAAGAAGAAGGTGCTGGACAAAACTCTTTTAAATTTTCTCCTGTCGGAGAGCGAGACGACATTTTAAAATATTATATAGCTTGAACGTTAGTGAAGCTACTGGTATGGGGTTTCTCAAGGATAGGGCAAATCAAATATATACAACAATAGCACATATTATAAATTTCTCTTTGTATACCCGATGATATGAAAACAGCAAGGGTTGTTCTTCTTTATAAGAAAAATTCTAAGTCAGAACAAGAAAATTAGAGGCCTGTTTCCATTTTAACTGTAATGTCAAAAAATCTAGAAAAAACTGTACATCAGCAAATAGAAAATCATTTAAATTTAAAAAATTACTGTATGATTATCAATCAGGATTTAGGAATTCTTCACTGATTCTTGTTTAACACACCTAACAGACCAAATCAGATACGACATGGACAGAGGAAACTATGCAGGTTGTAGCTTCTCTTGGTTGGTTGTTGTAGGCTAGCTGATTATGTACCATGTCATGCCGCATGCAACAGACGTAACAACCCCTAACAGTGAGTTGCCAATTAGGTGGTCAGAAAGTATTACTACTAATAACCATATTATAAAAAACAACTCTATTATTAAAAGTGGAAAAGAAGGTGACATATTAAAACAATGTGAAAATACTCTGTTGCTATAAAAACACTTTATTTTGCGTCGTGTGTGAACTATCAATATGTTGGCATTTCACGCCAGTAATTTGCTTTATAGAACAGGTTAATATTATTTTACAATCACGCAGTATCATTACTTATCATGTATTACTAAAATGAGCACAAACCAAGCGTAATGTAACAAAACAGCAACTAATCTACTTCATGATTGTCAGTTGAAAACAACAATCATTTATTAAAACTTCAAAATAAACATGAGTCATGGTTTCATAAAGTGATAAAAAATTAAATGCAAACAAACAACAATGTTTAAACTGTGGTACTTCCTTAAATCAGTAGGCCTATCATATCACTCGGAACAATACTCTGGTATAATTATAGTGTAAACTATTTTGTAATAAATATATATACCAAGATAACGTAAAATACACACAAAAACATCACAAATGGATGCAGGCATTACTGAAAAACATTATTTGAAATACTACGGATAAACATTTTAAAAAGGAAATGTAATTAAAAGAAAATGGAATGGGGCCCACCAATATTAGCCCAGGGTGTTTTTATAATATACATAACTGAGTTAATAGGCTAAGTTTTTTGTTCATATAATTAGTATTATTCCCTACATCAAGATTCCTTGCTCACATCAACGAGCAAGTACCAAGACATGACATACATTTAAAAGATATATAATAAAAAGCAAATGAAAACAATTATATCACACCAACGATATCGACAACAGTGTTGATTCTGTTGTTTTATTATCCATTAATTCGTCCCCTTGGATATGGAGATACACCCTTTCATATCCAAGGGGACGAATAAATAATGTGATCGGTTTCCGGAAGTAAAAAATGTATTGAATCTGTAAAACTCAGATACAATATAACCTAATTTTACAGAAGCATGCAAGTTTTAGTCACTTGAAGCTTTTTCAATTCAATGTAGTTTACTAATTGTACTAGATACAATATTAACAACAGTTTGATAACATATACAAATAACATAAAAATATATACATGAGGTACATAACAATAAGTAATATTATCACTGGAATAAAAAAAAGTAAATGTACACCTGGGAGAGAAGCGAAACAGAATCCATTGATCCATTGGTGCCTTTGCTAGTAATTTCCACCCAACATATGCGTGAATTTCCACCAGCCCTGTATAAAAATACACTTCCAGAAGAAAACGATATCAGTATATTAACGACGCATAGTTAAGTGTGGAATGCTCGTCATTAGTAGTCGATCTTTATAATCTATTCAGCAAAATTGAAAACATATCGGGTCGTTGACCACTGAATTTTCTCCAAATTTTTTATATTTTCACGACTAGTGTTACTCCATCCTACAGTACAATATTCCAGTAATGGACGGGCTAGTGAACAGTACTTAATATGTTTAGTTTGCGAAGATGCATACCATCCTAACGTACGTTTGATTAAAACACTTATACGAGCTGCTTTGCTTATAATGTTGTCTATGCATTATTCCAATAAAGTGAACTGGTTATTATAACGCCCAAGTTGCGTATCTCGTCTACTCTTTGTAAGTTGTGGATCGCGGTCGCGAGACACAGCTTCAAGTAACTGAAAATTTTGATTGATTAGCTCAGCGCTTAAGGGGTTAAATTCCAATGGTGTAACAAAATATAAACCATCTCCACACCCAGCAGACACGAGTCGTTGTACCATTGCTGTTTTAATGTTGGGCCAGCGTCGAAGTTAAGTCTCGTGTATGCTGGTCAGAGCGGTGAGAGGGGTACATTTAACACTTTCGTCGCTAATCGTCGTTTTAAACCGCTTTATCAGCTGATTAAATCACTGTTATTGAATGAGAATGAGTAATTGTCATCCACTTGAAGATGTGGGTCGTGATAGTGAGACACAACTTCAAGTGGGTGAGAATAAAGGTAAAAATAAAATAGCGTGAAAATCGTTAAACTTCCCATATCATGTAGCCAAGTAATTGTCACTCAAACATGTGAGCTTCTGGGTTGCGCATTTACTAGTTAGATTTAATTTAACAGCATGAACCACGGCGGAAAGCCATATTCACCCTTCAGCCGCTAAGTCGTTATAAACACATTTTTATCGATATACATATTTTATTAGCCGACTAAATAATTGCTATGAGAAAGGAAATGTGTGTTTAAACATCAACATTTGCGAGTGTTTGGTATTAATCCTTTCAGCGCGGGGACCATCTTTAGACGTCAGTTAAATGCGCTGAAATGGCTGCAGGACTGTATGCGCTCCGTGGAGTTGAAATGGCACACGACAAAACAGGTCCAGTGACCAGGCGGTAAAATGTGAAAGTCGGATGATAAATCTTCAGACTTGATGTCATACTTTAAACCTGCACCTTTACATACATAGATATGTACAGTGCAACCTGTACATACCGGACCCTGTACAAACCGGAATCCTGTCTATACCGTAATAATTATTTGGTCCCGAAATAATTACACTCAAAACAATACTAATTAACCCTCTCCAAACCGGAACCTGTCTACTCCGAATACCGGACTCATTATTTTCCCCAAATGCATAAATTGTATTGTATTTCACCTGTCCAAACCGGAATCGATTTTTTAATTTTTTTAAATCGCATGCGGTGCACAAAGGGTTAAACAGGGGGCGGCGAGGTGACGTAATGTTCTTCCGGCTTGTTATCTTGTTATGCAATGGGGAAGGTGCGAAGTTAGTGCTGGTGACACATTTTTCGCGCTAGAGGAACAATTATAGCGCCTTTACTTTGAGATTGGTAAGATATTTGAATAACATGATGGATTAATAAAATAATTGGTTAGTAAAATATTGCAACAAAAGCTTTAACTAATAAAATATCAAAAGGTCGTATCAATTCATAAACATAAACATTATCAGTGCATTAAACAATAATTCTCACCTACATTAGACTGTGTTTTGGAATAAATTAATTCTGTTTGTGATATTTATTGGCCCAATAAATAAATCACTAACGGTAGGTAAAATATAAAAAAACATTTGATTTATCCTTTCATCGCTCGATAATTCCTCTGTTATTTTTCACTTTTAGTCAAGGCATTAATTGTATTAAATGACATATAAGTATACAGTATCGGAGCATTTAGTCCAGCGTCATACATTCCAGAAGATATATAAAGGTTACTAAACAGACGAGTGGTCTTATCAGGGTTATGAAACAGTTAAAAAAAATGAAATTGCTGCAATATGATTAACTCCGTAGCGAAAGCACAACTCCTCCTACTACCGCTATGATATTTAAACGGACTGATGTCGTTGTTAACAAATATGCTCCGTGTTTGAAATGTGTGACGGACGATTACAAGAAGGAATCATACATTCCAGAAATATATAAAAGTTAGCAAACAGACGAGTGGTGTTATCAGGGTTATTTAACAGTTAAAAAAATGAAATTGCTGCAATATGATTAACTCCGTAGCGAAAGCACAACTCCTCCTACTACGGCTATGATATTTAAACGGACTGATGTCGTTGTTAACAAATATATACTCCGTGTTTGAAATGTGTGACGGACGATTACAAGAATGTAATGTTATTTTAGATAAGGCGCTAAAAAATAATTGTTTATAAAAGGACAAATGCGCTCCGTGTGTGAAATATGTGACACACAATTACAAAAAAATGATAAATTTTCACGGACACAATATGTATACCCGGTACTAGATTTACTACTCTATGCATACTAGCTGTATTATATGTTTTATACATGAATCATGTTTGAAAAAATAATGTATGAATTGATTATTATATGCTCGTTATTTTAATATGATAAAACATCTTGAAAAAATTGTGTCTTTTATTATATCAATTTATTTGCATACATCCACCTATCATTTGTAGACCTACCGACGACACATCCTGAATTATAACTCTCATGTCGATTGTACAAGTTATCGTTGTTTGTTCCTCTCCGAAAGCAAAAACCCTCTCCAAACGGGAACCTGTCCAAATCGGAATAAAAGTTTGGGCCCAATGCATTCCGGTATGGACAGGTTTTACTGTATCTGCATTTGCGTAGAGGATTTTGTGCATGTTCTTTAGCATTATGAGTTTGCGGTCGTTAACAGGAAGCCAGTTTAGGCCTACTCGTCTCTAAGTTCTGAAAAGACCTGTCAAGATACAAGGATTACAATTGTCTATGTTGCACTCTGATACATACATTACGATCCATTGTCTATGGTCTATAATTGTATCACAGACTGAATTGTTTAAACTATATCGACTATTGGCATTATTGTCCGCTATACAACATTTGAATGATACGATGATGATAAGCTCCTATTGGTCCGTCGTCTGTCACCTGAGCACCATGCCGGTTCGATCATATGACATACCAGTAATGGATAGTGTGGATAATATTTATAGGCATAAATAGCAAAATATAAATATATAGTTATATGACCGTCCAATTCTAAGACTCTATTTTCTCTAGCGTTCCATTAGTACCATTCAGCAACACAGTGTCACCTACAAAATCAATAAATATTGCATAAAATATTAATAGCACATGTGCAATAAAAATAATATTCACCAGATTAAAAAGTTAACCCTTAGAGCGCTACAGTAAAAATTGAATTTTCACCCACTTAAAGTTGTGTCTCACTATCGCGACCCACAACTTACTCATATTTTTTTAATTTGAAATCAATCAAACATTTGCAAATCTTGATGTCTCAATAACAGTGATTTAGATTGCTCCTAAAGCGGATTCAAAACGACTATAGTCGTGCTTAGCGCCAAAAGGGTTGAAACAGCTAAAATTGGACGACACGCATATTCGTCATTCTTTAAAATTATGCATTCTGTTTAGTTGAGACGTCTGTTCTTATTATATATATTTTATACGGAATACGGCGTTGTCTCATCGGTGTCGGCTCGATCACTGAAGTTAAGCAGCGTCGCGCCCGGTTCATAATTGGATGGGTGACCGCCTGGGACTGCCAGGTGCCGTATACACTAGGACATCGTGCAGCGATGTCGTGTCGTGGGGCTCAGAGAACCACGTAAATCAGATGGCTCGTCTGACTGACTTCGAGTTAGACGTAAAAGAACCTCAATGGACGTAGGCGCAGTTTCCATCCGGCGAGACCACAGAAAATCCGCAATGTGGAGTACTTGGCATGCACATAAGGCTATGAATTATATCATGAATGATAACGGGCCTTGCTAAGTTACTCCCGTAGCGCGATAGCACAATAGTGCGTACTGCCATGTAGCCTAATATACAGATACAGATACAGACAGATGTTCTCATATTCACTCGTCAACCCCGACGCTTGTTTCAGATCAGTTCATGATTGTAATTTATACTTCTAATGTATCAATTATATATGTAGCATAAAGTTAAATGTAATTCTAGTCATCATTCATATCGCAATGTAAATTATTTGATGCATTTTTTTTCTGTTCAGTTGAGACGTCTGTTCTCAACTGGTATTTTCATATTCACTCGTCAACCCCGACGTTTGTTTCAGAATAAAAAGAATATAGTCAGTCAGAGGCAGATCTGAACCCACGTAAAACAAGATGACAACGGCCGGTGGGGGCTCCAATTAAACCTTTCGGCCACAGAATAAATGAATAAATGATGGGTGGATGTGTTTATGGATGTGTGGGATTTTAATGGTAGATGACCGTAAAATGGGTGAATAAATGAATGCATGAATGCATGAATGCATGAATGCATGCATGAATGAATGAATGAATGAATGAATGAATGAATGAATGAATGAATGAATGAATGAATGAATGAATGAATGAATGAATGAATGAATGAATGAATGAATGAATGAATGAATGAATGAATGAATGAATGAATGAATGAATGAATGAATGAATGGATGAAATGAATAAAAGAATGAATGAATGAATAAAATGAATAAAATGTAAAGGCTAAACACAGCCAAGAGAACATATTGACAGTGGTGCGGCGATCAGATGACACTGCCCTTCAGACTGGGAGGGTAGATTAGATGGGTGGATAAATGTACTTAGAGTTGAATGATGCATGGGTACATAATTTCACATAAACCAATGAAGACAATCATGTTTTATTAAGATATCAATCTCTGCTAGTGGTTTTGTTTTTACCTGTTTTAACATGTTGAGAGCTCCGCGCGCCCCGGCCAAACACGGGATTCCATACTCTCTGGCCACAACCGCTCCTGGAAAAACACACATAGGGCCTACATCCATAGTCTGTCCATCCAGTAAACACAAAACATTTGTATAACATTTGTACAATGTTGGACCAACGTTAAAGACGTTGCGCCGACGTTGTACAAATGTTATGCCAATGTTTTGTGTTTGCTGGGCAACGGTGGAGGATTGTCCAAAATAAAAGTTAGCTTTTCGTTGATTAGGCCTACTCAGTCAATTCTCAAGCGAATGTCATAAATTTTGTAAACTCTGTTTTGTAGTCATTCAGCACCGATCGTAAAAATTTATTCAAAACATATGGTAAAGTTCCAAAGTTAGACCATTTGATATGTAGTTTATTTTACAACTTAGGCCTACGTGTTTTTGTTGTGTTAATATAATGACGGTGCGTCAAGATGCAAAGTGGGGAAGATGTAAGGCGACTTTGTTGACTTCGGTCCCTCCAAGCACGAGATTTTACGCCAATGCTGGGTTGATGCTGGGCCGACGTCGTAGACGATGGTCCAGTCTCAATCTAGCATTAGCGTAACATCTTGTGTTTCCTGGGGTTCTTATGTGAGAACTTGTAGAAATATAGAGTGTCCCCAGTACACCCATTTCACGTGATTTAGTCTACCACCACCCATGTAATATGAAAAACAACGCTATTAAGTTATGGCCATGAGGCCTATGCACTCCAGACACGCGATTTGACGAAAACTAGATTAATTCGCATTAAGCTAAAACATAGGCCTACTGAATTCCAGGTCAAATTCCAATAATGAGACACGATAAGTTGGATTTAACCTTCAAAGCGAATTTTTCACCCACTTGAAGTTGTGTCTGTCCACCGCAACTTCAAGAGTGTGAACACTGCTCATATTTTGTTTAATTTTGGATAAAAAAATTGGAGCTCTTCTTGTTTAAACCCACTTGTTCCAAGTGATTTATTCGGCTAAAAAAGCAGTCGTCTATAGTCGTGCTTAGCGCTCAAATGGTTAATATTTTTCTTGGAGTTTTGACCAATATATGCAATAGTCTACAGTGGGCGTCCTGCAAGGCGGAGTACAACGCTAGCTGGTTCTGGAACAATCCTGGCACGAAAACGAAACGCTGTGCATCACAGCTTTGATCTGCTTCTGTAAAGTAAGCAGATACTGTTGTTTTCGCTTTACACGGCAGTATCCTAGCAAACACAAAACATTCGTATAACATTTGTACAACATCGGCCCAAGGTTTTCGACGTTGGTCCAGCATTGTACAAAATTTATGTTATACAAATGCTTTGTGTTAGTATTCTAATCCAGACCCCGCCCACTCCGTTATTTCGTTATAAGGTAACGTGACTGGACGTCCGTGTATGTATTTCATAAATTGCATTTTGTCAAAATATTCCGGCAACCCTTATATGAATACAGTCAAATTATATGGTTATAATATACTGAATCGTTCTTAAAAAACTACAATTTTGAACCCGCTTCGCCCGCATGATTGTTGCTGTTAGCAATTATTTATACCAGCTAGCACATTACGCGGTATCTGCAGCAAATACTAGACATTGACCCAATGGTGGATCAATGTTGGATCATTTATCCGATGTTGGACCAGCGTCGCAGACGGCTCATCATCGGATCATGGTGTCAGGAATGAGCGTAGATTTATCTGCTGACCTGACCTGCCCTTAATCCGCCCACCTGACCTGACCCTTGACCCGCCCACCTGACCTGTTCACCTGACTTGTCTTAGTTAGCTCTTTCCGCTTCATTTGAATAGTAAGTATTTATTTATTATAGTGGCATGCATATACATACACAGCATAAACATAAATAACATGGTCATTAACAATAGAATATGCCGGGCCAATTTGGCCTACAATGTCACTTTATACACGGATAAAGCAAATAAAAACGTATACAATGTGCCCCAAACATTACCGATATAAACATGTCTTTCTCTTTGACCACGCCTTACACAAAAAAATCAGTGTTTCTCTCCAACATTTTGTGACAAAAAAAGTAAATTTTGTTCTAAATTGAAATTAACGAAATCGGCGTTATTACGCATAATATTGTTTATATAATCAACTCTTATATATCGGAAAATACATTACATTTTAACAAGAAATGATATTCATCTTCGACTTCGCCAGATGAGCAAATTGAACAGACACGCTCTTCCAGTTTCAGAGAGCGTGTCTGTCCAGTTACTTATGTCCTATGGTCTACTGCCATTATAAATTGTTACTCTTTCGGTGCGGGGATTGACTTTAGACGGCAGAATCGGTGAGAAATAAAATAATGGGGTTTGAGGCCCCATTTGTGCACATGCAGGCCATACTGGACCAGGAGAGGCTCCTGAGGATGGTGGGATTATTGAGATGACACTCCCCTCCAGACACAGAATTCAAAATTCGAGCCCTGGCGGTCTGAGGCCGAGCATGCTACCTCACAGAGGCTCCCCACAATCAAATCAATTTTATAATATAAAGAGCATATATATAAATTATACATCACTATTTTTTGTAGATTTATCATGACAAAAAACTACCGCATAGACGGTGTTGTAGGATATAAACACGGATAAATATATTGTGCCCTTTTATAGTCCTTATCAGGCCTACGTCACAATAAGGGCCATTTCACTGTAATCTACTGTGAGTCTACAATAGTTATGTGTTTCCGCAGTACGAATAGGCTCCAAAACGTGAACAAAACAGAAAAATAATTAGTTCGAACAACAACATAACATTGCAAGCGTTCATTTCTAACAATTACGTGTTATGGTATCAAATATTTTAATGCTTGTAGTAAGAAAAAAATGTTTTCATTCTAGTTGCAAATATGTTTCTTATACTTCATAATTGTGAGAGCAAAAATAAATAACTTTACAAATATTTTAATACAAAATTACCACAGTTTTAACAAAAATCACTCCATACGCACTTTTTCTAATCGCAAGGAGATGAGGTTTGTGATTAAGATGGTACGGTACTAGTGTTTAAAAAAAAATTTGGTTTGTTTGGATAGGATGATTTTTGTGAGATGCGCAGATTCGAATTCCTGATAAAAATTGCACAATAGGTGGAACTCTTCGATCGTATGGACCTTTCAACACAAATAAAACCCTCTTAGCTCTGGGACTATAAGTTGAGTTTTTTGCCGGCTTATATGGGGGTACCACCCCCGGTACCATCAAACCTGTCTAAAATCAGGGGGTAGGGTTACGCAAACTTACGTCATTGCTGTTCTATTTTATTAATCTACACATGCAATATACCATATACAAGTTAATTAAATGTCCGTTCAAATGGTGTATTGAATGGTGCAGAAGATTAAAGGGTGATCTCTACAAATACGAGGAAAAAGCTAGTCAACATGGCCAATGGAAACGACTTAATAAAACATAATTATTGGCCATATCTATATTTCACCTATGTTTTCTGAACCCGGATGTTTATATACATAAGCTTAGTGGCATTTAGATTTGTACATGACATATACATTATTTAATGGAGAAATATTGCTGTTTTTTTAATGTGTGTACCGTACTTAGCCAGGGCTGTAATATGAAGCATTAAACTTTGCTCAACATTTGAGTGCATATTTTGTTTTCCGCTTGTTTTTACATAAGTTGGGTGTGCTGAACGCGAATCTGTCGGACACTATTCTATATTTGGTGTGCTTCACCTGCAAATAAGCAAAACAAAACATGGCCGCCAAAACCACATCTTTTCTATATTTTTCATATACATGTACAATAACGCACTATTTTCGGTTTCTGCATGATTTGGTGTTGATAAATATATATTTCATCTTTTTGGACAAAAATGACATTTATTTTACTTCTAGACAGAGATATTATAATAATCTCTACTTCAAATGCGGAATGATAACCGCTAACACACAAATAAAATCATTTTTATGCATCTGAACTATAATACAAAAAACTACACTTGTTTAATTGAAATAAAAAAATAGACTGGGTTATACGACATATTAGGCTACAAGGCATTCGAAACTCTGTCTAAGGACAGTATATTCTAACATGCTTTGATGTGCTCAGTATTTAGAATGACGTCACTATTTTAATGGTAAATATGTAAAATCCATCTCGAATTTTGCGATAAAATTTAGGTCAGACGATTAAAAATAAACATCAGAAATGTTTGTTTCGGCCACCAAGTCATACATGAAACCAGAAGTTTAGGAATCTTGAGCCACAAATACAAAAAAATATGTTCAATTTTCATTTTGCTAGCCATTTTGTTCTTTACTCATATTCAGGTGAATGTCGTGGCCATTTGGATTTACCTATTTAAATTTATTCGCCAGTAACGTTTATTTCTGGTCCACTAAGCTACTACAATAATAATAAATTATATAATCGTAAAGATGTTCATGGGTAGCCTATATATACTTACAGTAACAGTAAATATATATATAAAACGACGGACATCTAGGTTACTTCATTCCAAGACACTAGAAAAAAATATACTAAAAATGGTGCAGAAACTATAAATTGTGCTTTCATGTGTTATTAACAATAGACAATACGGACAATAGACAATACCGTCTGACAGACATTGGTGCAGATTGGTTAAAGGTTTAGTCAACTGTCGAAATTCGCAGGACATGGGTCCCCCAGAATGCGATAGTGCCCGTGGATAGGCAAAGGCCCTATTCCATAATAATACTAAATATGCGTTTCATACCCAAAGCTGCATTAGGAGCAAGTTCTCATATCACAGGAAGTTTATATATACTTGAGCGACATCAATATGTGTTAATAATTCCATCAAAGCCCTTAGCCCTGGCTCTTAGCTGGTCGTTGATTTAGAAACAAACTGACTCTATCACTGCAGGGATTTCGAAACTGACTGACCCACAATAAACACAATACAATTGTATGACTTTATACAATGTTGGGCCTACGTCGAAGACGTTGGGCCGACGTTGTATAAATGACATAAAAATGCCTTGTGCTTGCTGGGCAGGAGGACTTTCCCACGAACATTGTACATTTCTCCAATGTTGTTTCAATGTTGGGCCAGAGTCACAGCAGCATTGGGTAAGTGTCTCGTTGGAGTAGTATCCATAGTCTTGTAATCACGTTATACCTCCATAGCTACTCAACCGAATGCAATCAACCTGTGGGCCTACTGTGTATACTGACGGCCTATACACCTGATCTATGCATGCCCATTCTGAAGATGACTGTGGTCTAGTCAGAACATCAACGACAGACTAAAGTTTGCGTAACCCTACCCCCTGATTTTAGACTTTAGATTTTAGAGGTTCGGAGGCAGGCTACCCCTGCATAAGCGATCAAAAAACACCCATGGGTCTAAATTTAGACCTGTTGACATCAAGATATATTTTCTAGTCACCATAAGGGTTTTAAAAATGTATGTTTACGAGAGTTAATCCACTCGTCATCTATGCTCATCGACCATTTCTCCTGCACGCATGATGCTGGAAAGGGTGTCCAAACCACAGAACATACATTTCTATGGTCCGAACATGACTACTAGTGTAGTCATTCTGGCACTAAATCCACGGAAATCTGGACAAATTGCTAACAAAGGTTTTATGATTTATTATGGTAGCTATAGGTCCCAGCTAGCAATACTAAAAAGTGCCAAGCAAAACTTCTGTTCAAATTTCTTAAATTGATGAATAGTCAGCCAGCCAGGGTATGCCTACATAATGTGATGAAAAAATGGATTGATGGCATATTTTTATTACAAGCAAACTAACTTCAGAAATGTGTTTAGTAATTGTCAAAGAACAATAACTGGGTGGCTGACTTTGTTTCACATGTCTTTATTTTTGCAGAATAGCAAAATTCAAGATGGCCGCAATATGCACTAGCTATTATGCTAAAATCACATATCTTCACCAATAACTATGCAAATTTTAATGTAATATATGGATTCGTATGTTTTGATGGTCAAGGAATCTGAATATCACAAAATAAGAAGCATTTGAAACGTTTTTTGCAACTTTTATTGTAAAAGACGATTTCAAACCAACAGTATATATTAAATTAGTTATATACATTTGTGATGTCAATGAAAACCCATGTACATTGCACGGTTTAAAAGAAACAAAAATGTTTCTCCCCCATCCACGTGTGAAACTCAGTATTGTGGGTAGCCTCCGTGACCGAGAGGTAGCGTATTCGGCCTCAGACCGCCAGGGCTCGAATTTCGAATCCTGTGTCTGGAGGACAGTGTCATCTCATTCATCTCACCATCCTCAGGAGGTTCTCCTGGCCTTATTTTAGCCTATATGTGCACAAAGGTGGCCTTAAGCCCGATTCATTTCATTTGCAACGTACCTAATCATATATGATCCTTATAGCCTCTACTGAAGGTCTCACGATCCCAAATGCCAGTCCCGGTAAAACACATGTAAACTGCCTCAATTCCGCAGGCCGATTTCACCATATTTCACCCTATTAGATATTTAGTGTGACATATCAGGATAAAGCTTGAGATGTCCTTGTTCAAAAACTGGCCCGCCATGGGTATGCTTACAAGACAGATTTTGAGCTACGCCCCCTAGCGTGTAAAAAGGTCACTACTGTTAAAATTGGGCTATTATCTGCTATTATCTTTTACAGGACAGCCACACATCATTTTAATCCACTGTATCCCTGCGAGGTTATCATAAAACAGTTATATGTGATATCCTTTGACCAAGAAGATAACGTGTTCTTATTAAATATTCACAAAATTAGAACTGCTTTGTATTTTATTTTGTTTCACTAGAGGTTGGAACAGCCGCATTAAAAATATTTTGTGTGATGATTCCATCATCCAGTAGACACCTCCCTGGATTTCGGCTTATTTAGGGTGGTGAGACCTCAATACAAAATAATGTCTATGTCATCACCACTGCTATACAATGTATGATAAATTCACTTTGCCAAATACAAAAACGTCAACCTATGTTCAAACCCACGCTTACATGTTGATATTTATGTTTAATCTGTTTATTATTATTTATGTTTCTTTATTATTATTATCTATGTTTTTTGTTTTTTTAAATGTTTTTGTTGTTGTGTACGCCTACTTGGTCATTCAGTGTCAAGTTATGTAAATGCTCTTGTTGAGAATTTTGTTTTCTGATTAACGATCTAGATTAGATTAGATTAGATTTATTCAGTAACCATTGACATAGGACAAAAACATGATCAATAGTGCAAATACATAAAAATCATGGGTCGCCAATCATGGTCACCAGGGGATAAAACACCGAAAAGTTTCCTGGTGAGAATACTTATTTCCACGGTGGTCCCTTGATAGTGATCCATGGTGGCAATGACAAGAAATAATTTAGTCAATATAAATATATATAAATAATTGGTCTAACTGACCACACCAGAAATTGGAATATCACAGTAATTTGATAACAAGTCTACTCTCTGGGAGAGAAAACCACGCCGGAGAACAGAGAAAGGCTTACAACATGCAAACATGCAAACACAATTGGAAGCCCATCCCACGTCCCCCTGCGGTAGGCCTACACCTCCGCTAGAATAGAATAAATACCTATATAAATATAGAAAATATGTTATAATATAATAACGGTTACTATGCTAATTTTAGACTTATACTAGTCTAAAATCATTTAAAATACTGAATATAAATAAAGTGAAAAGCTAGTAGTAAATATAAACTCCATCTTCATGTCTTTGTAACTCTGTCCACATGTGTTTTCTGACAGCATGTTTAAAAGTTAAAAATTTTTCTTGCATTCTGAGATGTACCGGTAGACGATTCCACATTTTACTGGCTGAGTAACGAAAAGATTTGGCACCCGCAGACTTTACATGTGGTAGGACCAGGGATTGCACACTTGTTCTAGTGTATCTGTCATGTTCTTGACTGACCATGAAAAATGAATCTCGTAAATATTTTGGGGCTGTTCCATGAAATATTCTAAACATGTTGTTAAGTTTAATTTGTTTAACGCGTTCCGAAACAGGTATCCAATTGATAATTTCGAATTCATTGAAACCAATATGCGTCCTTGGGGAGCAGTTCAGGACAAATCTGATATTTTTATTTTGAAGAATTTGAAGTTTTTGCTGGTTTTTTCTGAAGACCACTAAACCATGCGGAACATGCATAATCAAAATGACATTGAATTAGAGCTGATGCCAAAAGTTTCCTTGAATTGGTGTTTAAAAATTGTGCATGTCTCCATAAGAATTTGAGTCGTGAGTTGCCTTTCTTAAGAATATTTTCCGCAATATAATTACCATCTAAAGACTGGTCCAGATCTACTCCCAAATATCTCACACTCTTTGTAGAGGCTACCATGGTCTCACCACATGTAATATTCATTTCTGAAGATATACCAAGTCTTTTCTTTGTACCAAAAAGTATTGATTCTGTCTTCCCTAAATGGATGGATAGTCTATTATCGACCAACCATCCATTCAGAGAAGAAAGTTCATTGCCAAGTTGTTCCTCAATTTTGTTGACATCCTTGCCAGAAACTAAAATGGCTGAGTCGTCAGCATAAAGAATAAGTTGACATGAGACAACAGCCTCCATGCCATTAATATATAATAAAAATAGCAATGGCCCCAGAATGGATTCCTGCGGTACTCCGCAAGGAACCACTCTGGGGTCAGAAAAAATACCATTAATTTCAGTTTTTTGATTACTGCCTTTCAAGTATGATTCAAACCATTTAATGGCCAGAGGATCAAAACCAAGAGCCTTCAATTTTTGAAGCAAGATATCATGATCGACTGTATCAAATGCTTTTTGCAAGTCGATCATGACCATGCCAGTATAAAAACCTCTGTCCATTTGAAAGCGAATCTGATCTGTCAGGTGTGTCAGACAAGTGTCAGTTGAAAAAGAGCTCCTGAAACCAGACTGAAAAGAATAAAATAAATTTTCTGATTTCATATATGATTCAATTTGATTGTATGTAACCCTTTTTAAAATTTTAGAGACAATGGTAAGAATGGACACTGGACGATAGTTCCCAGGGTCAGTTTTAGATTTCTTTTTGTAAAGGGGTATAACCCTCGCCGTTTTTATTTCATCCGGAACACAGCTTAAATGTAAAGATAAATTTATAATGTGTGAAAGAGGTGAAGAAATTACACTCTCACCATCTTTTAGAAACCTTGCTGACAAACCATCAAGACCGGTCGCTTTGCGAATGGACAGATTCCCTATAAGTTTTGAAATTACATCTTTACTTACCGGTGAAAAAATGAAAGCATTAGACTTTACACCTTTATTCTGGTAATAATTGAATTTTTTCTTTGACTTAAAATATACACTTAATAGACTCATGGGCTTGCATGGGATCAATACTAATACTTGACAGACAAAACAAATACCAATATTGTAGGTGGTCTCTCCGCCACACAAGCTACCGGTACCTATTAAATACGAGAGCGTATTCCCTGCAAACAATTTCACGTTGTAATAACGTCCCCACAACGTACAGCATTCGTACTTAGGACGTAACTCTGTGAACTCCCATTTACGTCCTTAGGACGTAAAGCATAAATGTAACGTTATTAGGACGTTCTGGGGACGTTAGGGTTCTAATGACTACGTCCTTAGCACGTCCTCGTTACCTTCATCCATGAATGACGAAAATAGGACCTTAACGAACGTTATATTACGTACATTGTTTGCAGGGTTATTATCTAGGCTAACAAGAATAATTAAAACAAGACTACAGCATATATAGGCCTACTCATATACTTAAAAAAAATTAAATCACTTGAAATAGCCTATCATTATTTTTTTTCTAAAAAACCCCTAAATTAACTTTAAATCAACCATTATTTGCATTTAAAGTCAAACTGATAGGTGCAATCGATTCCTGGTGTCCACAAACATTATTAACGATACCTAACAGTCATTTGCAAAATAGAAAAAAAAACTTGAAAAAATTAATTTTCGCAAGCGATTATGTATTGAAAAAAGTTTTAGACAATTTTTCGAATTTGAATAGGAGTTTTGCTTGAGAGTATTCAGACATGTTAGCTGGGACCTATATCTGCCATAATCAAAATACATCATAAAACCTTTGTTAGCAATTTGTCCAGTAGATTATTTTGCCAGAATGACTACACTATACAACGTTCGACATCTAGACATGAGCCGTGTAATTGTGCGGCTGCAACATCTTGAGTTGATAATACATGCATTTACTTGATTTAGTCAAAGGAATGCTCCATAATTGTGTTTTCTCGTAATAATTATTCTTAAAAATAAATATAGACAAAGTAATTATATTATTTACCAATATTACCTTTTTAATATTTATATTCTTCTGTTCAACCAGTTATTAAACTTAGTTCTAGAAAGTGGTTGAGCGATAATAGGTTTACATTACAAACCGGCTAACTCGGAAAAGACGTTTCACTCACCACAGACAGCTGCGAAATTAGCTCACAGCGGGTCGATAAGATTCTATTCTATTCTATTCTACCCTTCGCCTTGACATTGTCATGTTTGTGTTGTTGAGTTGTGTAGCACTGAATACAAGTAGGGTGGCCAACAACATTTTCAAAGTTGTCTTGATGATCGAGTCACAAATAGCTCAAAAGATGTGTCTTGTGCTCCTGATGGCAATTGCCAATGCCAGATGCCGACAATGACATGTCAATGCCGGGCATGGGCCTGACAAATTCCCAATTTCTAATATTCCGGACATGCATGTCCAAAATAAGAAATACGGTAATTACTTCTCTAGGTCTATATCTCGCTTAACTGGTAAATGCGCAGCACAAAAATTATTAAGCTTTCTCAGTTCTAGTCAATGGACATGTTTACATCATATGGTCATATTAAGAAGCTAAAATAAAATTGCCGAATTTTTTATGATTTTAGCCTGATTGTGTCGCTTTAATTTAACTCTTTTACTGCTAAACGCGACTACAGTGGTTTTGAATTTGTTTTATTAATTGATCAATGCCTGGACAAATTTATACCAACTAAAATGACTTTCCCTCGGGAAAATCTACCTTGGCTATCCAAATCACTCCTTGCATCTATTCGGAAAAAAGCATCTTTATATAGCAAAACCAAGCGTACGAATAAAGCTGACCTTTGGGCAAAATATAAATTATGTAAACGGCAGACCCAGCGTGCCATCAGGTCTGCCAGGTGGTCTTTTTTGAAAAACAAACTTTCTATATCTTTAGAACAAAAAAATTCAAAACCACTCAGATGGCGTTATATTAAATCTAAACGTCAGGATGGAAATGGTGTCTCTCCCTTGAAGGAAAACGGCCAGCTGCATTCAGATAGCAGACGTAAGGCCGAAATACTAAACAACCAATTCTGCTCAATTTTTATCTCAGAAGACACCAAGAATATACCTAAATTACCAGGACCACTGAATACTGAAATGCCTAAATTCAAAATTACCGTTCAAGGCGTAACTAAATTACTTGAGGGTTTAAACGGCGGAAAGGCATCCCGACCGGACGAGCTCCCGAACTTGATTCTGAAGAATGCTGCCAACGAAATATCTCCCTTTCTTAAAATTATTTTCGACCAATCTCTACAGACAGGCAAATTACCAGATGACTGGGTAGAGGCTAACAGAATTACAAGTAAAGCAAATTCCACTCTGGGCTTCCTTCGGAGGAACCTGAAGGCATGTCCCCCTAAACTAAGGGAGACTGCCTATTTCTCCCTGGTCAGATCATCCTTAGAATACTCTTCAGCAGTTTGAGACCCCTTTAGACAAAATGATATTGATAAATTAGAAAAAATTTTAAAGATCAGCAGCAAGATTTGTCACCCAAAATTAGAGATAATCAGCCAGTGTGACATCTCTCCTTCAGAACCTGGGCTGGACTGACTTGAAAACAAGACGTAAAAATTCTAGACTTGTAAGCATGTTCAAAATTTTTAATGAGCTAGTTGAGATTCCTATCAATGACCGTTTAATCCCAGCGGACAGAAGAACACGTGGTGGGCACAATCAGGCCTATAAACATCTTGGAGCTAACACCACACTGGGACAAAATTCTTTTTGGCATCGAACTATCCCTGATTGGAATTCTCTTTCGGCAGCTGCCATAGAATCAAAAACTGTGGCAGCGTTCAAGAGTCAGCTGGTTGACTAAGTCTACCAGCCCTTTCCCCCCTCCAGCCTGATACTCCACATAGGAGGTGCTGCTGGAGACAAAGTCAAAGTCAAAATCAAGTCCAGTTATAGACCGAGCGTGTGGTTCGATGTTCATCTCCCGACAGAGAGTTCACAATATAAATTGAGGGAGTTTCTTAATATTATCACAAATTGGAAGCCATGTTCGCCTAATTATACTCAAAAATGTATATTTTGACTAACCTGTTTGTTTTCGATTTGAAATATTGCCGTTATGCCACGAAAATAAATGTTTATTCCAATGGATTATCCGTCATCTGCTGTTGCGGTAATATAATGTGTTTTGGGAATATTATGGTGAACTCGGCACAATGAAATTAATCACCGGTGTGTAAGAAATCAAGTGATCATCATAAAAATAAATAAATAGAAGCGCTGAAAAATAACAAGTTTTATTTCAAAGTCGTATATTACCATGTAATCAAAACTGTATGTAGAATACAATAATAAATTAATCATAATTAAATCTAATGGTTTATGATAAAACATTAAAATGTCATTGTTTTGTTGGAGTATTGATTTCAGTCCACCTCATACCATGTACATGATGTAAGAATGATTGAATTATTAGCATGCCGCTGTGATTGACATAATAGAAATATACAGAATTAAGCTTAGTGCAACCTTAACATTTGTTTCATTGCCTTTAGTATGAAAAATGAACACCCCGATATTTCATCTGTCAACAGCATACCCCTTTTGAAATTTCAATACTCGCATATAGGCACTACTGTTAATGATTGTGACCTACATTCCTCGATAAAGACAAGATAGATCTATGCTGAGTGAGCGTCAGCGCATGCCCCGCATTGTACCACTATAGGGCTGTTTACTGTTTACGGCCCTATGTAAGATCAATGTGGGCCACCGTCTCCGACGCTGTTCCAACATTGATCCTCCACGTGTTCGATGTTGCGTGTTAACTGAATATTTGAGAGACCCTGATCAACTGTGACCGAGTTCACTCCCAATGCAAATAGCAGCGCACAAAATCTGTGACAACTGAGCTTTTTGACAACATGCATCACTCCCTGTCTGAGGGGAGGAACATCAGGCAATACCAACCCAAAGATAGAAACCCGGTCTAGTCCAGTTAGTGGGAATAACATGAGTGTTTAGACATTCAGATTTACAAATGCTTTGTCTCAAATTAAACTAATATGGGGTTTTCACTCACTTGATAATTGGAATTATTTAATTTATATCATGGGGCGTTAGGCATACCATTTCACAACTGTGCTGCCTATGTACTCTACAAGCCCTGTGAGAGATGAATTTTTTTTTACTGATTAGATCGTATTGGGCTTCTCTGCTTGGTATTATAGCAATGAGGCCCTCTCGAGTGCGAGAAGGTGCATTCACTAGATTCAATCTAGTCTCTTTGATGCATCACCATAGCAACCCGATACCCTTTATTGAATCTGGAGGGGCACTGAAAAGAAACAGAGTTGTGATGGGCAGATTCGCACAGTGAGGTAACCAGCTCTTCTACATCGGTCCCTAGAATTAAAGTCTTATGCCGGGGGGTTAAGGGTTCAATTTGTTCATTATCGCATAGCTAAAAGCTACACAATTTTCACTATTTGCTAATCAAACTTGAAATTGATTAGCGAAGTCTTTCATCTTTGATAATAGGAAAAACCCAATGAATATGAGGCTTGGCTACTGACATTCAGCCAATGCTGGAATAATGTCAGCGGCGTCTGCCCATTATTAAACCAGCATTAGCTCTTGATGATTCTCTACACAATATTTTCAAAACAAATTAAACCCTGAGGTTAGAGAGAACTGGGCAACGTGCTTCCAGGGCTAGCTTTCCTAAGCAAGCAAACTGGCATTTTTGATTCTGACCCACTTCACCTGTGGGTTCCATAATATATATGTTAGATTAATAGGAAAACGCTGTGTCACCTAACACCTTGACAGTCCAGATCTGCTTAAATACATTTTATGTGATTTGAAGGAATATGTAACTGACTATGCTAATTAAATAGCATTTGTAGAAGAGAGGTCAATCCACTATAGCACACTCCATTTATAATGCTCTCCAATTTCTTGCACTCCACCCACCCTTTTATACAGTGTTATAAGGGGATTCTACTGTATATACCACATTTCTAATACTAATTGAAGATTTCTTTGTTATTTGCCATAGTTCTACGTCATGTTCTGAAATATTTTGTTCGATATAATTGAAGAAATCTTTTAAAATTATATTTTTATTTTTACTACTGTTTCAGATTATTTATTCATTATGTAGTGACCATATCATAAGCAGTAATAGAGATGTACGCGTTACACAAAGAATTACATCCGCCCACTGGGATGGAACACAGTCTTTACTGCCATTTTTTCAACAGTGATGAGAAAAATCTTGTGATTGCTGGTGTTAATCAGTTACAAGTGTACAGACTAAAAACAGAAACTGAGGTAAACATCACATAGCATTTTAGCCCTTGTCTCGCTGAATTGTTTCTGAACATTGTATTTTTTGTCATTTGAAGCTGGAATTGCTGCCGCAATTTCTAGCTTCAAATGACAAAAAATATTTCAATTTTTTTGAAAATATATATCTTATTTTAATTATTTGACTGACTGAGCAGATCTACCACAAACTATATTATCTTTTTCGGTGACATATTATTTGATTTAAAATCTGCTGGAAACCGTATATATTTGGGCGTAGCAGGACAAGGGTTAAAAACATTTTCATGCAAGAACTGTATATATACATGTATATGATTTATAGCAAGTTTAAACTATATCATTTGCTGATGACATTTATTATTAAATAATTTGTTGAAAAGATGAAAATTGTATAATTTGTCATTTTTTAATCTTGTGTTTGTTGGACAATTATCAAAAACATGGAAAATATTTCTGTTTGTATTTTAGGTTCCTGGAAAGACAACAGACAAAGGACCAGGTTAGTGTTTGATTATTAATTATTTAAATTTGTTCTATTCCAAAGCATTGTTTAAATTGTTTAATCTCGCTGCTTGGAATACTCACCATTCAAACATGTGTTATTTAGAGTGTGTTTTTAGAATGGCTATGCAAATGATTTATATTGTGTTCCTAGCAAGTTTTATATACAGTTTGGACATTATTCCATTAATTTTCTTTGTTTTGTCCATTTATGTTATAAACAGTTTTCTTAAGATTTTACTTGTCTTGGCCAACTACCTTTTATTTAATAGAAATATAAAGTACAAACTGTAGATTTAATCAGTTTTCTGAAAACAATTTCATTTTGCAGATGTGAAGTTGAAGGAAAAGCTAGAGAATATGTGCTCTTTCTCATTGTTCGGGCGTATTATGTCAATGCAGAGTGTACGTCTGGCAAGTTCATCAAGGGATGCACTGCTCCTTAGTTTTCAAGATGCTAAGGTAATGTTATAGCATCTGTTTTTACTGCTTGTGATGTCCACTGTACATTCATTTTCAAACTTTTAGCTGTTGAAAATGAAAACTATGTTATCAATTTCAGATAAATCATGTAGACATATATGAATTTGGTTGATGTTTTTATCTTTGCAGCTGTCATTGGTTGAATTTGATCCCAGTACTTATGATCTGAAGACTCTCTCATTGCATTGTTTTGAGGAAGAAGAGCTTAAGGTGTTCATTTATTTACTAATATACAACTATTTAATATAATAAAGTCTTAACTCTTAAAATGCTAATCAAGTCTATAGACATTTTTAGCCTTTTTATTTCACTTTTTATTAAAAAATTTGAGGCATAAATGAACATTAAATTTGAGTAATTTTTACCCACCTAAAGTTGTGGGTCGAGGTAACCAGACACAACTTCAAGTGGATTAAAATTTAAATGATTTATTTTAACTTTTTAGGGGCCAAGGTTGTTCACTTAACAGAGTAAAGGAGGTTATAATTTTTTTTTTAAATGAGTTCAGTTTTAAAAGCTATTTAAAGCTTGCAAAACTAACTTTTAAAATAAGTATTCTTTTATTCTTTTGAATAATTTGTACCATATCACAAGCATCATTCAAGCATATAACCAAAAAATATGAGATCTGTGCTTTTGGCCTAATATAATTTACAAATATAACATTCATGTTTTCATCATTGAGTAGTCTATAGAAATAAAGTTTTGTTCAACAATTTTCATCATGATAACAAATATCCCCAATGTTGTCTGCCCAGTGGGTATGATTGTGGAATTGTGTTCTACTTATGATGTATTCTAATAACTTTTGTTTTTAAAAGATTAAGATTTGATGGTGATTTTCAATTTTTAGGATGGTCACTGCCAACAGAAATTTCATATTCCTATTGTTCGCGTTGATCCGGATGGTCGGTGTGCGGCTATGTTGATATACGGGACTCGACTGGTAATTCTCCCCTTCAGACGAGAGTCTGCAACAGATGACCCGGATTTAGTTGGGGGATCAAGGTAGTTATTCTTCAGAAAATTTTGTCTTAAGCCTTTTTTGGATAAGAGCATTGTTTGAACATGGAATTTTTTATGCAGTTTTTAAAATCATTTTGATAAAATTTTTTAGAAATAATAGTGTGTTATTTCTATGAAAAATTTCAAGGCCTATCTATGGCTCCAAAAGTGTTCATTGCCTGATGCAATAAAATTGTATATTTCACCGATAATCACCAAGATTTTCCTGACATGACAACTAAGAAAATGTACTTTTCAATATGTGATAGAATGCATTGCCTGACCTTATATTTTGATTTGTTATTTTCCAGTCGACCACCAATTCTGTCCTCATATGTAATAGATCTTAGAAACTTGGATGAAAAGATTATCAATGTTATAGATATTCAATTCCTTCATGGTTATTATGAACCCACCATTTTCATTCTCTATGAGCCTCTTCCTACATGGGCTGGGTAAGTATTTCCCTGTTCTTTGTCATATTTTTCACTTTGGCAATTTTTTGAAGCTTTAAAGGTTCCTTAAGTTATTTAATCCTTTCAAGCCTGAATTTACCATTGTCAGCTCATCCACTACAACCCTTGGATTGCTGTCGCAATTCTTGACTTGTAGTGGATTTTTATGACCTAAAGTGGGTGGTAAATGAAAAGTTTTTAAATTTTTGTCTTTGCATTTACCAGTTAAGTGAGATATAAAGAAGAAACTCAAGATTTATTATTTCGGACATGCATGTCCAAAATAAGAAATCAGGAATTTCGTCTAATATGGTCATATTAAGAAGCCAAAATAAAATGACTGATTTTTTTATGATGTTAGCCTGATTGTGTCGCTTTAAAACAGTTCCATTGAAATTTTTGTTGTAAAACCCCCAAGTGTAGGGAATTAAATCGTTCTTCATAGATGCAAAATGATGCTTTGATGCATCGTGTGGGTTTAAAGGGTTAAGCTGTTTAGTGATTTACATATTTACATGTTTTTTTTCAGCCGTGTTGCAGTCCGGAAAGACAGCTGTAGCATTGTGGCCATTTCTCTGAATTTACAACAGCGGGTTCATCCTACTATATGGTCTCTTGGTAATCTACCTTATGACTGCAAGCAAACATTTCCTGTTGAAAAACCAATAGGTACTGCAAGCTTATGCCTTAGTCATTTAATGCTGTTTCAAGATATTAATTTGCCAATTTTTTGGTGTCAACTCAAACAATTATGAGTAATTTACATCAACTTGATGTTGTGGGTTGCAGTAGCGAGACACAACTTCAAATGGGTTCAAATTTCATTCTATGTTACTAGCGGCTAAATACTACTACATACGTTTTTGTAAACAGTTAGAATTGAGTTGTAATGGCTAGGTTAGTTTGAAAAGTTGAACAACATATTAATTCAAGCATTATGATTGTAAGATCTGCGTGCTTTCCCAGCAAACACAAGACATTGACCCAATGTTGATCCAACATTGGATCGATGTCGATATCGATCTGGTTTATCTATAATTGAACAATTATTTTACTACAGGTGGTGTATTGCTGTTTGCTGTAAATTCTCTTCTGTATCTCAATCAAAGTTTTCCTCCGTATGGTGTTTCTCTCAACAGCATGACTAATTTCTCATCTGATTTTCTTCTCAGTAAGTGCATTAATTATGAGATAATGCTATTTGTAATGTACAATAAGGTCAGACTTTTTTAAGGGCCCACCGACATTGATATAACAAAAATTAAATAAATATGAAATTATTTTTTTAATTCCCACTGATGTGGATTTTTATTACCCCAATATTTTATTCCACATTACATTTTTTTCTTGAAAATTGTTAATGCTCATTTAGTTTGATTTTTATAGTATACTTTATAATATAAATGTAATTTTAAATTGTTGTATATCAAGTTATATTTATTGTTTTTTTATGTGTTGTTAATACATGATTATTCCCGTTATTACAGAACCAGATGAACGAGTAAAAATTTCATTAGACTGTGCACAGGCTACATTTATATCTCACGAAAAACTGGTTATATCACTCAAAGGTGGAGAACTGTAAGTGAAATATCTGGATAAGACAATCTATTAATCCCCTAGAGCACTGAGCTATTCAATTTTAATTTTCAGTCGCTTGAAGTTATGTCTCGCTACTGCGACACACAACTTCAAGTGACTGAAAATTTATGTGATTTGTCAAATTTTAGCCCTATCCTATATCAGTGTCTCAGGACTTAGGACATATTTCATTCCGAAATAACTTATTATATAGCTGCTAATAAAAACTCAGAATGGCTATTGTGGTCGACATCAGTGCTGAAAGTGTTAAAAGAATCAAAATAGGATTGATTATATAAATATTGTCAAAATTATCAAAAAGAGTAGCAAATAGTTATTTTGTTCAAATGAAAGTATTTCTAATCCATTTGAAACTAGAATTTCTAACACAATTCCTGGCTTTAACCCTTTCAAGCCTGAGAAAAGGGTTCAAAGAGTCAATAAGAAAGTTTATGACATTTTGACTTGCTTCAGTAAGCCTTTGTGAAGCGATTTTAAATGTCATAAGGTTTCAAAACGTAGTTCCAACTTCAGTACAATTTACTGCTATCTTGATAAGAATGTAATTTCTGTTACAGTTATGTGCTGACACTGATTGCTGACAGTATGAGAGCGGTGAGAAGCCTAAACCTTGAAAAAGCTGCCGCTAGCGTCCTGACAACCTGTGTAAGGCTGGATTTACAATCTCTATCCCTCTGTTACGTTATGTGAGATAGATGGTCTGATATAATTTGGCTCCTTCCTAATTTTAAAAAAAATTCAAGGGGAAGAATGCAAATCAGTTATGATTTAACCATAGGATCACTACATATACCTGGCAAAAATAGAAACACAACATTTTTGTTTGTTTCTATATTGTTTTTTTTTAGATTAAAAAATTGTTATTTACTACAGCTACTAGTGATGTGACCAAGGATATATTATAATTGATTATAATTGTCATCTGGTACACACCAATTATGATGACTAACTTGATATAAATATAACTATTCCCTAATTTGCTACATTATTCGTTATAAATCATACATTAAAGAATTTGATTTTTTACCCACTTAAAGTTGCGTCTCGCTACCGCGAGCCACAACTTTAAGTGGGTAAAAATTAATTAAATCTCCACAATTTGAATGGGAATATAGTGTGAATCTTGCAAATTTGATGCTTAATTCACCTTGCAAATTTTCTTTTTTGAAGGACAAACACAAAGTTTATAAATTGTTAGAGACTCGATTAGCAGTTTGGGGGTTAATTGATTATCGCTGAAAATTCAATTATAGACTGATTCTCAATTCTTAAAAATTTTTGCTAATTATATTATATTATATTCTCTATTGTTTTTTGACACCTGTAGCACGTTGGACCATCCAGCTACTGCTAGGCATTATGATTTTAGTGTAGCTATATATTGTTGGTTTTTATTTCACACATACATATATTCAATTCAATCAGAAAAATATTGCCTATTTTTTTCTGATATCAAATATTTTACTTTTGTTTTACTGATTTTAAATAAATGTAGTATAACACCTTTTGTGTTTAATAGCTTTGAGAGAGATCTTATTTTATATTGGCTTACAGATGTGTCAGTGTGGAGACGGTCATATATTTTTGGGTTCACGTCTTGGAAACTCCCTGTTACTGCGATATACAGAGAAACCTCCTGAGGGGATTGGTATTAAAGCAGATGCAGCTAACAAAAAGGAAAAAACAGTAAGTAACCCTTATTAAAATATTAACCCTTACAGCGCGAAGATAGAATCTGACGTCAGAGACGTCAGATTCTGAGGACTGAAGTCGATCCTCACGCTGTGTACAAATATTTCTTATGGCCGTAGACCCATAACATGGGTATTCAAATGAACCGGAAAGAACTAACTGGGACATTTGTGATTTCAAATTGAAAGAAACCCTTTAGTCACCATGGTTTATTTGAAAAAAAATCGGCGCTTTAAGGGTTAACAAGTAGTGTTCCTTCATATTTAACCCTTCACCCGCTAAGTTATTGCTTTAAAATTTTCACCCATAAAATTACTCATGTTTGTTTAATTTAAGGCCAAACATTTGCAAATCTTGCTGTTGAAAGACACATTTCATTCCCAATAGCAGGGATTTGATCGCCTTATAAAATGGAATAAAACTACCGTAGACGTGATAGATTTCAAACATTAAAGTGATGATGTTCATTAGCCCAGCATCGAGCCAGCCCATCCCATCAGATCTCTCAGGATCTGTCAGACATAACCTGACATCTGAAATCGGCTAAGTACACGCATTTAGCACCTTAGCCCTTAGAACACTGATGTCGACTACAGTAGAAATTCTGCGTTTTTATTGGCACCTTTATACCCAATTGTTAAAAATAAAAAGTGCTTTAAATTTTGAAACACTGATATTATATTTGGACTTAAATTTCACAAATAACACAAGTTTTTAGTCACTTGTAGTTGTGGATCGCGGCAGCCAGAAACAATTTTAAATGACTGAAAATTTAAATTGAATAGGTCAGTGTTCTAAGGGTTAAGCATTGAAATAATTCAATCAGCATTGATCTGTAATGATAGATACAGTTACTCAAATTAATGCAATCTGCTTAACTCTTTCGAGAACAGTTTTTTCTATAATATTTCAAGTAATAATGATCGTTCACCAGTGATCGATTTCCTATGGGCAGTCTCAAAAGAGTTAAGTATGGTACAGTTGGATCCTTGAATTTTGAAGGTTTTTTTTATTTAAATGTGTTCAAACAAACCCTGTTTTGTTCATCTGCCTCCAGGATGAACCTGCCTCGAAGAAAAAGAAAACTGATGCCATTGGTGATTGGATTGGTGAGAAACCTTGACGTAACATTTTAAATACCATAAATTAGTTGTTACTATTTGGCTTTTAAGATTGGTTTATTACATTTAGGAATCTATGGAAAGTATGTCAATACCATAAAAGTTTGTAGCATTTTATTTTTCCAATTTATTCTTCAGTGTTCCAAAACATGCTTGGATGGATCGCTATACAAAAGCTTTTGATAATATTAATAGTAATAATAATAATAGTCACAGCTTGGAATGAAGTATCGCAAATGCCACTAGCATATTGCAAAACTCTGCCCACAGTTTCAATTTGAAGCTTTTAATTGACAAAAATACATTTTGAGGTGAACCAAGCTCAAAAGACGGCCACTCACTCTGCCAGCAGTCTTGATAAAAAAATGACCAGGCGCGCGAGCTACATCTTATTGACAGACAACGCTACGTATTTTGGATAGTGTTAATGTGTGTTTTTCAATTAAGATTATTTATATTATTTAATTTATAAGAAAATATGAACATTCATCAATGTTCATTACTTAATGAACTTCATCTCGCCTGGGTTGAGAGATGGGCATGCTGGGGTTTTGATCGGTATTGATAAATACCGTGCAAAACGCACTGTTTACTCTTTCAACAAATCATGTAGATGAGTTGGCAGAGTTTTCTACAAGCTTTGTTCAGCTAAAAATGTATTTTTGTCAATCAGAAGCTTCAAATGGAAACTGTAGGCGGAATTTTGAAATATACTTTTGTTATTGGTATTGCAAGTTGCATATAATTACATCTCAAAAATGATGAAGCGTGGAGTAAATACTTGTTTTAATTTTGTTTGCATAACAGTTTCTCCCTAGATGTGACCTTGTATTTATTGTCTTGGGATAGAAAAGTCACATATTAACTCCCCTCCTGTTGAATCGTTTCTTTTGTATTTTTCATCATTTGAAGCTAGAATTGCAAACACAATTTCCAGCTTCAAATGAAAAACAATACTTCTATTTCTATCTTCCGATTAGAATTATTTGACTAACAAAGCATCCACCACAAACTATATTTTCCATTTCAGGGACATGTAATTTGATTTGAAATCTGCTTGAATATTGTATATATGGGTGTAGCAGGACAAGGGTTACTATGTTTGTTTTATTTGTAGCTTCTGATGTGAAGCAGATAGATGATCTGGATGAATTAGAAGTATATGGAGTTGTAGAAGCACAGTATACAGGCTCAGAGATCACTATGTACTCATTTGAGGTAAAAAATTAACCCTTTACATGCTGATCACCATTTTTGTCATTTTCAACCTGTTTTATTAGTCGATCTAATTACTGATATTGGGGATGAAATGGGTGTTTAGATATCAATATTTGAGTATTTTGGGTCTCAAAATAAACAAATACGAGAAATTTTCAACCACTTGAGGTTGTGGATCGCAGTAGCGAGACACGATCTCAAGTGGTTGAAAATTAAAATAAATTAACTTAGCAGGATAAGGGTTAAACTTGCATTCAATAACTGTGAAAACACTTTTCACAGTGGACTCAATGTTCAAAAGGCTTAAAACTTCATTGGGTTGGACAACACATTAAAAAATTTTTTTACACCATAGTATTGATATGCTGGGATATATTTTATTGAATATTTATTTCCTTTTAGTAATTAATCCTTTAAATAATAATCATTAAACCATCTATCTCTCATCTGAATCTCAACTAAGATTATGTCATTGAGTGGAGGTTTTAAATTAAATGAGAACATAATATAATGATAGTAGTAAAATGTACTAACTTTGGAACAAATATTTGACACTTATGACGTTTCGACTTGCTTTGGCAAACCTTGATCAAAGCTTGCCGCAGCAAGTCTAAACGTCATCAGTTTCAAACATTTGTTCCAAAGCTAGTGTATTTTACCACTATCTTATTGATTCTTGGAACAATGGATAACATATTTTTAGCATAATGTAATAACTTGTACTCTCTCTTGAAATAGGTTTGTGACAGTATAATGAATATTGGACCTTGCTCACACATGGTGATGGGAGAGCCAGCATTCCTCTCAGAAGAGTTCAGTAATTCTATTGATCCTGACATTGAGCTGGTCACAACTTCTGGTTTTAGCAAAAATGGTGCCATTTCTGTATTACAGGTTAGGGCAAATCATTAGCCCCTTTAACCCCTTCAAATCTGAATTCACTTTTGTAATCTCCACCCACTACAAGCTGAAAATGCTGTTGTAATTCTGGACTTGTAGTGGATAAAGATGAATTAAAGTGGGTGGTAAACATGGTAAATGAAAAAAATATAGTGTTATTATTAAAGCAGTTCCATAAAAACTTTCGTGCCAAAACGCCTAGGTTTGGTAGGAAATTAAGTAATTTTTAACAGATGCAAAATGATGCTTTAATGCATCGTGAGGGTTTAAAGGGCTAAGCGCTAAGCACGACTGCACAGTCTTTTTATATCTGTAAGTCGATCCAATCACTGTTATTGAGAATTGAATAAGTATTTAATCATGAAATTTTCAACCACTTGAAGTTGTGGGTAGCAGTAGCGAAACACAACTTCCAAGTGGGTGAAAATTGAAAATAAGGTAATGTAGCATTTAAAGGGTTAGTATTTATATATGTTTGATTCTGTAGTTTTCAGATATGGTTGATGAAAAAATTGTTTTGAGTAATTTTGTTAAGTAGGCAGCGCCACTCTAAAAAAACAATGATGTAAATTGGATAAGTCTGCCATTTGTACTCATTATCAAATTTGGCCATCAAGAGTATTCAAATGAAGTTCATGATATTTAAGTGCCTGTTGCAGGTGCAAGGTACATCAGGATTCTCAGTCTTCCCAGGAAATTATATCTTGTATCTTGATAATTTGACATTCTACTAAACCACCTTCTCCCATTCAAATTTGCCTTGACATGCAGCAGAAAACCAGCCATGAAAGACAGGAAAAATCTTCTGTCATAGTTTTGATTTTATTGCTAATCTAATATGTATAATGTATGTATATTTCTGCAGAGGGGATTATATATATCAGTAGGTAGATTTTCTCAAGATATTTGTCAAGGCAAGTTGGATAAGCAATTATTATGATCTATATTTTTTTACAGCGTAGTATTCGTCCACAAGTAGTGACAACATTTGAGCTCCCCGGCTGTTTAGATATGTGGACAGTTTGCGGCCCTCAGGTTAAAGATCCTGAAGATGCAGATGAAGCAAAAGAAGATGATGAAGAGGTAGTTACTTTTATTTATTGTCCTGTTTATCTTCAAGTCGAATTAGCAAAGTAAAATTTGTTTTGCATGATTTATTCACATACAAAATGTTTTCATTTTCACAAATGAATTCCTTTTGTCAAAATATTTTTATTGCAATTGTTGTAGAAAAAAGAAACTGTTGAAGGAGGCCATTCACTACTTATACTGAGCAGAGATGACTCAACAATGGTAATTATTATTATGGACATTTTTGTGTTTTATTCATTTTAACATTTGGTGTGTACTTTCAACGAAGGTGCAATGTTAAGTTTATGTAAATTTATAAACACTTAGTTTCACAAGGCATTTGTTCAAAAGCAAAGGCTGATCAGTAACCTCTGCTAGTACTGGTGTCAACTATGGTATTATTCTCTTATGTTTTAATGGCTTTTTATAACCAGCTTTCAAACATGTCGCAAATCTGCGACAACCATACATAGTTTGCCTTAAATTTAACAAATTAAACAAATATTTAGTCACTTGAAGTTGTGGATCAGCCCCGAGCTGTAAGCGTTAATGCCTAATGTGTACATGTATATTGATATGTATTTTTTGGCTGTAAGGGTAATTGCCTTATGTGTACATGTACCTTGATATGTAGGTCTTGGCTGTAAGGGCTAATGCCTTATGTGTACATGATTGTATATTGATATGAAGGTGTTGACTTCAAGTGTAAAGGCCTTATGTGTATATTGATATATAGGTGCTGAAGACGGGCCAGGAGATTATGGAGCTGGATCACAGTGGATTTGCCACTCAAGGTCCCACAGTATACGCCGGTAATATCTGCAATGACAAATATATCATACAAGTCACTGCCGCAGGAGTAGGACTTCTAGAAGGAGGTGAGTTACAGTTTGTATATGAATATGGGAATACATGTAACTCAATAATATTTGCACATTTTTCAACCAGATTGTTCCGCATGTTCATTATCTTGCATCAAATTGACTAAATTTGATCATTCATCAATCCTTTTGAAAAATGTTTACTATTGTCCTAACAATACTGCTCTGCAAAGCCAAAAGGCAGTATCTGCTTACTTTACAAGTGAACAGATACTGCCTTTTGGCTTTGCAGAGCAGAATAGTTGCCCTCTTAATGTTCTGTTTATTGAATATGTACCTTCGAGATTCTGTGAGAGACTCTAAGTATTATTTCCATAGTACTTATCACAGGAAACATCTCTGAAGGCAACTTTGCTGTGACACTATAAAATCATTCTGTATACATATTAACCCTTATCCTGCCAAGTTAATTTATTTATATTTTCACCCACTTGAAGTTGTGTCTCGCTGCAGCAACCCACAACTTCAAGTGGCTGAAAATTAATCATATTTGTTTAATTCGAGCAAACATATTTGCAAATCTTGATATTTAGACACACATTTCATTCCCCATAACAGTGATTTTGTCGACAAATAAAACAGATTGAAAACGACAATAGTCGGGATCAGCAGGATAAGGGTTGATGTTGCTTTTGTTGTTTGAATTGCTCCTTGAAAATTGTTCTTGTAGTCTTTGAAAGTTCCTAACCCTTAGAACACTGTTGACTACACTAGACATTCTGTGTTTTTATTAGCACCTGTATAATCAGTTGTTTAAAATAAAATGTGTTTTCAATCTTAAAACATTGATATATGTTATTACCTAAATTTCACAAATAACACAAATTTTCAGTCACTTGAAGTTGTGGATCGCGATAGCGAGACACAACTTCAAGTGGCTAAAAATTGTAATTTCTTCACTCAGTGCTCCAAGGGTTGAAAAGTCCTTGAATTTTGTCTTTTGTAACATGTACGAACCCTTTGGATGTTGTATTTACCAGTTGAGCAGCTGCAGCACATACCGGTGGATGCCGGGTCGCCGGTTGTCAGCTGCCACGTGGCCGACCCATATGTCCTTCTCCTGTCAGAGGAAGGTAATGTGGTGCTCCTGGTGCTCAGAACCACCGCCGGAGAGGAAGGGGTCAGGCTAGTCCCCCTAAAACCAACCCTACATCAGGTGATTACCGGTTGTCAAATAGAAATATAATTCTATAATCTTCAAAATAAATAATTTGATCATCAGCTCTGTTTTTTCAGATTTAGACCTAATATATTGATCATCATCTCATGGCTTTTATTATAATTTTATCATTTTCTTGTTTTTAACAACCTTTAAAAGCTTTTCAGCTGAAATTTCCACCCGCTTGAAATTGTGTCTCACTGATGCGATTCACATCTTCCAGTGAGTGAATTCTCAAAGGATAAAAATGTCAGTTTTTTAGTAAATTTCAATCCACAGAATGTTGCACTTTGTTTTGACTGTCAGGCTAATATGAAAGTTGGTAAAAAAATAGAATTAAATTTTAATGGTTTCATGTATCTTTCTAGAACTCAAAGATTTTGACAGTTTGCACATACAAAGATATAAGCGGTGTCTTCACCACAAAAGCAAACAAATCTGAGAAAACAACGGAGCAACCATCACAACCACAACCACCTGTTGCAGAAAAATCTTTTTGTTCAGAAACCAGGTATGTTGCACTTAAACTGTGAACACAAACATAATTAACTTTCTCGGGAAGCGGTCAAACTGATTTTCACATCAAAAATCGTACAATTTTCTTAATCTATTCACAAGGATCACAAATAGAGCTCAAATTGCAAATTAGGACAGGCCTAGTTTGGTAATGTACATATATTTTTATATTTGAAGCTGGCAATTGCATCAATTATAACAGCTTTGAAAAAATAAAATATCAAATACTTACCCGGTACTTAAATAATTCACCATTGAAGTGCTCAATTTATCCCTGTAATTTTTCAATTATTTGAAAGAAGATCAATCCTAAATGATCTAGATCTTGTTAAGCCATATATATACGTTTTGCTTAACATTTGTATATCTTGCCGTGATCGTCCCATATGGAGTCTGTTTAGCCACTGTTGTGAAGTGTAACAAATAGTTAATCCTTACACCACTAAGATTATAGTCGATTTTGATTCGTTTTATTAGACTATTAATCACTGTTATTGAGAATGGACTGTGTGTTCAAACATCAAGATTTGCAAATATTTGTGCTGAAATTAAACAAATATGAGTAATTTTCAGCCACTTGAGGTTGTTGATTGCGGTAGCAAAACACGACCTCAAGTGTCTGAAAATTTAAATAAATTAACTAGCAGGATAAGGGTTAAAAATTAAAATTCTATGACTTGGCACCCCATAATACCAAGAATGAAAAATATTTGCAGCCTCATTGATGATGAAGATGAACTTCTTTATGGCGAAACCACAGACAAAACTCCCAGTAAACACGAGGAAACAGTCACGGAAAAGGATAAATCCAGGTAATAATATGTACATGTATGTAGCCAGTGAAAAATAAAAACTGGTTCCCACTTTTCCCATGGTTCAGCATGTTGGTATCTGCTCGGCGGGGTTTGTGCAGGTGCTTGGGAACCTTGAAAGTGCTTGAATTCCTCAAAAAATATTCAAGGCCTTGAAATTTCTTGAAAAAAGGGATATTTAGCAAAAAGTACCTGAAAGTCTTTGAATTTTTGACAACTGATCCACATGGGGAAATATCACAGTGATAGGTTTTATTAGCTATGTATTATTTTATAGTATCTTTAAAATTATTATGTACTCATATTAATGGTGGAATTGGTCCGTAAAAATGTTTTTGTGGTCCTTGAAAGTCGTTGAAAAGTTCTTGAATTTTGTCATTTATAAAATGTTTGATCCCTGGCTCGGACTGGGATGACACTAATTCTATGATTTTCAGCAGATCATATTTTTAATTAAACAGTTTACTATTTCCCTCACTGTTATTGTTCACTTTTGGAGATTTTTATTTGTGCTCCAAATAGTTATTAGGGGAGATTACCATCATTTTTGACTGATGTGAGGAAAGATTGCGCAATTGCACATGCACATCATCAGCTGTTTGAACCAGAACAATACATTAACAATTTTTTTAATTAAAATCGTTTGACACATACTTCAGATTTGGTAAACATTATTTCCACATTGGGGACCGTTTTTAGACTTCAGATTTTTATTTTGTCTAAAGATGGCAGTAAAAGTAATAATGGCCCTATACCCATAGCATAGGTATTCAATGGAGTGGAAAGAGCTAACTAAGACATTCGTGATGATTTTAAATTGAAAAAACCTTTTGGTCTCTATGGTTTATACAAAAATATTTTACCTCTTTAACCCTTTCAAGCCTGAATTCACCATTGTCATCTTCATCCACTACAAGCTGCGAATTGCTGTCGCAATTCTCGACTTGTAGTAAATGAAGATGTTTGATGTGGGTGAAAAAGCAAACAAATTGTAATGAATTGGTAAACCAGTTTCATGGAAATATTCATTCTAAAACCCTTAGTTGTATGGAAATTAAGTCTGTTTTCAGGGATGTAAAATGATGATTTGAAGCATCGTGAGAGCTTAACCCGCGGGGATCGACTTTAGTCATCAGAATATGACGTCTGATGATGTCAGATTCTGACGACTAAAGTCGATCCCCGCACTGTAAGAGTTAAAATATTTATAATGGTCGTATACCCATAACATAGGTATTCAAATGAATGGTTTCAAATTGACTAAAACCCTTTGGTCTCCTAGACTTACACAAAATAAATCAGCGCTTTAAGGGTTAAAGGGTCATTATTTAATCTATGATTTTAGCTCTTCGGCACACACCTCCGCGAGTTCAGTGAAGCCTACATACTGGGCAGTGCTGTCAAGAGAGAATGGTGTTCTGGAGGTGAGCATCAACCCATCAAATATTGTCCTACAACCTTTGCAGACTGCTTTTTTTACACTTTAAGCTCTGAGCACAATTATTTTCATTTTTAATGTGTTTTATTAGCAGGTTAAATCACACTTATTGGGAATGAAATGAGTGTTTAAACATCTAGATTTGCAAACATTTGATGTCTAATTGAACAAAGATGAGTAATTTTCACCCACTTGAAGTTGTGTGTCAGTAACGAGATACAACTTCAGGTGGCTGGAAATTTATATTTTAAGGTCTAGTGGGTTAAACAGCTGGTAACATAACATAACTAAAATGCATATATAGAAAATTGAAAAGATGACACGTCCTCACAATATTTACGGCACTTCAAATATATATCCCCATCATTTCTGTATTAGCAATCAACTTTTATTTGTGGAAAGCTGGAACTTTCATATTTGCCATGGAGATATTTATTTAGTCCAATATTATGCTCATGTATGTTCATTTGTTGCATGTGATTATGATCTTAAACAGATATACGACCTACCAGATTTCAAATTAGCATTCCTGGTGAGAAATTTTCCAATGGGGCAGAAAGTACTCATGGACAGTATTCAGATGACTGACCCAGGCTCAAAAACAGGGTAAGATTATTTTTGGAAGAGATCTAATCGGATTGATTTTTAGCTGAGCTAGTGGTATGCCTAAACATATGACAACATACTATTGCTAGGCCTAGAAATATGTTGATTTCAATTAAAGCAAATTTCCTCAGATTAATCTTCAGTTTATTATCTATAGCAATCATTTTGTGACATTATGTTAAGCGCAGATTTTTTATTATTATTTGCTATAAATACATGTGATTATCAATACTTTACCTTTTTTGCCCAGGGTTGAGAAGCCAGTAGGGGTGAGTGAGTTGCCAGTTGTTAAGGAGTTACTGATCACAGGCCTTGGAACAGGGTGCAGCCGTCCACATCTCCTGGTCAGTCTAGTCATGCTTAACCCCTCAAGCTCTGAATATTTTTTTAAAAACCATGGAGACCAAAGGGTTTTTTTCAATTTGAAATCATCATAAATGTCTTAGTTAGCTCTTCCCGATTCATTTGAATACCTGTGTTATGGGTCTACGGCCATTATAAATATTTTTACTCTTACAGTGCAGGGATCGATTTTAGTCATCAGAATCTGACGTCTACAGACCTCAGATTCTGACGACTAAAGTCGATCCCCGCGCTGTAGGGGATAATTCCAGAATACTTATGTGTTATCACTTACTTTGGTACATTTACTGTCACTTGATTAACCCTTTCCATGCCCAATAATTCTGCCCTGCCAATTTCTACAATGCCTAATTACTCGAGCATAATGGTTATTTTGGCTAAAAAAAAACTAATTAAGATTCATCAGTAGGCTTACAGACTATCATTCATAGTGAACTCCCATATTTCTAACTGGCAATGTATGATGGGACGGATTGGGGTTGCACTTCACTGGGGTTCGTTGAACGCAAAGGTCATGCCGAGGTCATGTCAAGGTCATATGAAGGTCAATCTCGATAAAAAATACAAAAAATACCATTTTATGCCTTCCAACTTGATTTATGCGTGAACCAAGTGTTATATATGACTGTAGTTGGATCATCCAGGGTCAAGCACCATTTCAGAAGGTGCTCAGGTAGTTTTAAGGTACCCAAGAAGTACCCGAGTAGTGATAGCCTCTTTGGATTTCCCTTATTTTCACCTTCGGATAAATTCACTATTCAATTCCCCCTTCTCCAGGACTAAAATTGAATGCCAAAAGTGACCAAATATAGTAGTGTGAAACTATGCCTTGAATTGCAACACATTTACATATTACTGTGGAAAGGGTAACACGGCTACTGAGGTGGTGTGCAAAGGTCATTCCAAGGTCATATCAAGGTCATATAAAGATCAAACTCGATAAAAAATACAAAAAATACCATTTTATGCCTTCCAACTTTATTTATGCGTGAGCTAAGTGTTATTTATGACTGTAGTTGGATCATTCAGGGTCAAGCACTAAAAAAAATTTCAGAAGGTGTTCAAGTAGTTTTAGGGTAATAACGGTACCTGAGGAGTGACATTATTCGTGCGGGACGAGATTCCGAAAGGCATAGTCATTGCGCTACCCGAGAGTTCTCATACACTATATATCAGAACAAGAGGTAACGCCAGTGAGACAGAAGCTGAATAGCCTAATGCTGACTAATGAGGCTGCAAACTGATACGATTGGTTCCTCACACATTGAGGTAAAAATTACACATCAACCAGAAATAGTGCAACGTGACCCTAGATATGCCTATATGTATAATTATAGCAGACATCAGATAACGACGAGACACGTAACAAACACAGACGTAATTTGTACCAGGGCTTGGTTAATGTTGGTGCAGCGTCGCAGACGTTGGGCCAACATTAAACCAGCATCTGTTGAACGTCCTGTGTTTGCTTCAGATAGTGGATAAATCGACATACTATACCCGCTATATGAATAAGAGTAGGCCTACATACACTGTTGAGCTGTTGCTCACCTAGTTTTCAATAGCATTGTGATTGTATACAGGCGAACTGTATTAATTCACGCCGAAACATCAACACCGCCACTGTTTTGTGAATCAACCCAACAAAATGCCCATACACGGCCTGACCAGGGCGTAGCAGCGGTCGGTACCTGCCAAACAGTCACCAAATGGCACTGTAGTACACGCCCATAATGTTTTGAAGCACGCTGGATGCATCGGACCACACTGGCGACTGTTCAGCATATAGTGAATTAACTGTGAACTAGCCCGGACACGATCCGGGATTGGCATTGTAATCAGTATTAAAATTCCCGGACACGGTCCGGGAAAGGCATGGAAAGGGTTAATGAATATAATTTAACTTTGTGTCATTTGGCTTCCCTGATATTGTTGTAATGCATAGTATAGTGTTCAGCATTTTGCTCTTGCCGCCATGGGCTTATTTGCAAATAAGTTTATATCTGACTACAAAATTTACTGATGCACTTTGATTATTTTTGGGGGGTGGGCATTATTTTCTTAGATTTTTTATATTGTTTTTTGGAAGCATTTCTCATGGGGAGGATTTTAGGGATGGAGAATTTGTTTAAAAACCTTCACATTTTTCTCCACATTCAATTTTCACAAATATTATATGCCCTTTTTCCCATATTTTTTTACACTGAGCCATAAAAGGGCATTTCCAAGATGGCCACACTAAAAGATTGTGAGCACAATATCTTACGAACCATTGGTTTGATTGCTTTCGAATTTGACATGGTGATACTATGGGTATTTATGATGATCTGATTAACTTTTGAGAAAAATCTATTAGAAACAATGTAGGACAGCCATCTTGAAAAAATCTACATGACTTATGTCCTTGGGAGATGCTTCCCATATATTTTTGAGCACCAAGCCATAAAATGACATTTTCTATGATTACTGCCGAAAGAAGCTCATGAAAAATATTTTGGCACGAACACTCATGGGGATTAAGGCCAGACCTCATTAGTTTTTAACGTAAATCGGCCCACTATTGGCACTCTGGTGGCCGAAAAACATACAAAAATCAGCTAAAATTTAGGTTTCCGGGCGCTAATGTGAAAAGTTTTTGACCAATCAACTTCTAACCTGGCACTAACACTCATGGGGGTTAGGGGCCAGACCTGATTAATTTTTTAAGAAAATCGGCACATTATCTCATGACTAATGAACTTTTAACTTTACAATTGCATTTATGGGCATGGTATGCAGAACTGATTAACTTTTTGAGGAAATTGGCCATTTTTGGAACTGATTCGTTTCTCAGGAAAAATCGTGGCAGCTACCAAATCCCTCCGATTTGCACTTGTTGTAATATCTGGAAAAGTGTGGTTTCAGGGGGGATATGCCCTGAAAAAATCTGAGAATTTTTCACTCGAAGTTGTGGATTGCGTTAGCGAGACACAACTTCAAGTGGGTGAAAATTCCTATTGAATAACTTGGCGGTGGAAGGGTTAGGTTGGGTGTTTTATTCTTTCGGATGAATTGTGTGAGTGCGCTATGCTAAACGTTATAATTATTTATGTTCACAGGCTCGTGTTGATGATGACCTGGTTATCTATGAGGCGTTTACCTTCTCGTCCGGTGTAGATAAACATTTACAAATTAGATTCCGCAGACATACACATGGCTTAATTCTACGACAAAGAAAGCTTGGTAAGATGAGCAAAAAAGAGCAACAGGAGGCAGAAGCGGCAGCATCTAAACGTGTGTGTCACCTGCGACCGTTCACCGATATATCTGGCTATTCTGGTGTAAGTACAGACAGAAAAAGCTGACCATCAATTAGTCCTCTGTGGCACATGGCATCACCATCATGCCCTGCATTGGAAACAATCATGTTAAAATGATTATAATTTCACTAGATTCACTAGTTTCACTAGATAGTTATGTTATGTATCATGTTCCATAAAATATTAAAATTATGTTCTATTGATTGAAATATCATACATGATGCAAGTATCTGTATATAAACTAAAGTGCATTGACTTGAAAGCCATTTTATTTTTGTTATTGACAGAATTTTTTAATTAAAAAAGGTAATTTACAAGTTGTATGTGCTCCTTTCTTGTATATATTATTATTTTCTAGCCTGTGGATAACACTGAAAAAACTGTTTCAGAGGCAGCATGTATACATACTTATTAAACTGCTAAGCGCGACTATAGTCGTTATTCGCCATTAAAATCATAGTTATTGTGACATAAACGTGTGTTTAAACATCAAGATTTGAAAATGTTTGATCTCATGTTGGATGTCCAATTTGACAAATATGAGTAATTTTCACTCACTTGGCAGTTGTGGGTCGCGGTAGCGACACACAACCTCAAGTGGGTGAAAATTTAAATTATTTAATTTAGCGGCTCAAGGGATTATAATAATAGCGATGTTATTGCAGGTATTTATTTGTGGACATTATCCCCATTGGCTTTTTATGAGTTATCGTGGTTGTCTCCGTATACATCCCATGGGAATAGATGGCAATATTACCTGCTTCGCTCCATTTCATAATGTCAACTGTCCACGTGGATTTCTATATTTCAATAAAACTGTGAGTTTTAAAACTTATATTCTACATTTCAAATGTATAATTGTGCAATCATACAACCTATATAAAATTGAGGGGTCTATTTCTGATCATAGTTTTTTAAATAAACCATTTGGTGTCATTTTAACCATTTAAGTTTTGCTTTATTTTATTTTTTATTTTAGTTTAGACAGTTATAAAATTTATATATTTGAATTAATGTACTTGCCAGTGTAAACTTTTTATGTATGTATAGTCTAAAGGAATATATCTTTACGGTCTGTATATATAGTCTAGAAGGGTATATCAACGCACTAAGCCTCTATTCATAGAGTCCAGAGTGAAGGATATATCACCGCGGCCTGTATATATCGTTCAGAAGCCCTATAGTCCAGAGGTGTATGAGCGCGGCCTGTATAATTTTGTCCACAGTGTATATATAATCCAGAGGGCTATCTATATTTGTGTAAATGGTTTACTTTTCAGGGAGAGTTGAGAATTTCTGTTTTGCCTACACATTTATCATATGATGCATGTTGGCCTGTGAGGAAAGTTCCTCTTCGCTGTACACCACATTTTGTGATCTACCACAGTGAGAGCAAGGTATGGTGCATTTAGAGGCTCACATCTACGAGTTGTTGATCCTTATCCTTTAAGTTGAATGACCCAACATCTTCAAGTGGGTGAAAATTTTAAAAGATATTTTGGCTGTAGGAAGGGTTAATGTTGGTCTATAGAAGAATTATTTTAATTCTCATTTTTACCTAAATTACCCACATATTAACCCCTACAGCGCGAGGATCGACTTTAGTCGTCAGAATCTGACGTCTGTAGACGTAAAGTCAATCCCTGCGCTGTAAGAGTAAAAAGTATTTGTAATGTATCGGGAAGAGCTAACTAAGACATTTATGATGATTTCAAATTGAAAAAAACCCTTTCATTCCATGGTTTAAGCAAAAAGAATTCAAGGGTTAACAGCCTATCAATATATTTTTTTTAATGATAAATCAATTCTATAGTTTTCTTGCTTCAAATTTTTATTACTCTCACATATTTTGATGCCTTGTATAAGAAGGGTTTGGACATTTTTAATTTTCTTTTTTGAGAAAATATTTCTAAAGTGAATAATCTTTCCCAAAAGCAAACTAAAAATATTGTTTGAAAAATGATACCTCTTTCATCAGCTGATTGACAAGTGGGGTTGCATTTTTGTTTTCTGATTATGAATGTTGAATTTATCGTCTGCTATTATTTTTCAGTCATTTGATGCTGGAATTGCTAACACAATTTCAAGCATTAAATGACAAAAAGTAATACTGGCATTTAAGCAGGGTGCTGGGTATCCACTGTCAAAGCAGCAGTGTGTCTTGTAAATTTGCTCTCCTGCGGTTTAGAGTCTAAAGCGGACTATGCACTAAAAAGTATATGTGGTCTTAGCAAGTCAAGCATTAATTGAGTAATTGCTGTTTAACTTGCAGACATACAGTGTGGTGACAAGTACATATTCTCCGACCAAACAAGTTGTCAGATTGTGTGGGGAAGGTGACAAGGAAATAGAAGTCGTGGAGAGAGGTAGCTATTTTTTATACATGCACTTTCCCAGATTTTCTTCATATTGATGGTTAAGTGTCAAAACAGACACTATCCTCAATACATGTACCAGGAACATTGGTTGTTTTGATGCTTCACCATCGAAATGTGAAAAGTACATATGATGGTCAAGATGGTTGTTCTGGCATCAAGAATAAATTGCTCTTTTCCATATTTGTGATTTTTACACATTTACGTAATGACAATAGACGACCATTGCATCATTTATGTCTTTAAACCCTTAACCATTCTGCTGCTGTGACCGTATACACACAGGTTGAAGCTAGTTTCAAACCAAATAAAATGATACTGAAATTTATAAAATAGTTGCTGAGAGATGTTCGGCTAATCAAATAATGAAACTTGGGATATATGTCTATTTCTAATATAAAGAAATATTTTTCAAGCTGGAAATCTCAGTCTAATTAATGAAAAATACTAGCAAACAGTTCAGCAGCACAAATGTGAAAGTGCTAATCTAAGCCGTTTTGAGCCTTTTTGTTTGTCCTTCAAATGAGATAATTTGAAGGAGAAATGAGCATTAAATTTGTAAAATTTACAAATTTTGATTTAACCCTTAAAGCGCTGAAATAATTTTGTAAAAAATCCTGGAGGCCAAAGGGTTTATTTCAATTTTAAATCATCATAAATGGCTTAGTTAGCTCTTTCCGATTCATTTGAATACCTATGGTACGGGTCTGCGGTCATTAGAAATATGTTTACTCTTACAGTGTGGGGATCTGACATCTTCAGATGTCAGATTCTGATGACTTAAGTTGATCCCCGCGCTGTAAGGGTTAAACTGCATAGATCTTAATCATTTTTACCCGCTTGAATCTGTTGGTCGCAGTAGCAAGATACAACTTCAAGTGGGTGATTTCAAATTCAAATTCTATATCTTAGTGCTTTAACCCTCAAGGCGCTAAATTAACTTGTAAAAAAAACACAGGGTTTTTTTCAATTTGAAATTATCATAAATGTCTTTGTTAGCTCTTTCTGATTCATCTGAATAGCTATGTTATGGGTCTAATGGCATTAGAAATATTTTTAATTTTACAGTGTGGGTATCCATTTAGTCGTCAGTCGTCAGAATCTGACGTCTATAGATCTGACGTTTACAGTAGTCAGATTCTGTATGCTAAAGTTGATCACCGCACTGTAAGGGTTAAGCTGCATGGATATAAATCATTTTTACCTGATTTAAGCTGTGGGTCACAGTAGCGAGACACAATTTCAAGTTGGTACACATTTAAATTCTATAACTTAGTGGTTCAAGGTTTATAGTACTGTACAGTCTTATCGGCAGCCGACCTCCTATGAATGAGCACTTGACCATTCCCCAACATGACATTTCATATAAAATGAACCTCCCATGAGCGTGATGTGCGGCACCCGTTTTGAAAGGCCACCCTCACTGTTTTACTGTATTTTAAGTATGGGGCTCATTTTTTTTATCAATTTGATATCAGTTTGAAACTGCTTGACACACCGATTTTAAAAATTCTACACTCATTGTTCATGTAGCTGTAGAGCACAACTCTTAGTTCTACAACTCGAGGATCGACTTTGGATATCAGAATTTGGCATCTATATACGTCATATTCTGACGTCTAAAATTGAATCCCACAACAGTAAAATATTTATAATGATTGTGGACCCATAACATAGGTATTCAAATGAATCAGAAAGAGCTATGTAAGACCCTTATTGTGATTCTGGGTTGAAAAAACCCTCCGGTCTCTTTGCTTTCTATAAAAATATTTTAGCGCTTTAACCCCTACAGCGCGGGGATAGAATCTGACTGTCTGTAGACCTCAGATTCTGACGCCTAAAGTCAATCCTCGCACTGTAAGAATTAAAATGTTTCTAATGGTGGTAGACCCATAACATAGATATTCAAATGAATCGGAAAGAGATAACAAAGACATTTATAATGATTTCGAATTGAATAAAACCCTTTGATCTCCATGGTTTTTATAAAATATTCAGTAAGGTTAAGGGTTAACACATGATAATTTTTGAGGTTGAGTAATACTTAGGGTTCCCACGGGTGGTTGATATCTTGAAAGTGCCTGAATTGTACAAAAATTATTCAAGGCCGTGAAAGTGCTTGAAAAAGGGGTTATTTAGTAAAAAAATGCTTGAAAGGCTCTGGATTCTGACAACGGATCCGCATTGGAAAACACGACAATGATATGTATTATTATCTATGTATTATTTTTTGGTATCACTAAAATCATTATGTACTCATGTTAATCTTTAAAGCGCTAAATTAAATAATTTAAATTTTCACCCACTTGAAGTTGTGTCTCGCTACCGCGACCCACAACTTCAAGTGGGGGAAAATTACAAATATTTAAATAATTTGAGACAAACATTTGCAAGTTTTGATGCTTAAACACACAGGTTTATTTCATTTCTAATAATTGGGATTTACCATGCTAATGAAATATATTTGACCCTTACAGTGCGGGGATCGATGTAGTTGACAGAGTTGTGTAGACGTCTTATTTTGACGACTAAAGTCGATCCCTGCACTACATGTAAGAGTAAAAATATTTCTAATGGTCGTAGACCCATAACATAGGTATTCAAATGAATCAGAAAAAGCTAACTAAGACATTTATGATGATTTCAAATTTAAAAAACCCCATTTGGTTGCGATGTTTTTTTACAAATTAATTCAGCGCTTTGAGGGTTTAGCAGTGCAAGGGTTAATGATGCTTTCGCTGTTTGAATTGGTCCTTAAAAACTGTACTTGAAATCCTTGCAAGTCCTTGAATTTTGTCATTGGTGAGATGTACAAACCCTGTATACATCACCCTCTTTGGATATGAAAGGGTGTATCTGCCACTTTACAAAGTGGCAGATACACCTTTCATATCCCAGGGGATGACATGTACTTCAACATCACCAGTCATTAATCACAGTTTCTTTCTAGATGACAGATTCATACATTCCATGCTGGAAAAATTCAACATACAGCTGTTTTCACCAGTGAGCTGGGAGCCCATCCCTAACACAAGGTATGTTATTTATACTTCCTGGATCATCTGAATTATTTTGATGGAATTGACGATATGTCTTTGCAATTCACCTATGTGTATGAACCTATATTTACTGACCTGCTCTTCCAAATATTAAGTGAGTTAAGTTTATCATTGCTTTACTTATTGAGTGGGTACCTATTTTTTTACTTCTGTGCCGCACTGTGCCAGATGTCATTGGTCTAAAGAAAATGTGCGGTCGTGCTAGAGAGCTAGACTTTTACTGTAAAGCAAAATATGTGGTTTCAAGGAGAGATGTGACCTGCAAATAAAATTCAGAATGGTTCACTTTCGGACATGATTTACTTTAATATGTTTGGTATCTGCAAACTGTGCATATAGCTAGGCCATTACTTTAAAACAAAATGTGAGACTTCAGGAAATAGAAGGATGCACCCTGAAAAATTTCTATCACAAGTGTGGGACAGGGGATTATGGTGGCTTTTGGCTTCTTGTTGCAGTTTGTTATGATTTACAGTTTCTATAAAGCTTGCCAAAGAGAATCAGACACAAACACAGGATAGGACTAGTGATGATTTGTTATTGTATTTGTTTTTGCAGGATTGATTTGGATGAGTACGAGCATGTAACATGTATTCGAAATGTGACACTAAAATCACGAGGGACAATGAGTGGTCTGAAAGACTACATCGCTGTCAGCACCAACTACTCCTTCAATGAGGACGTCAGCACAAAAGGAAGGGTAAGTCATTGGTTTAATGCTCAATTGCTCTGTGGTAATTTAAAGTTTTTAACCCTTCCAGCGCATAACCATGATAAATGTTGCGGAAAAATATTCATAATGGCTGGCTGACAGCCATTTTACTTGGTGTTGGTCACTATCTTGGAAACCTCACCTGATAGCTAGAGCATCACTCTAAAATAATATACCTGTTATTATACAAGGTTACCGTGAGACATTTTTCACAGATATGTACAGGGTTGGCAATATTGCCCGGCCCGGGTTTTCCCATCCCCGGAAAACCCGGGAAAACTCGGGCTGGGCAATAATGCTTTTTTAGCCAAAGTGGGCAATAATGGGCAATAATGGGCAATAATAAAAAAATACTAGAATATCACAAAGTGAAAAGTTAAAATAATATTGTCAAAGCAAACAATAATAGGCAATAATATTAGCCAATTGTAAAAGAAAAGTGATAAACGAAAATAAATGACCAAGTGTGGCACTCAAATTAGGCAATAAAGTGTAAATATTTAAATCGGGAAGAAATAACTAAAAACAAAACATTCATTTTATATTTTTTATCATAAGCAAACTTTATTTATAAATATTCATAACTTATTATTCTCATTTCTTTGTTCATTTTATTTATTATAAGCAAATATTTATCTATAAATATTCATAACTTATAATTCTCATTTCATTGTTCATTTCATTTCGTAACACTTAACACCATTTGGGTTCTAAATATGCAATTCGTCAGTTTTAGTGCTATATTTAAATTTTTTGGTATCGATCTACAGTGCCTTTAGTGAAATGTACAAATCTATCGTAAAAAAGGTAATTAATGATATTATTTTACTTGTAAGGGAGGGCTAGTCGAATGTACTAAATGTGTTTTTCATAGATAATTTCAACATTAAATAGTCCCTTGGGCACTGAATACAATAAGTGCCATGCACGACTGCTCGTACCATGAAATCATTTGGGTTCTAAATGTGTAATTCGCTAGTTTTAGTGCTGAATTTAAATATTTGGTATCGATTTACAGTGCCTTTTAGTGAAACTTACAAATAAATATTTAAAAAACCCAAACGGATATTATTTAGACAAGAAAAAACAGTCAGCGATGTACTGCACTAGGTTACGCAATCAGAAAGACGTCGTCTTCGCAGCGTATGGTTACGTAATGTGTAGACGTCTCCAGACGTTAAACTTTCTATTGACAAGAGGTGTGATTGCAGCACGCCTGAAAAACACCTATTTCGGCGGCATTGGGTGAATTGGTGGAACAACGTTAAGTCGATTTTAATTTAATGTATCGTGTCTGTAAGAAAAATAAACCGCCACTGTCCACGATGACCATGTAGCTTTGATCTCAGAAGGCGACATGTGACACGGCAATTAGCGTTTGTGGTCTAGGGTTCGTATTTATATTATTTAAAAGCCTGTCGTTGTGTTCCTCCTTCCCCAGTTTATAACAAATACTGATTTTCTTCTAAATTGAATTTGACAAGACCCGTTATTAGTGGCAGTGTGGGCCTATTACTTTATCTAATTATAAATTATATTTGATAAGAAATTAAATTAGATAAGAAATTATATTAGATATAAAAACAGAGAATACCAGCCTCAAAGGGTTCATCAGCTGCAGTGTGTGTACACATGACAACAACATGTTGTTGAGGTAATTTACGCCATAAACCACTTATATTCCCACCAACAGATTATATCAATTATATATATATAATAAAAATAAAATGACATCGTGATTGATATTAAATAATGATTTTAAATTTAAATAAAGCTAACATAGGGATCAGGGGGTCTGAATTAAAAAAATGTATGAAATGGAGAATATAGGCAGCCGTCCAATATTGCCCATTATTGCCCATTAAAACCCGTATTTATCCATATTGCCCATTATTGCCCGGGTGGGCCGGGTAATATTAATATTACCCGGGTTTTTGCCAACCCTGGATATGTACAATTCTGACTGATGCCCATTTTCTTCTATATTGCTCATGTCTCAGAACCTTGCATTATAGGTAAAGTATTAGTATTAACCTGTTGACTTCTAGATTAAATTACACTCACTAAATTATACTTGTGCAATCAATCACAAACATATTCACGACTGGTCCTCGGGGAGCAGTCACAAATCTATATCTTGTACTGGTCCCCAGCGGGTTAACCCTTAGTGCGATATATTCAATAATTTAGGTTTTCACTCACTTTAAAGTTGTGTCTGGCTACTGTGATATTTGTTTAATTTGAGACCTAACATTTGCAAATCTTGGATGTTTGAACGCTCATTCCATTCCCAATAACTGATTTGATTGGCTAATAAAACAAATTAAAAAGGACTATAGTCATGCTCTGCACTTTAACCCTTTAACCGCCAAATTATTCAATCGGAATTTTCACCCACTTGAAGTTGTGTCTCGCTGACGTGATCCACAACTTCAAGTGAGTGATAACTATTCAGGTTTGACAAAATGGAGGTCAACTATCTTTAACAAGTTTAAAAGGTGGTACTTAATGTGCTAATAAAAAAATGAAAACCCGAATATATGCGGCACCGGCGGTTAAAGGGTTAAGGGTTACATAGACTGTCCTGTGTTATATATACATTGTAATGTCTTACACAATGCTAACCCATGACAAAAAACTTGTTTACATTAAATCTATAATGGCTGACTGATGGTAAGAGAGGGCCTGTTTCATTTTCGTTTATAACAACTCCCTTCGAGTTGGTACTATTCTTGTGATGCAGGGAAATAATGAGTCTTTTATTTATAGGTGATAATTTACGATGTTGTGGATGTTGTGCCTGAACCCGGACAGCCACTTACTAAAAATAGAATGAAGGTAAGTAGTACATATTTATGTAGTACAACAAGTAACACATTCTGTTAGATTAACCCTTAAAACCCTGATGTCGATTACAGTAGATATCTTGTTTTTTTACTATCACCTGTATAATCAGTTGTTAAAAGTAAAATATGCTTTCAATCTTGAAACACTGATTTATGGTGGGAATTTAATTTACCAAATAACATAAATTTTCTGTCACTTGAAGTTGTGTGTCGCTGTAGCGAGACACAACTTCAAGTTACTGAAAATTTAAATTGAATATCTGAGTGCTCTAGGGGTTAATCTTCCCATTGAGAAATGCCATGAAATTAAACTTTGCATTAAGAAATGCCATCAAGCAATGCAAAAAAATTATGTCAAGCAGTCATTGCGAGATAAAATTTATCTTTCTCAAGTGTTAAATCACAATACTTTACTGGCAATTCACAATTGTATTACATGTTTATTTACAACAACTTCGAACTCAACTTTTAAATAATTTTCAAGTTCATAAGAATTCTCTTTAGGTTTCAAAAAATTTCAAAATCAGTGATGTTATTAAAAAAAATTTTTCACATGAATGTGATGAAGATTTTGTTTATCATATCTTACAAGGTTGAATACGACAAGGAGCAGAAGGGTCCAGTTTCAGCGTTGGATGCTGTTAGTGGATTTCTCATCACAGCTATTGGACAGAAGGTAAATATGATGAATTTATTTTTTAATGCATCGCTTTAAGGGTTAAGGCACTCCCCAAGCTTGTGTGTGTTCTCATTTTGTGTATTACTCCTCGCACAGATTTACATCTGGCAGCTGACGGATCAGGATCTTGTCGGAGTGGCTTTTATAGACACACAGGTTTACATTCACAGCATCATCACCATCAAGAACATGATCCTCATTGCCGACATCTTCAAGAGTGTCACCCTGCTGAGATACCAAGACGATATGAAGGTGCTCTCTCTCGTCAGCCGGGTATGTTAACACACATAGGGTGCTCTCTCTTGTTAGCTGGGTATGTTAACCCTTAGAGTACTGATGTCGGCTACAGTAGACATTCTCTGTTTTTTCAGCACCTGTATAGCCCCTGATAATCAGTTGTTAAAAATAAAATATGCTTTTAATTTTGAAACACTGTATATATATGGACTTAAATTTCACAAATAACACAAATTTTCAGTCACTTGAAGTTGTGTGTCGCGGTAGCGAGACACAACTTCAAGTGACTGAAAATTTAAGTTGAATAGCTCAGTGATCTAAGGGTTAACACACGTATGTAAGGTGTCTCTCGCATCAGCCGGGTATGTTACACATGTGAAGTGCTCTCTCCTATCAGCCAGGTATGATTCTTTTATTGGTAATGAAATTTGTATTCAAATGGTCTAAGATTTAAAAATAAGTAATTTTTACCCAGTTGAAATTCAGGTGGATTAAGTTAATTCTAACAATTTAACCCTTATCATGCTGAATTATTCGTGTCTATTTTTTTCTATTTTGTCTATTTGAAACTGGATTTGCTAGCGTAATTTCCATCATCAAGTGACGAAAATTTTTTTTATGAAAAATAGACCTTTCGATTATTGAATTATTGGATGAACTAAGCATCCACAAAATATTATTTAATAAAATCAAGTAATGTTCCTATTATGTGAAACATGATTTAAACCGTATAGCATGACAAGCGTTATTATCATTAGCTTTCTCTCAGTATTAATAGAGAATGGATGACAATAATTGATCTTTTTTTTCAGGATATGAAGCTATTAGAAGTTTATGGTATATCTTTTCTAGTGGACAGTACTAATCTCTGTTTCCTCGGTGAGTCTTTATCTGTATTTTCATGTTTTTTATCTTCGGTTAGAAACTGCGGTTACTACTGGCAATATATATATATATTAATTCTGTTTCTTATATTCTGTAAAATGTATTTAGTACTATTGCTTGTTCGACTTGTTCCCTTTGAGACCAGTATATTGTTGATAAATTCTCCAGGATGGCGATGCGCTTCCCGCCGCACACAACATAAGCGTTTTTGACTACAGTGCCTTGACCTCTTTGAATTTGTTTTCTATTTAGTACATAGGTAGGGATGGCGGATTTCTCGAAATATGAAATTTTGGTACTGGCCTCATTCGGCGGCAATTTTTCAAGATGGTGCCCCACTTTCCTTTGTGAGCAATTGCTAGGCTGAACCGTTCACCCTAATTTGGAAGTTGTTAGAAGCAATTAATAACCCATACTACCGGTACTATGTTCGAGGTCCTAATCAAAAGTGGAGACATGTATATTTGCACTTCAACACAAATGTAGTATTTATATATTCTGTAAAATGTATCCTTACTATTTCTTCTACAGTTCTGAGTATTTATTCTCTAGTATTATATATTTGGATTTTTTATAAAATGAATAATTATAAATAATAATGTTTTTATTTTAGTTTGTGACAAGAATCAGAATTTTTTGGTGTATTCCTACCAACCAGAAGGTAAGTCTATGTGTGTTGTTGAGTCGTGTTAAGCAAATATTTAAGAAAATAAATACATATCTTTTTGTCTGTAAGTTTGTATTTGTTGTTTGAAAATACCACAATAACTAGTTTAGGTGACTGAAGATGTAAACATACTAGTATAGGTTTCTCTTCTTTGGTCATAGAGACAACAGTTTGTGTACATGCACTAGTCCATAGTATTTTGCACTATGTCATTAGAATAATCACATCTGTAACAATCTATCAAAGTCAGAATTTGGAACTGATTGTATGTGTACTGTTAAAATCCTGAAATAGCCTTAGCGTGGATGAACTATTTCTTTATCTCCGCGGAAGGTCACAATCTGTAGTCATCAGCAGCACCAAATCAGAGCCTGCTGATCTCCAGGGTTCCTCAGGGATCAATCCTGGGGCCCATAGTTTTTACAATTTACACATCACCAATTGGAGCTATTCCTAAGCTTCATAATCTTGAAATACACCTCTACACGGATGACACGCACACATATCTACTTAAATACTAGGGACATTCGATAACAAGCAGAAGAATTTTGAGCCATCCAGCCAGGTGTCTCTGAAATCCGACTATGAATGGCAGAAAACTGCAATTAGACGATCAAAAAACATAATTTTTTAATTACAATATATATGCTGATCCAGCTGGTACAATATCAATGTGATCCGGCAATTATGGGTGTAACCTTGTTTTTCCTGATAAAAGTTTGTTTCTTTTTTGATTGTGCATGGATAGCACCCCTTAATAACATATGAGCTGATGTAGAGCAATCATTCTTGAGGGATTTTTTTAGAATGAAAAATTCAAAATGGCTGCCGTAAAATTAATATAACTTTCTCAATAGTTGAAATAGTAGCTTGATTTTTTCACCAAACAATATATTTTTGTTATCAAGTAATACAATAAAATAAACCATGCTTTCCTTTGGCATCATCATCATGCTTAAAATGATATATTAAAACCCAGATGACAGATATCACAGCAGTGCGGATTGCATAGTTGCACACCTAATCATTACGCATTTAGTACACATCACCCATAAACTGATAAACCTAACATTTTACATGATCTTTATATAACCTTCACATTTATTTAGGGCGGTATCTGTGCACTAAAGCAAGCTGCTGCTACATGCTGCTGCATAATTGTAATTTGGCTTGTTCAATTGAGCCTTGAGGAAAGGGGGGGGGTGTAATAAGGGCAAACATGTGGGTATTACCCCTCCCAAATACCAGCAATGTCCTAAATTTTCTAAAAATGTGTGTTGAAATGATACGCGATCAAGAATGTGTCACCATCAGTCCTTTCTAATAAATGACTGCACCACTAAGCAGCTTGAAATTGATAAAAAGTGGAGTTTTACGGTCGAACAAGTGACAATATTCGTCAGGCTTATGAGGAAGTTGTGGCATGCTATGACATCGCTGATAAAGTAACAACTATAATAACAGAGAAGGCTGCCAATATGATCAAAGCATTTGATTCCCCCCTACCAGGGTATGAGGCAGATGAATAAATATCTGAAAGTGATTCTGATGATGAGGATTATATGGACTCGGAGGATTACACAACTGAATTTGAACAATTACCCAGTCAGGGTGCTTGTTATGCCCACACACTTCAATTAGTTGTGAAGGATGGTTTAAAAGATGCTGGTCAACACCTGTAACGATTTATATCTAAAGCATCAAACTTGGTATCACATGTCGGACGATCACTACATGCTACAGATATACTTGAGGGTGAGAAAAAGTTACAGCCTGCAAATATAACTCAGTGGAATTTTCAAATTGATGATTAAATCAGTCTTAAACATACCCGAAGAAAAGCTGAACCAACTGGACACAGTTTAATTAACATCATATGAAAGAAAGATTCAACAAGAATTGTGTGTTATACTAGCTTCTTTCGAGCACGCCACACAGTTGGTGCAAAAAGAGAACAATGTGTCAGCTAGTTTAACACTCCCTGTTACCCATGGCCTTATCCATAAACTTGATCAGATATCAGCTACGTACAATAACAAAATGGTTACCACCCTTAAGCAATCCACACAGAAGCGACTGGGCCATTATCAGCAAGACAACAACTACGTAACAGCAGCGGCTCTTGACCCCCGATTTAAGCTTTGCTGGAGCCATCTTAGCTCCGAACTGACACAAGCCAAATCTGTTCTCTTGCACCAGGCATCCAGTGTGTCAATGGATAATCCCGATAATAACTAAGATGAGCCTGCATGTAAAAAAAGAAAACAAAGTGACGACAGAGACAGCGACTTGTTCAGTTTCATGCATTTAGCTGAGACATGTGTTAACATGGAAACAAATCCATTGGACTATTGATATACTTTTTTTGTGTTTTAAATATATGCCCACACGATTTTATTAGGCCTATATTATATACTGTAGTTTTCATTTTCATTCCTGGGCCGAAGGGGTATTGTTGTGCCCTTCATGCGCCGCCACCCACTGTCTCCGCTGCTAGTTTTGGCTACTCCTTCTTTTTTTATTTCACAATAATTCTTTAAAACCTGTTATATCTAGGTTTTAGGGGTCTGCGGGTCTATTGGCAGTGTCCGTTTTTATGTGGTACCGACAACAAGGCCATCTTGATTTCATCAATTTGAATAAGTCATTCTTTTTTTCAGTTAAATGCCTTGAAACCTGGTATGACACTGGTAGTTTATTAGACTAAATGCATTACAAAGTGCCTATTAGACTGCAGTAAATATACATAAATATAATGTGGCGTGTTTTGTCTTATGGAGGCGACATCACTCTAATCTTAACTTTTTCCAAATACATTTCTAATTGTTTAAAATGCATTTGTTATTAGTTGTATGTATATATATATATGTTTCGTGGTCTGCAAGTCTATCGGCGTTGCCTGTTTCCATGTGCGACTGAAAACGAAGCTGTGGCGGTCCGGCTCAGTTAAATACAAACAATATCAATCATACCATATATAAGAGAAAATGTGAATGTGGCATTACTGTGTGTGTGTGTGTATGCCTCTTCAAACAACAGTTTTAGCTTCTAGAACACTGATCAGCTGATGTCTACCATAGTGGTGTTTATGCGTTGACTTTTGTCATGTGGTTCATCTCGTGTCTCATTGTTATGATATATTATATATGTACTTACTTCATCTGGTACCTCATTGCGTGTCTCTCTACCGCGATTCACAGCTTCAAGTGATTGCAAATTACAATGAAACACCAGATGAAAACCACACATACAATATCTCAATGTAATGAAACACCAGATGAAAACCACACATACAATATCTCAATGTAATGAAACACCAGATGAAAACCACACTTACAATATCTCAGCACAATGAAACCAGATGAAAACCACACATACAATATCTCAACGTAATGATAACACTAGATAAATACTACACATTATCATACAGTATCTCAAGGAATTGAGGCACCAGATCAACCACACATAAAATAGAATAATTTTGATGCGAAGCATAGTTAAAATTATGTTTTAATAGAACTCAGAACTCAGAATCATTTATTCGCCTCTTTACAAATATAGTCTGTTAATCATATAAAAATTATTAATAATGTTATTGGCATGGAGACTTGCATTAAGATCAAGATTTTGATCGCTATCATGCAAGCCACCATAATTAGTTACCAAAAATCAACAAAAAGCTGTGCCGAAATAGTAACAACATTAAGTGGGTTTCTAAACTCAATATTTATATAATATTTTTTAGAAAATATTCCAATCAACAGAATTTCTCTAGAAAGAAACACAACTTCAGCAGCTGACGTACTCGTAGCAATTGGCACCGTCCTAAGCCGACGCCCAAGTGGCCGAAACATCTCTGGTGAAACCTCCTGGATCATCAATCTCGGCCAACTGCAGAACTTTAGATAGCGATGATCAACCGTCTGCTTCGCTGCTGGCTTGAAAGGAATGACTGTAGTACGAAGAAGCTGCCCATTCTCTGCCGCAGTTTTCTGTAAATACTCCTCTGCATTGGAAATAGGGCATAATTCAGCCGAACCCTGTCGTGATATTACCACGCCATGTCAAAGGTGACACACGCGGTCTATCTGCTTTGCACCAAAAGACAGATGGAAGCACTAAGAATCCGCTGACTTGTAGATATCTGTGTCAGCCGTGTCAGCCGTGTCTCCCTAATTTCTTCAATATTTTTTCCACCACACTGAGTTCAAGAACCATTTTCAAGATAAGACGTTGCTGTAACGTTGTCCATGTAGAGAGCAATCGTCTTCATTATCATATGACGTGTAAAGCAGTGAACTGGTATAAGCTCCAGGTGATTGATATGTAACCTGGACTCCTGTTGACCACCGGCCTTTCGCAGACCTGGATCCTAGCGTGCTACCCCATCCGCTTGGAAGCATATGTAGGCATTGCTTCTGACGGGGATCTTCACTCCCTCCTGAGGAAGAGTTGACCACCACTGTACCGATACCTTGGCTTCGTTGTTTTAGGGGAAGTTGTCCGAATGCAAACCTTTTATCATCGCCATCTGCAGAGCAGAGCTCGTCCTAATGGCTCGTCCCAGCTCTTCTGGCAAAAAATTCTTCTCGAAAACGCCTGATTAAGGGTAGGGCTCCTCAGCAAGCTTAATCCGAACCTATTCAAACCTGAGATTTTCTTCTGAAATCCAATTGAAGACCTAGATAGTCGAATCTCTGTCTGGGTGTAAGGTGACATTTCTTGGGGTTTCTCTGAAAACCAGACTGGTCCAGAATATCCAGAACCATGTTGGTATGTCTGCACAACTCCTGCCTTCTGCGCGCCAGAACGAGGAAGTAGGCGAGGTAAGCAATAAGTCTGATTCCTCTTGCCCCACACGGCGTCGCAATTGGCAATTGGTTAATCTTGTAAAAATCCTGGGGGCAGAGCTGAGTCCGAAAGGAAACCGACGGAACTGAAACCTCTTTCCCGTCCTTCAAAAACGTAGGAACCTTCTGTGATTTTTTTTCCAAAGGCACATGAAGGTAAGCATCCTTCTAGTCTATTGTGGAGGCCCAGTCTCCTCTTCAGATAATCTGAGAGACGTATTTGATGGTAGACATCCTGAACGTCTTCTTATTTATATAACAGTTCAGCCCTCTGAGATTGATCACTGGTCTGAGACCACTGTCCGTCTTTTTACCAGGTACAGATTCGAGTAAAATATCTGGTTCCGGTCTCTGACTGGCTCTATGGCTCCCTTCACAAGCAAAGAATCCACTTCTTCCTGAATGAACCTCCTTGTTTCGCCCTTTAGCTTCTGTACTAGAGGTTTTACTGGTAGAGACACTGGCAGTCGAGCCAAAAATTCCAGTCTCTGCCCCAGTACCACCCCCTGGACAAAAAGAGTCCTGTAGTCTACGTTTGTGTCCCACCATTGCTCTTTCTCTTCCAGTCGTCAGAGAAAGTCATGAGTGCCTCGAGAACGAGCGCCCACTTCTGTGGCCTCTACTGCCATGCTGATTTGCTCTAGAACCACGGGAGCTCTCACAAGCTTCCGTGACGAGATGGCTGATAGGAAGACCTTATAGTGTGGCTCTGAGAAAGTGTATTCCTGCGCACTGGGGAACCACTCCTGTCTCGCCTTGGAGATCTAGATAGCGTTAGACTTCAAAGCTGAAGCTAGCAGATCCTGCTGACGTCAACACTGGCATCAACAGCTGGTTGCAGTGACGATTCAACCAGCGAATCGAATCTCGTTCCTCTCTGTGAGCCTCGCGCATCCTTCGTGGGCCCATCCTCCATCTCCTCGAAAGCTCCTCTCAGATGGTTCGAGGCACGTTCAATGTCTTCCAAACCTGTAGGAAGGTGTTGGCAACCAGACATATCATCTGCCAGCTATTGCTTAGTGGACATCTGAACTCCGGGTCGGGGAAGGACTTCGCCACAGGGTCCCTCGAATAAAGTCTTTCCACAACATCAACCTTCACGGACTCCATGGTCCCGCCGCCTCTCACCTGGCGCCACAAGGCCAGTGATCTGCTGGTAGGTGTGACCACCGCCCTGTTTCTAAACACCCCAATCCTGTCCAGAGAACACCATTCCAAACCGTCTCTACCCTGGAAAGGGTTTTACTCTTCACGCTCGTCCTCCACAAGCAAGCCAGTGTACGACACCTACTGATTATCAGATCCTTCAAAAGGAGCAGCTATGTATGGTTGGTGGCTTGAGCCCTCGACGACCCCATTGAGACACTAGATAAAAACCACACATACAATATCTCAACGCATTGAGACACCAGATAAAACCACTCATACAATATCTCAACGCCTTGAGACACCAGATAAAAACAACACATACAATATCTCAACGCCTTGAGACACCAGATAAAACACACATATAATATCTCAACGCCTTGATACACCAAATAAAAACCACACATACAATATCTCAACGCCTTGAGACACCAGATAAAAACACACATATAATATCTCAACGCCTTGATTCACCAAATAAAAACCACACAAACAATATCAATATCGCATTGAGCCACCAGATAAAAAAACACACACACAATATCTCTACGCAATTAGACACAAGTGTAAACTTTTTGACATCCATGACTTAAACTAGCTAGAGGTATATATGCTTTCGTTTATGTGGATTTCGTTTATGTGGATTTCGTTAATGTGGAGTTCGCTTATGTGGATTATAAAAAATTGTATAATATTATTAATCATTGAATTACATAATTCATTCATTGGATAAATGATGTTGTATGCAACCATAAGATCTCGCCAAACCATTTTTTCTGTGCAGTGCTTTGCCCATGCTACGTTATTATGAATTGACGGCTCTTCAGAACCTATTGCTTTAGTTTTCATAAGGTCACTGTATGATTGATATCGATGTACAGGCCACCCCAGCAAACACGAAACATTTGTATGGCATTTATGCAATGCTGGACCAACGTCGAAGACGTCGGGCTGACATTGTACAATTGTTTCATCATTGAGTACCATGTTAGTCACGCACTGCATAGATATATCAGGCATATACACATACTCTGGATGCCCTAAGTCATGATTTCAGTAATAAATCGATCCACCATGATTATTAAATTATCTCTGTGTGCTCATTTTGATATATTTTCTGCTATAAAACACATTAAAACTAAAACAGATTTATTGGACTTAACCCTTTCAAGCCTGAAATTACCACTGTCATCTTCATGTGGGTGAAACAATTAAGAACATTGCCATTTATTGGTAAAAGTTTCATGGGTTTTTTCATGGCTATTTTCTTCTAAAACCCCTTAGTTCAGCAAAATTAAATCTGTTTTCAGGTATGTAAAATGATGCTTCAATGTATCGTGAGGGTTCAAAAGGTAAAAGTTTAAACATATGCAAATGTATAATGATAATAAACGCTATATTCTGCCGTAATATCATGTTGCATGCTGGTGTAAATCCTACATATGTAAAAAGCTATTGATCGCAGATACCATGTTGTACTCGTTTTCAATTTGAAATCATCGTAAATGTCTTAGTTAGGTCTTTCTGCTTCATTTGCATACCTATCTTCTGGGTCTACAGACATTATAAATATTTTACTCTTTCAGTGCTTGGACCGATTTGAGACGTCTATGGTCGATCCCCGCGCTGAAAGGGTTAAGACATATCCTTGTGCATTCACCCAATGCAGTTTCAATGTCGGGCCAGCGTCGAAGACGGTGGGCCAACATTGAAACCGCATTGGGTGGATGCCTTGTGTTTGCTGGGTAGGAAACGGCGATGGGGCTCGCTCGGCACCAATTCACATTTCGGGAGAACCCTTCATAAAAACTTCGACTTCACATTCTTCCCGCCGTGAAAGTACTTTTGCAATTACAGTGGGAAACAAAACGAAGGTTTAAGGTATCCAGATACCTTAATAATATCAGATATATTCACGTGTAGTGTAAGACAACTTATCAGTACAATTGTTTTTTGTTGAACGCTTTGCAACCAGTTAGGACAATATTTCTCACAATTCCCACCGCGATCTCACCCTGGCAGGTTGAAACTATGCCAAAGGCAAAATTATCACTGCTACAAATTATATTTACCAGTTTATTGTGAGCGCATTTTAACACAATATCCTGTGTTTGTGCTTTAACAGCGTTTGCTATGTTTGGCATTATGACGTACGCAACTTATATTCCATGGCTCTTTAATCAATCAAAACTAGACTGCAGACACTTTGAAATAATCAGATTTGTTTTCGCTCAGACCTTTCAAGGCTCCTAGCATCACCCCTCTCTGGTCCACATGTCTGGCAGGCACGTGTTGCCAAGGCTAAAGCTTCCATTTACCAGATTGCAGACTTGGCTAGACAACATGTGCCAACCCGAAAAATTTTGAGGGATCATATCACCAAACCAGCCCCCACCCAAGCAAAGCGTTACGGCGCAAACACAGCACACTGCTTCACTCGTGTTATATATAATTGGTGCAGCAGGACGTTATGTTAATTGGAATTTTAAGCATTATTTAGACTAGAGCGACACAATAAGGCTAAAATCATTACAAAATCAGTAATTTTATTTTTGATTTTCAATATAGCCAGATGATGTGAACATGTCCATATACTAGAATTGCGTATTTTTATTTATTTTTGTGTTGCGCATTGACCAGTTAAGCGAGACATAAAGACGAAATTCGCGATTTCTTATTTCGGACATGCATGTCCAAAATAAGAAATACGGGAATTTCGTTTAAATATTTTAAATATTTGTTGTGATCATGTGTTTTGCAGTCCGTGAGAGCCTCGGTGGGCAGCGCCTGCTTTTGAGAGCTGATTTCTGTCTGGGCAGTCACGTCAACACGTTGTTCAGAATCCGCAGTCGACTCTCTGACCCCTCTACTGACGCGATATGTCAAGGTCCACTCGAGAGAAAACACGTCACTTATTATGGTAGGTGTCATAGATTGCATAATGGATACTTGCGTGTTTTTTTACCCACTTGAAGTTGTGTCTCGCTACCGCGAGCCACAACTTCAAGTGGGTGAAAAAAATTGTGTAACTTGTGTAAATTGTGTAATTGTAATTGTGTAATTGTGTAAATAAGTCATGAGGACAGAACTGTCACTAGTGTGAACATTTTTTGATAAATTGCTCACGTGATTATCACCTAATGCGGGTGATTATTATATATCCCAGCAAACACAAAACATTTGTATAACATTTATATAATGTTGGACCAACGTCGAAGACCACGTTGTATAAATTTTATGCAAATGTTGTGTGTTTACTGGGATTGTTTATTCTGTAGAGATATGTTTTATTACATGTATATGTAATGATTGCTGATAAATATTATTGCCGATAATAAATGATGATTTTTAAATTATTATATAAATAATGATTGTGATAACATACACAGAGATAAATGTCTGTACTTGAACTTTTTTACGATTTTTTTTTATTCCCCATTGCATTTATATACTAACATGAGGTTTATTTTCTGTGAAAATTTCAAATTTTTTATCAGCGAAATATAATCACTTGATGTTCCATTTGTGTTTGAAGCATCCTTGGATGGAAGTATCGGTTACCTATTACCTATAGCTGAAAAAATATACAGACGCCTTCTTATGTTACAAAACTGTCTGACCGTCCATTTACAACACCTTGCCGGATTAAACCCAAAATCATTTAGGTAAGAATTGACTTGTGTCTGTTATTTTACCCCTAAATCGACAGTGTTACGTATTTGCACCATGTGAAAACATTGTATTGAATAACTGTCTGGAAAATAAAATACCAGGTACTACATCGTTTCCTTGGATATGAAAGGGTGTATCTGCCACTTCCCAAAGTGGCAGATACACCCTTTCATATCCAAGGGGACTACATGTATTCGTCATTATTAGAATGTTTGGAGCTTTATTTAAAGCAGCCCCTTGGGATGACATCAATTTTCGTTTTTAGTTCCGTACTGAAGTAGTGTATCCCACGGATCATGTTTTTATTTTTTTCAGAATTTTCATATTTTTACAAATATTTTTAATCAACATTTCTATGAAACCAGAAGTAACCCAAACAAACTATTTGTATACCTGAAGGACGATTGAATGTTTTCACAGCATTGGGCCACATGATGATGGCATCCGCCCAGCGTTGGGTAGACAATCAGTGCTGCAGGTGTGTCCTCCCGTGTCCTGACTATGGGACACCAATTAGCGGGAGTGGTTTGATCTTACCGTCTGATACGTGGGAATATGTGATCTAAAGTGCTGAACATTGCTGACTTGTTTTGTTTACATGGCAGTATACGACCTGGAAATACAACTATTTCACTCTTTTTCAGTGCTTTAAAAATGTTTTTTGACTTTTTCGTATTTTCAGTTAAGATCAGTAGGCTATATAGCTTCATATAAATTAAATTTTTAAAATTGACAACATTGAAATTGTCTCATCCCAAGGGGTCCTTTTAACACGTATAGCGCTAAAGTAAATAGTTTAAATTCTCACCAACTTCAAGCTGTACCTCGCTACCGCGACCCACAACTTCAAGTGAGTGAAAAATATCCACATTTGTTAAATTTGACACCACACATTCGCAAATCTTGTTTTAACAATCATTTCATTCCATAACAATGATTTGATCGGCTAATAAAACAATGGCTGTTTAAGCATCAAAATTTTCAAATGTTTGGTCTCAAATTAAAGAAATAACTTGAAGTTGTGGGTCGCGGTAGCGATACTCTTTTTTGGCATCAACGTTTGTTCTGGGGCTGCTTTTCAAATGAATGTAATTTAACACACCTGTTTTTGTTTTCACTCAGACACATCAAGCAGGAGCAGCATTCACTGATGAACCCGCAGAAGAACATACTGGACGGAGATCTGCTGTGGAAATATCTGAATCTCAGTGTGACTGAGAGAACGGATCTAGCCAGACGTATCGGTACCACCAAGGATCAGGTCTGTATTAACCCTTTCACTGCTAAACACCACCATAGCCGTTTTTAATTCGTCTTATCATCCGATCAAATCACTTTATTGGAAATGAGTGGTTAAACATCAACATTTGCAAAGGTTTGATCTCAAATTAAGCAAATATGAATAATTTTCAGCCTCTTGAAGTTGTGTGTCGCTACCGCGATACACAGCTTCAAGTGGGTGAAAATTCAAATTATTTTTTTGAACGCTTTAAGGTTTAAGAATACACATAATAACTACTAGTTGTACACGTACAGGTGTTGAAAACATTGAAAGTGCTTGAATTCTACAAAAATTGTTCAAGGGTTTGAAAATTGAATATGTAGTAAAAGGTACTCGGATGTCCTTGAATTTTCACAAGTGACCCACGTTGGATAGTACCACAGTGATATGTTTTGTTATATATTTAGTATGTTATAATGTAGCTTTGATGTGACCACATTAAATCATTTTGAACTCCTAGTAATGTTGCTTTTGCTGCTTGATTTGGTCCCTGAAAAACGTTCTTGTGGTTACCTGTATATCATATACAACTTCAACCCCTGCAGCTCTGAGGTATTCAATTTAAATTTTCAGTCACTTGAAGTTGTGTCTCGCTACCGCGATCTACAACTTCAAGTGACTGAAAATTACTTGGATTTGTATAATTAAGTCACTAGATATGAGATTCACAAATTGGAAGACATTTGTCTGTTTTAACCCTTTCAAGCCTGAATTTACCATTGTGTCGCAATTCTCGACTTGTAGTGGATGAAGATGACTTGATATAGTTTAAAAATTAATGAAAATTGCCATGTATTGGTAAACCAGTTCCATGGAAATACCCGTTCTAAAACTCTTGGTTGTAGGAAAACTAAGTCTGTTTTCAGGGATGTAAAATGATGCTTTAATGTATCATGAGGGCTCAAAGGGTTAAAAACTGACTTCATATGTTTGAATAAAATCAAAAACTGACTTCATATGTTTGAATAAAATCACAGAAACACAAGTTTAGTTAGCCCTTGTGCTGCTGAATTGTTTTTTTCTATTTTTCATCAAACGATAAAAAATATTTCCTATTCAAGCAAAAATAGACATCTCTAATATTGAATTATTGGATTAAACAAACTGATATTTATATTGCACGAAAACAAACTTGAAGTCGTATATATACGGTTTTAGCAGCACAAGGGTTAGCATTGTCGTCATCAGTGGTGGAGGGGCTAGAGGAGAAGGATTTCCTCCACTTGACTTGTAATTTTTTGTGATGTTACTGTTTCAGGTGATGGAAGATCTGACAGAGATAGATCGTATTACAGCGCATTTCTAACAACAGAGATCAACTGCACCCTGGAAACAGCAACATTATATGATATCGTCTCCTCGGAACTGAAAGGGTGTATCTGCCACCTTGTAAAGTGACAGATGCACCTTTTCGTATCCAACTGTAAAATTTAATGTTATGAAATGCATGTGATTATTTGGACACTGAATTCACAGGTGGTGACCCTTACAGCGCGAGGATCGACTTTAGATGTCACAATCTGACGTCTAAATTCGATCCCGCACTATGAGAGTAAAAACATTTATAATGGCCATAGACCCATAACATAGGTATTCAAATGAACCGGAAAGAACTAAATAATACATTTATGATGATTTCAATTTGAAAAAACCCTTTAGTCTCCATGGTTTAAACAAAAATAATTTAGTGGTGTAATGGTTAACCCCTGCGACGCAAGAATCGACTTTAGTCATCAGAAGCTGACTTCTTTAGACGTCATATTCTGACGTCTAAAGTTAATCTCTGCGCTGTAAGAGTAAACATATTTATATTGGTCGTAAACCCATAACATAGGTATTCAAATGCACCAGAAAGAACTAACTAAGACATTTATGAGTATTTCAAATTGAACAAAACCCTTTAGACTCTATGATTCAAACAATAATAATGCAGCAGTGTCAGGGTTAGAATATGCAAACAGTGTTCATTTAAGTGTGATATGGGGAAATACAACACTTGTCCAATAAATAAGGTATGAGCCTTTATCGTGTTTATGCGAACATTCTATTTATTGGAAATGTGCGGTATTTTCCAATATCGCAGAAAAAATATTTTTTTTTATTATTTTCTCATTCGATCAAGTCACATATTACATAACTGCCATTACCTTGCAGTCCAAGCTACAGTAAGCATGCACTATTATGGGCTGATACCGATATACTTCTCATATTGAAAACCACAGAACAGATTATGAGAATGTAGTCTATTTAGTTATGCTATCCCTCATTGTGTCATTAATGTTGTCAGTCGGTGGCAATGTTTTCAACTATCTCATATCACATAACAAAGTCATAAATGTAACATGAGAGTTTTATATAAAGAATTAAACCTAGTTTATTCAAGGATTACTGTGTTGTGTTGATTCCTTTGTTACATAATTATTTATGACATCTAATATCTGATTGTTATGTCTCCAGGTCGGGCTTTAAGTTACATGTATTTATGTTACATGATTGTATGAGTCAGGCTTTATGTTACACATACTAGTCAGACTTTTCGTTACACATATTATTCAAGCTTATGTTACACGTATTTGTCGGGCTTTAGGTTACATATATCATTCAGGCTTTAGGTTACATGTAGTGGTCCGGCTTTATGTTACATATACTAGTCAGACTTTATGCTACACATATTAGTCAGGCTTATGTTACACATATTAGTCAGGCTTATGCTACACGTATTTGTCGGGCTGTAGGTTACATGTATTAGTCAGACTTATGTTACCGTTATTGGTCAAATACACGTAGTAATCAGGCTTCAGATTACACTTATTAGTCAGACTTTAAGTTATAGTTATTGGTCAGACTTTAAATTACAGGTATTAGTTTTAGGTTACACATATCAGTCAGGCTTTAGGTCACGCGTATTGGTCAGGCTTTAGGCTACGCGTATTGGTCAGGCTTTAGGTTACACGTATTGGTCAGGCTTGGGGTTACAAGTATCATTCAGGCTTTAGATTACACCTATTTGTCTAGTCTTTATGTTATACGTATTGGTCAGTCTTCAGATTAAACGTATTGGCTTTCGTTCTAGATCCCCCACATATTTTCTACTTCAGAGGTTTTTACCATTTTAATGAAAAAAGAAATAAAAGTGAATCATAAATCACCGTATATATATACTGCAAATTTGGTTAAAAAAAAAAATTTTACACACAAATACAGCAAGTATTAATGCAAATATGATTTTTACTTAGTTGTTGAAAATTTAAAGCAAAGTACACGTAACTTACATTTCAGTGATATTATTATACAAGAAACCTGACTATCACTAAACGATGATGTAACGTTGTTCAAACTTGATGATTATAAATATATTTCACAAGAAAAAAATTGAAGTACCAGAGGTGCACTGATTATATTTTTCCACAATAGCTATATTGATTCAAGTCCACCTATTTACGAAAAATCTGATGTCTGGGAAGGTCAATTTATTAAAGTTTCTGATGGAAATACAATTAGTAATATAATTTAGGAAATACATGTACATTTAAGGCTGGGTAATACCCATAGATATACAATAGATAATTATAATACTTTTGTTAACCAATTTGATCAGGTATTGGGAAATTTAATACATTTGATCGTAAAGTCATAATAGGAGGAGAATTTAACCATTTGACTTCCAGGCCGGAGTGCATGCCAGGATCCAGATATACTGGTGTAGGAGTTCTATTTTTCGTCATTTGGAGCTGGAATTGCTAACGCAATTTCCAGCTTCAAATGACGAAAAATACATAAATGTAGTATATATTTGACGAAAATTTGTGTCATTTTATGGTTACGTTCATTGACGAATGACGACGGAAATTTCCGTCATGTATGGTAGTGAAAAGGTTAATATCAATTTACTTGACATAGTTGTCATCCACATATAATATTGCACACCATGGGATAGATACACTCTCAAATCACCATAACTCAGATTCCTTTACCAATTTTGACTTTATGCGGAAACTACCGTCCTTTACCAAATTCGCATGTATACAGGCATTGATTGCAATGGAGATATTTCATCACATGCGTGGTTGAAAATCACCAACCAGAATGATCAGTGACCATGAGTGACATTGGCGCAATGTTCTCTCGCATTTTTATTTTGTGCACATAGCTATAACCTGTATTGTGCCCAGTGGCTACCTCAGGGATCCTCCTTAAAAATAAGCCGGTTTCAGGGGGTAGTTTTATCAGGGGGAAGTCGGTAAAGGAAGAGTTAAACAACCGAAATACATTACTGTATCGGACCGAAGTCCAGAAAATTATAAAATGAGCTAATAGCTGCCGACAATTTAAATAATATAGATCAAAATCCAGAAGCTGATCCTCAGATAAATTTTGATACTATGCCTTCAATTATTGGGGAAGAAAAAATACAACTGTTTCCCTTATAAAAATATAAAATTAAATTCTCTAAAATATCAGAAAAAAGTTGAATAAGTTATGGTATATTGAAGTCTATCACATTCCGCAATGAATTATGCAAAAAGATGAGAAAAACTAAACATAGCACAAGGGAATATGATATAGGCGTACTCTCTACTAATTTACACGCATATAATAAGTATTAAAACGTAGCATTTATCATAATAACTTAAGGTTTAAAAATTGGCATATTTCATAATCAGTTAAAATAGCATATGTAGTTCTGATTGTTAAATCGGGAGATGACACATTATTTACAAACTATCGACCCAAATCATAATTATTTGTGGTCAATCGTGTGCTTATTTTGAAACAAATGAACTTTTCTATAGTAGTCAATATGGGTTTTGAAAACGTGACTCAACCGAATTTGCTGCATTAGAACAACCTGATAAGTTATTAAAGATGATGGACAAGGAGCAGGTACATTTGCGAATTTTTTTCGCCTTCTTGAAAGCGTTCAACACACTAGATCACAACACCTTGATAAACGAGTTAAATCTGTATGAGGGGTACTGGGATGATTGCTAGTAGTAGTACTTTTCGCCCCCCATTCGGGGAGGGTCATTAGGGATCTGTTTCGTCTGTTGGATGCTGTTACGGCATTGTACGGAAGCACTAGTCTACAGCAATCATCCAAGGGCAGCTGCAGCCTCCTCGTATCTGGCTATAATCTTTGGGCGGATTGCCAGTGGCGTACCCTGGTTCCTCCGCTCAACAGCGGAGCCAATGCAGCACCCGCATCAGTGCTGGCGCTGATGTAGGCTGTGGTAGCCTTAAATAACCGGCAATAGCGTGTTTGACATTGGGTCTCTCACGTGGGATGAATGGAGTTACCCAGAGGGAGTGATCCTTCCTATTGTTACTCTGGGGACTATCCGACCCGAGGATAGCGGAGCTGCGCAAAATGCCACAGAGTTTCATCATTAAATTGTACAGCGAAACTCAAGTCTCCGGCCGTCTGGGCATGTCTGGGGGTATATCCCCTAGACATGCCCAGAACCCCTTATCGGGCGAGCGAAGGAAAACGCTCTCAATAACCCACCATGCCCTATCATCCCCACCCTCACATCATCATCTGTACATCATTCATCTCATCAATTGACTACAACGTTTTTATCGTATTACAATGTCACTTAAAAGACCTTTTGTGCCGAAAAGTGACGTAAAGCAAAGATTTACTACTACTACTAAATCTGTATGACGTCTCTGATGGTCCAGGACACTAGCTTGGGAGTTATCTGTCAAATAAAAAACAGAACTCATTCCAATAATGTTTTAACCCGTTAAACACGAGATCATTATGCTACTGCGCTCTTTCTGAAACGAGATTATTTTATGACGTCATAGTTATCTCATGTAATCAGACCCGGAGATCTCCGGGCCTCGTATCTGAATGGTCTCCCTAAATTACGGTGATCTCCGGGGCTCGTCACAAACGGGTTAATATGGTTCAGAAACCGGATTCTGGGCACTGTTTTGTTGTGTCTACATAATGTGTGTCCCAAATGACTATCACTCACATCTTCTCAAATACCGCAAAACGCATAGGTTCAATTCCATAGACTATGGTCATTTCCATAGACTATAGTAGACACACTAAACGTTGTTTCTGCATAAGCATAAATATTTGTATTTGCTGAGTTATTAGGATTTCCGTCGTTAATTTTACGACAGTTAGTGGTCTCCAATTTTTGAGCTGTAGGTTGAGCCATCAGTTTATACCCTGTAGACAGCCAATAGATTTTACTGGGAATATTGCTTACCTTGGGATCAGACTAGTCCAATATAATCTTAAGTAATTGCCACAATGAGAGTCTAAAACTGGAGGAAGCTGGCAGATGTTATACTTTCTAAAGCAAATATATCATGATATAGATGCAATATTTTGCAATGATATATCTTGCCTTTAAATATCTAACCCTTGGTCTTAATAGCATCTAGCGCCACAGCCAATATTGTGGTAAAAAAATTCTTAGTGCTGTTGATCTACATCTTAGGCAAACCATTGGACGAGATGGCCTTCCCTGACCAATGACACACACAACAACTAGGTCACTCACATCTCTGGATATTTCAACATGGACGACAGACATGTGACATTGATACAGTGCAATGTCAATGAGGCTGAACTAGATCTCAGGCTCATCATTGGTCGAGAAATTCATCTCGACCAATCTCATGCACGATATCTGGGTCAGTCTTATACTAAATACTATCTGGGTCAGTCTTATCACTTTCCGTAAGTGATCTGATACTGCTACAAACTTGAAAGGCAGTATCTACTTACTTGTAACCTGCCTTAAAATTATTAATATAAGGAGCAATGTGATAAATTATGTAAGATAATACATGAATATAATTAGGTATGGGAATGTATGTATTTATGTATGTATGTATTTAAGTATGTATGTAAGTATGCACAACGTTTTACTCGCCTTCCATAACTTTTATCTCTTATTACTATGTTTTTATGTATGTCTTGGATATTTTAGTATGTGTCTCTCGCAACTCAAACTCTGAGTGATCTTTGTGAAATAAGAGTGAGATTTTAATAAGTGATTTACTACTACTTGTAGTGTAAGCAGCAATTGTGTTTGCTAATTGTGGCTGTGTATGTTAGTGTATACATACACATGATACACACCCGGCTCCAGGCCAACTGTGATTATGTAATACGCAGGACTCGCCACCTTTTCACTTCTGACTGTGAACTAAATTTATTTAAATTGTAAATATATCAGGATTCAAGATATATATTTGTTCTTTTCAGCTCAAGCTATTCAAGATTGATATATTACAGACTTCCTTAGGGCCAATATTGATGAAATGATCAATTTTTAAGTCAGGATCAAGCCAACTGTACAGAGACGGAAAGGCAGATGTGGTATGCCTTTGATCAGCTATCACCCGGCCAGCACAACTGATTGACCCAATGCTGGGCTAGTCTTGGTTCAGTGGTTATTGTGAATCAATGCACGCGGTTATACAGAAACATTGCAATGCCCGTTATATATAAGTTAACTTTTTCATTGTGACGATTCGACATGGAAAAAGGACAAAGTATGGTGAAATATTAACCCTTGCACTGCTGCATAAAATTTGCAGCATGTGTGGTTTCCCACTAAGTAATATCTCGCACAATTTTTCTGCAAAAAAACATCTGATGAAAAACTGATATTAAAGATTCATACAGCTGTTAAACGCGCATGTGCGGGACGGTCAAGTGTAGGCCTACATTAGCCTAAGGGCGGGGGCCCTAGGGTAGTGGTTAGCACCGCTGCCTTTCACGCCAGAGTCCGGGGTTCGGTTCCCGGTCTCGGCGGTTTAAAAGAAACAAAATTGTTTCTTCCCCATCCACGTGTGAAAGTTAGTATTGTGGGGAGCCTCCGTGACCGAGAGGTAGCGTGCTCGGCCTCAGACCGCCAGGGCTCGAATTTCGAATCCTGTGTCTGGAGGACAGTGTCATCTCAATCATCTCACCATCCTCAGGAGGTTCTCCTGGCCCAGTTTAGCCTATATGTGCACAAAGGTGGCCTAAAGCCCGATTCATTTACATTAGCCTATAGAGTACACTTTGACAGCATTAATATCAGGGACTGAACTGAGTACAAGATACTACTCCAACGAGAAATTGGCCCAATGCTGTTTTAATGTTATACCAACGTCTGCGACGTTGGCCGACATTTAACCAACGTTTGGTGAGTGTGCCGTGTTGGCTGGGAAAGCTCTTACTGTCAATATGCTGGAGGTGAACTGTTTCCAAACCCCCATGGTAACATAACCTTTTGTGTCACAACACAAAGCCCACATAAGAGAAATGGTGAATTATTTGCTCATAGATGTCGCTCAAGTATATAGAGTTTATATGATTTGGGAACTTGCTCTTAATGCGGCGATGGGTATAAAATGCATATAGTATTATTATCTTTTTATTATAAATGTGGATGTGGGGTGATATGTCATTGTGGAATGTCCAGGTGCCACTGTTGCATTCTGGGGACCACATTGTCCCGTGTATTTTGACAGTTGACTACACCTTTAACCCGTTTGTGACGAGGCCCGGAGATCTCCGTGATTCAGGGAGACCATTCAGATACGAGGCCCGGAGATCTCCGGGTTTGATTGCATGAGATAACTATGAAGTCATAAAATAATCTCGTTTCAGAAACAGCGCAGTAGCATAATAATCTCGTGTTCAAAGGGTTAAAAGCCATTATATTACAAAATCAGTCAGTTAGCTATATAAAGCGCAAATAGGAAGACACCACAAAACGAAAGTGAAAAAAAAAAATCAAATTTTTTTTTTTTTTTTTTGCTTGCACAGTACAGTATAGTCCCCTCTGATACGACTTTCATGCTGCCAGAGAACCAAAGTCGCATCAAAGGGGTAGTCGTATCTGACAGGGGTGAAAAAAACTCTAGAAAAAACGTAAAATGAGCCGAATTTGATTTCATAGCACCCTTTAAACACCTCAATTTTCGTTGTGACAGTCTGATGAGCGCAGTTGACAGCAGGCGTTAATGTTATGGATGTACACTGTATTCTTAATGCAAAATTCAATGGCAAACAGGCGAGGCGGGCGTCTTCTATGTTGACCAAGATTGAAGTTAAGCAGACAATATAACCAACGCACGCACTAGCACAGATATTATATTAACCTGTATTACACTCTGAGGCACTGTAATGCACGTGGCTGTGAATATGTTCGGCGCGAGACGTTGGTGCGGTGTTGTTCTAATTCTGGGCCATCGTCATCAATGACAGCATCGGCTTGGCATCTCGTGGCGGTGTACCCCGTTTACGTTTATTCACAATGATGATAGATTGCACCCTGCCTTATTACATGTCTGTACGACCATAATTGAAAAAGTTAGGTATGCGAAGTGGGATGTTTATCACAGCTAGCAGACACACGGACACCACTGACGTCCCCTGCTAATTAGTGCTGTAATGCACCTTGTAACGCCAAGGGTGCATTGGATGTTAACTGCAGCGCATGTAAATAAATAAATATTTACATTGAAAACCATATTTAAACATGGTTTTAAACTAATAACAGAAAAAGTATTTAAGATACAGTAAAAATAGTTATATCACCAGAAAGCATTTTTCAGCTACTATAATCTGATATGCGTCCCAACGATGTGGAAACATAAAAAGTCGTATCTTGTCAATACAGGCCGGCGGACATCTGCAGATGTGAAACAGTCTGTGAACAGTTAATTTCAAAAAGTCGTATCTTTAGAAGGATATTGCTATCTGGTACGGTGATTTGAAGCTACCAGTACACATATGCACACAGTGTCAAGATTGTGTCAATGCTGGCCCACTTCATACGACCCTGTACCAGCCTTAAGCCAACATTGGCTTAACATAGTATCTGCTAGGCTGTATTGGCGGAAAATATGTTGGCCCATTGCTTAATATAAATATCGACTTCAGTCTGATGCAAAAAAAATACTCTCAATAATAATCAGAACCGCAGGGTTCTTGTTGGATATAAAAACAGGTGTTCCTCAAGGATCCATTTTAGGACTGCTGTTGTTTTTAATTTATATAAATAACAATGTCAAATCCTATAACGTTTTTAAATCTATGTTATTCGCTGGTGGTATTATAATTATAGTACTTATAGTACCCATAAACACATATAACATGGAAACTGCAAACACAATTATTATGGTGCTAGAAAAAATAATAGGGGATGGATAAAACTCAATAAATATTTCTCAAACAAAACTTTGCATGTTTCACAAGGTACAACGTGAAATATCAATTCCGGAAATACAGATCGAAAATACAGTTATTAGTCACACAAAAGTGGTATGTTTTTGGGGATTCAGATTGGATAAGAATTTAAATTGGAACTATCTTACAGATGAGCTATCCTGCAAACTTCCAGAAACCCTCAGAGTTATCAATAAATTGAAATATGTACTTTCCAGAAATATTTTGTTCCAGTTGTATAATTCACTATTCTTGCCACATGTAAATTATGGCGTTTTAATTTTGGGACACAATTATGATTGTGATTGTGGAATTACAAAAGAGAGCTATAAGGTTTATAACACAAAGTAAATTATTTAGCAAATACGGACCCTATTTTTATAAAACTAAATATTTTTAAAATATAGGATATATACAAACATAATAACTTGACATTTTGTTACAAATATTTAAAAAATAGTTTACCCTATTTTTTTCAAAACTTGGTTTAACCAGGTAGTCCAGATATAACACTAGACGCTGTGATGATCTAGCTTCAATGAAAGTGAATCATGTATTTGCTACCAAATGTATTTATAATCGGTCACGGAAATAAATTTTAGGCCAATTTCGTACTCATAGTTTTTCAAGTTTTATATTGTATACCCGTGAACATTTTTTTAGTATGTGCCAGCTCCAGTAACGTAGCTGAATAATGTTATGTATGTAACCAATGACATTCTAGAATAAAATTTATTTATTTTGCCATGTGAGGTCACGAGCCGGGTGAACTAGTTTCAGAATCATTAAATGTGCTCTGTCTCGGCCTATCATGTACGAACTTAAACTTTCCGCATGCGAGGTATTGTGAAGTTGCACATATTGTTTGCACATAATGATATATAAATGTTCCGTTACATGCAGATTAGTCAGGGCCCATTTTCGAAATTTCTGACTTGGTAAGGCATTTTTTAGTAGAATTTGGCATGCAGTTGTTCTTACACAATTTGGGAACGCTGATTCTAAATCTGCCCCATGCCAAGCTATATTTTGTGTTTTTTGTCCTCAAAATTAAAAAACAAAATGGCCGCCAAAATTAGTGAAAATGTCACAACTTTACATCACGGCTTGGCTTACAATGAACATAAAAACATCATTTCGGTGTATTAAAACCCACCTGAGCAACATATTTGAAGTCCTCTGAATTTCACCTTGTGCGTTTGCCGCTAGAGGACAAAATCCAAAATGGCCGCCACTGCAAGGCAATGTGCCATAACTTTGCTTCCAAATAACGTAGAGATGTGTTTTTGGTGTCTACATGTAGGTTTCTCACACCCGAGAAACAAATTCAGAGCCGTGATACCATCTATTATCAATATTTCACAAAGTTATGGGGGAAAAAACAAATGTTGCGCCAAGAAAACGACACATCGTAGTCCAGTGTAATAATAATGATTTATTTAATAAAGTCATTATTTCACATTTAGAAGCCGAGGGAAGCAAACGTAATATCCGGCATGTTGTAAAAATGTTTAGACCATTGACAAAAAATATTTTATGATTGTTGATCACTGTCCGGCACTAGATAACCTGTCGCTCACCATATATCCGTTCTAGGCCTATTAGTATGTGGCCTATGTGATATCCACCTGCATCGTGTTTTTACAGTACCGTAAGGAATAAAGCAATAATTTAAATGTGCGTTGGCCACGGGTGGCACCCTCCTGCCCAAGCCCTGTACTAGGGTTAAGCAAAACATGAAGTTTATCCATCAAGGTGGTCTGCATAACCATGGCAATAATGACACACATACATGTTCCGTTTCTATTCAGACAAGAAGTCGCTTAAATTTTACAATTTATGATTCTAGTAACTATGTACATTTGGCTGGTTAAAACGTGCACATCACATGAAAATTATTTTTCTAAATCGGATTGACAATTTACATAATCATGATAATAGTATCATCTTAATTTTTATATTTTTGATCAGAATAGATACCATACAAAAGCCTGGTAATGCGCTGATAACACAGTTTTCAGACATAATTGAACGAATAAAGTCCCAACCATCGGCTCAGAGATCCACACAAAACCGTAATGTAGGCTACACATATTTCTACTCCCCTAACTTGAATGAGATAGATCATATCACCATCAATAACTATGATAAAATACAGTTACACGATATCGGAAATCTGTTATTTGGTGCAGAAGTTGACTTATATATGTTTTGGGCATATAAAATTGATGGTTGAGGACACGCTAGGGTAATGTTGAAAATACTGACGATGAATTTATTTTATAAATATAGTATGAACATACACCATCTTCAGGAGATGTTAGTAACTAACCTAGTCTTGGCAACTAAATGCTATAGTGTCATGAACAAGTCACCAAAGATTGGGTACACAATTGCAACAAGATAAGATGTAGAATATGTGATAATTGGGGCAATAGTACCGTTCGTAGCACGATCAGGATGTTTTTATGAAGATTAACATAAAATACAGACACTTTCTAGATGTGGTCGTGATATGGTAGAATGTATGAGGAATCAGTAGGTTCTGGTCATGCATGCTTCTAATCAGATATAAGCTCTCACTCTCACACAATATACAATAACCCAACAGGTTCAGTTTTGTCTTGAAGTGGTACGGGAGCGACCACCCTATTTTGCAGGAAGAGGTATCAATGTTAAAGACAATAAGTCTTAAGTTACCATATATAAAGTGATGAAATCATATGATGGACGTGAAGATATTTAGGTCCCTAATAACTATATGTGTCCTACAGACATAGTAGATTAATTATCTTTCATACAGAGTATGTATAACTTATCTATTATATTCTTTTGTAATAAACATTGATCATCTAATAATCTATGCAAGACGCATGTATCCTACATCAAAAACATTTCCATGCACACTGCGATGTTATCTCAGATGACTATATAACAGATAATTAAGTAAAAATGAAACGAAATTAATCGGGCTTTAGGCCACCTTTGTGCACATATAGGCTAAACTGAGCCAGGAGAATCTCCTGAAGATGGTAAGATGAATGAGATGACACTGTCCTCCAGACACAGGATTCGAAATTCGGTTAGCGGTGCTAACCAATACCCTAGATAAAGTACAGAATCAGGAGGGAGGGCAATACCGTTTAAGTTCAATGTTCAAATTGAGCACTTTTGGTAAAGAACTATGCCATTCAACTATTCAATGAACACTGGTATTTAAGTGTAAAAAATACTGAAGTACATGATGGGACGTTAAATGTTATTACGGCAATCAATCTGTCAGATACTGACAATGTGGTAGTCGTAGGAACTGATGTAAACTTGCTCATTCTGCTTTCGAAACGTTCTCATCATAGCAATGCCTAGCTGTGTAAACCTAGAACTGGTTATATTTATCGTACTACCATTCAATCGTCTCAATGGCTTCCACAACGCCAGCACATCATTTCTAAAAGAAAGACATTTAAAGTAATTCATAAACATCCAAAACTAGAACTTAAGCCAAATAGAGAATTTCAATGTATCCTCTTCGTCAATAACCCCTGCCACAAAAAGTGGATATTGTTTCCGTTGTATTTTAGGCCTGTTTGGGAATAAATACAGCTCTGGCCAGATAACAATATTATAAACATCTATGAGATTGTGGTTGGAGCTTCATTGATGGACAACTGCAACTAGTTCTCATGTAAAAGCTTTCTGCTCAACCTGAATAACTATCACATTTAGTTTGATTAATTGTGAATTAGGACCCCTGGCGTCCTATCAAGGAGTCGCTACATCAATTTCGAAGCTGCACAATTATATGCTCAATATATTGATGAGGGTGACTTTTCTAGCATTATCATTATGCAAGATGATGACATTCATGCAAATCTGAGATATACACAGCAAGCCTATGTAGCTACAGTGATGAAAGTAGCACATGCTATTTTTGTGCAATTTTCTCATAGTTAATGTGTTGTTTTTAAATAATCATTTTTTTTGCATTCCCCGTAACTACATGTAGCATGGAAGTTCAGTTTTTTGATACTGTGTAATTTTGTTGTATCAGAAAAGTATTTAAGCGCCAGAAATAAATTTCTACGACATTTAGAGAAATGGTTATAGTACTTGCTGTATAATTGGCGGCCATCTTGGATGTGTCCCTGAAACTACATGTAATATAAAAGTTAGAGATTATTCCTGTATTGTACTAGATTTATTGGTATTAAAAACCTATATCTAGTCACCAAAAACAACTTTCTATGACTTTTAGAAAAACGTTATGGTACTTTCTATATTATTGGCGGCCATCTTGGATTTTTTTGCGTGATAGTTGACCAGGTCGAATAGAACATAAAATTCATCAAAACAAAAATGTTATTTTGAACACGAAAGTCAAGTTTGTGTGTCCGCTGAGCACCCAGACATGATGTATAATCATGATAATTGAGACTTTATCTGCTATTTTGGCGGCCATTTTGTTTTGCAATTTTGAAAGGAAAAAACTAAAAATAGAGCTTGGCATGGGGCAGATTTGGAATCAGCATATCCGAATTGTGTCAAAACAACTGCATGACAAATTCTACCAAGAAATGCCTTACAAACTTTAAGAATGCCTCTTTTTGAAAAATGGGCCTTGACTAGATACCATTTTTGCGGGTTTGTCAGAGGACAGCGTAGCCTACGTGTTTTTGTTTTGGATTTTTCCGGAATATATCTAGCATCGCTGTGGGGCTCTTGATCCATGGAACTCTGTATGTCTGTCTGTTTAGTTTTTATATTTTGGTTTTGTTAAATTGTGTTTCTATTCTAATGGCACGCATGATAGCGATTACAATTTTATTCTTAATGCGAGTCTCCATGTCGACTACATCTTTAATAATATTATTTAGGTCTTGTTAAAAGAGGCGAATAAATGATTCTGGATTCAACGGGTGAAAATTAGCCATATTGTATATTTGTCTTTCAATTGAGTATATGAGGTACACTATCATTATTCCTCATTGACTTTCTCTAAAATGTGGGCAAAATGGATTGATAGAAGCAGTCATGATGACCTCTCCGAGGCCCGTTAGCCATGTATGTTAAGTAAAATTATAGATATGTAGTATAGAAACAACAGTTCACCATTATCTGGTGTAGTGTAAAATGGGTACTGACATTGAAACAATATAGCAATACGCAAAGATTAATCATTTAAGGGATAAGTTAAATAATTTAAATTTTCACCAACTTGAAGTTGTGTCTCGCTATCGCGACAAACAACTTCAAGTGAGTGAAAATTATTCAGATTTGCACACACCAGGAACTATCAGACATGCAGACAGACAGAGACATAAATAAAACACAAAAAACAGGCACATGCGACACAAACAACCAGTCCATGTGTGGAACCGCAATATAATCATGCAATTGTTTGCATAATTGTGTGGAATAGTTGTGGCTTCTCAACTCGCAAGCTACAATAATGTTTTATTGCAATATATACCATACAGGATGTAGAAATGCAACAACCTAATTTTGCAATGTATAGCGAAGAGACTTCTACTATCAAGTCAAACCATACATGTAATAAACATATGCCACACTATACAGTCATGTCATTTTTTGAGGGCAAGTAGACATGGCGTGCTGTAAAAGGTTGGCCAATGGAATTTATATAGATCTACATATGTCTACGAACACAACCTAAGTGGACGACCTCGTGAACAAGCTGCTGGAAACTTGTGAGTAGTAAAATTCAAGATGGCCGCCAGTGACCCATTCTGAATCTGTTTATTTTCTAACTTGTGAAATAGAAGTCCGATCTTTCAAAGCAATACCTCATTTTCGACTAAATTAAAGACGACAAGTTCATTGAAACTGTCATTTTTACGTTTAAAGGTCATCTAAGGGTCAAATCCAAGATGGCCGCTATTTTTCGATCTATTTGATTCCTAATTTTGAGATAAAACTCCCATCTTGTAACACACCCTTTTGGACACTGTTGTAAAAGGTGTGCCCATGGAATTAATATCTACATGCATTGCGTGGATAATTTGATCATATTTAAAGGTTCACGCCACATAGGAAATTTTCAACAAACACAAGCCAGGTTCCCAAGTAGGCCCATAATACAGCAATTACTTACACCAAACATAATAACAGTGATATATGAGATCCAATAATTAATATCTACATGCATTGCGTGGATAATTTGATCATATTTAAAGGTTCACGCCACATAGGAAATTTTCAACAAACACAAGCCAGGTTCCCAAGTAGGCCCATAATACAGCAATTACTTACACCAAACATAATAATAGTGATATATGAGATCGAATAATTACTGAAAGTATTGAAATATTCATAGGTGATTCAAATGAAGCGAAAAGAGCTAACTAAGAAATTTATGATGATTTCAAATTGAGAAAAACCTTTGGTCTCCATGGTTTATAAAAAAATAATTAAGCGCATTAAAGGTTATGCTATTATGTAAATGCACAGCTTGAAGTCTGATATCGCGTCCGAAATACTTCAGCCAACTTTACCCCCTGCCCAGCAAACACAAAACATTTGTATAACATTTGCAAAATGTTGGGCAAAGACTTTGGTGTCTGCGTTGTCCAAATGTTATACAAATGGTTATGTTTGCCGGGTGGTCACAACAACTGTTCATTCATGTGCTTTTTCAACTCCCAACACATGCAACTTATATACATACTATCTTATCGTACACTGTGACATCTCTGTCCTACCATGTACGTATTAACACCTGAGAGAAGTAAAGCACATCAGGGCTAAGTACCTTGTCAAAGGGCACACTGGTCTCTATGGCTTGTGTAAAATTATTTCAGCGCTTGAAGGGTTATGGCAACATCGGTTCAACATGACTCGCCCCCTTGGATATGAAAGGGTGTATCTGCCACTTTGTTAAGTGGCAGATACACCCTTTTATACCCAAGGGGCGATGTCGTGTTTACTGTACTAGAGAAGTCTTCTGCAGAGCGAGCTGCTCGTCCTTTGTGGGGTATCGGGGATGGCAGAACATGGAAGCAAAAACACATCGATCGGGAAAATCCCTTCCCGTCAAAATCGTGACGGATGCAGAAGATAGCAAAACTTCGGAGGACGGATCATTGAGGTATGTCTGTAAATGCATTGGAAGTGAGTAATCTTGCACAGCGGCATAACGACAATATATTTGGCTCATGTATAGTACGCTACTGCGAACGATATCCACTACGATATTTCGTTATAAGGTAGAGTGACTAAATGACGCATGATGTGTTCGGTACAATAATTGGGCCATTTGTCGTATATGAAATGGTATCAACAGCCAGAAATAATATCCTGATAATTTATTTTGGAAAATAATGAATACCAAACAATCGTAAAAGGTTTTTAGCAAATGCTATAGTGGCCATCATGGTTATAATCCAAGCATGGTCATCTTAGATAATCAATGTAACAAACTGTGCGATTCCTAGATAATTGAAACATGAAAGAGTCATTGATATTCACAAAGAACTAAATGTTTTTATCAGTCAAAAAGTATATCGAATAGTGTTTCCATTAAAGGTGCATCCTCATGTTAGACAATGTCAGACGTCTTTGATTTTTCTTCACAGAAGTAGGATATTCATATCATATTATCGCTATGCCAGATTGTAGGTATTTAAAATTCAACCATGAAAGATGCACGGAAATGAGGAAAATGGTGGGGTTTTTTGTTGTTGAAAAGTTCAAAAGGTGAGGTACAATATTACAAAACGACTTATGTTGTATAGTGGCGGCCATCTTTGTTTATAAGATTAAAAAACACAAGTAGAAACATAAATAAAACCCTTTTAGATACCACATTTAGCGTGCAAAATCACAGGAAAAAGTATAATTATATCAGATTCTGTGTGACACAGTTGAACATTTGAATGTTTCCAGAGGGAAGTTATAACTTATTTTGTGAAACATAGGCCTATATTTAGGTACAAAAAAATCCCCACGATTCGGAAGATTTTGACACCAATACAATGCTATCTCTTAAATTACAAAAAAATAATGAATGATAGTCTATGTATGCTCTCTGCATAATAGAATTGATTTTATTTGCTCGCATATAACGCTCAATCATCAATGAGCTGCCAGAGGGTCAGGCCCTAGCTCTTAACCTTTTCACTACCATACATGACGGAAATTTCCGTCGTCATTCGTCAATGAACGTATCCATAAAATGACACACTTTTTAGTCAAATATATACTACATTTATGTATTTTTCGACATTTGAAGCTGGAAATTGCGTTAGCAATTCCAGCTTCAAATGACGAAAAATATAACTCCTACACTAGTATATCTGGATTCTGGCATGCACCCCGGCATGGAAGTCAAAGGGTTAAGCCTTTCAGCGCGGAAACCGACTTTAGACGTCAGAATATCTCAGCGATGAAATGGTTAAATTGGCTGTATAAGGTGAGGAGCTTACTGAATGAAAGGTCACGGTCAGCTGGGCAGGTTATGGACAGGTCATGTGGGCGGGTCAGTGGTCAGGTCAGGTCAGCAGATAAATCTACGCTCATTACTGGCACAATGATCCGATGATCGGATAAATGACCCAGCATTGATTCAGCATCGGTTGAATTTCTCGTGGTCGCTGCTAATGTCGCTGAAATGTGCTGGTATAATTCATTACGAACCAAATGCGGGCGCAGCCAGTTAAATGTACAGTGGGATTCAAAAACATAGTTTTTTAAGAACGATTCAGTAGCCCTCCCCCCCCCCCCTATAATTATATATAACTTGACTCTATTCATAAAAATAATATTTCGATAAAATATTAATAATGAAATACTTCCACGGACCATTTAGTCACGTTACCCTATAACGAAGTTTACGGAATGGACGTGGTCTGCAGTAGAGTACTATACTTGAGCCATGATTCCTCGACATTAGGCGAGCTTTAGCTTTGCGATGCAAAGCAAAAAGGCAGTATCTGCTCATTTTACTGCCTTTGGGCTTTACAGGCCAGAGCCGTGAAATACAGAGTTTTGTTTTTATGCCGGGATTGTTTCAGAACCGGCGCTACCCAGCAAACACGACGTTGGACCAACATTAAGCCAACATTGGCTCAGCGCCTCTTGTTTGCTGGGATACTCGGAGTTGCAGGACGCCCACTGTATTGGTTCAAAATCCAAGAAATACATTAACACTTTAAGCACTAAGCACGACTATAGTCGTTTAAAATCTGTTTTGCTTGTTGGCCGATCGGCATCAACCCAGTATTGGCGTAATATCTCGTGTTTGGGGGGACCGATCAAAGTCACCCTGCAGTTTCCCCATTTTGCATCTTGACGCACCGTCATAGTCGATTTTATAATCAACAAAACAAAAACAAGTAAGTCGTAAATCAAGGTATATACATGAATTTTCTTTTTACTGGTTATTTTGGTTTGCATTCTAATCAGTGCCGTCTTCACATACATGTAAGATTGATTGATTGATAATCAATCGATCGATCGATCGATGGATTGATTGATTGATTGATTTATTACTCAAACCAAAACATGGTATGGAGTACAATCATATAACATCGATCGATCGATCGATCGATCGATCGATCGAATGATTGATTGATTATTTGATTGATTGATTGATTGATTGATTGATTGATTGATTGATTGATTGATTGATTGATTGATTGATTGATTGATTGATTGATTGATTGATTGATTGATTGATTGATTGATTGATTGATTGATTGATTGATTGATTGATTGATTGATTGATTGATTGATTGATTGATTGATTGATTGATTGATTACTCAAACCAAAACATGGTATGGAGTACAATCATATGACATACAGAATGTGTTAACAAAAATATAACAAGAACAAAAAATACAATCAAACTCTAATCCGGCATATTGATAACATAATGACAGTAAAACAATGTATATCTAAAGTAGTTAAGCAGACACAATTTAAACAATAACAATTTCTTTAAATGCGTGCCTAAGATATATAGCAACATCGGTCATAATTTTCCCATTGAACATATCATAAATTAATGTTAAAAATTTAAACACACTTGGGTTTTTTACGTAATAGGTAGGTAAATAGTGTTTTTTAACTCAACAAAATGATTACAATATGAGCCCCCTTTGTAAGTAATCTATGCCTACACCCGTCTCATATTATAACGTGGTATATATAGGGAGAGAGTGAGCGACACAGGCAGAATATCAGTAAATCAAACAGTGTGACACGGTGCGGTAAATAACGTTAGTAGGTGACATATACTGTGGCGGTATAGGCCTACATCTATGAAGTGTGATGTGGTGCGTGTTGTAGCCGGGCCTGTTTGCACTTTTTATCTCAGAACAGCTGCAATGACTCCTAATTGAAAAGGTATTTGGCTGATCATATTATATTTTATTGCTGGTGCTCGTTCACTGAAATGTGGCATTTGTTTAACCCTTTGACTTCCAGGCTGGGGTACATGCCAAGATCCAGATATACTGGTGTACGAGTTCTATTTTTCGTCATTTGAAGCTGGAATTGCTAACGCAATTTCCAGCTTCAAATGACGAAAAATACATAAATGTAGTATATATTTGACGAAAATTTGTGTCATTTTATGGTTACGTTCATTGACGAATGACGACGGAAATTTCCGTCATGTATGGTAGTGAAAAGGTTAAGTGACACACATAAGTCTATTAAAGCTTCTGATACACGTAAAGGAAAAAAAAAGGTTTGTGCGCCTGGCGTTGTGATAAAACCAGAGATCGCAACGCGCATATAGATATATATTCTTTTTTCATCATATTTATTTAATTGACCTATATATATATAAATATTATTTTCCTATTTATATATTATATGAAAGCCCGAATAAAAAGCTTAGTTTAACAATTCGTAGTGAAATTATTACACTATTCTATCTATTTTGACTATTTTTATTTTGGTATAGCAGCAGAAGTATTTGTTAATCATCACAGTGATCATGTTGCTGGAGGTCATAGCTGCTGTGGTCGTGATTCTGCTGCTGTGGAGTGTATATTACCAACAAAAACCAGCTGTGTGCGGAGTGTATTGTCAACCAGGTACTGTGATCCCATCTAGTCAACACGAAACATTGAACCAATGTTGTTTTATACTACATGCACAAAAGCAGTTTATACCCACTGTTTTAAACTGGGCATATTATCAACAAGAAGTTGACCCCCTTAGGGGTAGTTTAATCACCGGTTTAACTTGCAGTGGAATGAACATTCATTAACCCTTCAAGTCCTCACGATGCATTAAATCATCATTTTACATCTCTGAAAACAGACTTAATTTTCCAACAACAAAGGGTTCTAGAATGAATATTTCCATGAAACATTAACTGGTTTACCAATAAATGGCAATTTTCTTTAATTTCTCACCCACATCAAATAATCTTCATCCACTACAAGTCGAGAATTGCGACAGCAATTCGCGGCTTGTAGCGGATGAAGATGACAATGGTAAATTCAGGCTTATAAGGGTTTCAAAGATGGTTTGTTAAATTACGGTAAAACTGTTTTTGTGCATACTGATTATCAAGTTTAATTGCACTAAACTCGGTTTGCTAAAACATCTTTCGTGCACATGGATACGTCCGCGCCTCTTGTCAAATGGTTAGATCTGAGGTTTAAACAAGAGGGGGTGGTTGTTGATTTCTTTATTTAGCACACCAAGTGTTACCTTAACCTTTAGCACATCGAGTTATATTTCCCTAGTATTATACTAAGCGAATGTGATTTGTATGCACGTCATGCAGACCTTTGTTTCACAGTCTGTTCCAACCAGATACTTCAGCCAACGTTACCCCCTGCCCAGCAAACAGAAAACAATTGTATAACATTTGTGCAATGTTGGCCCAACGTCGAAGACGTTGGGCCGACGTTGTACAAATGTTATGCAAATGTTTTGATTTGCTGGGTGGTCACAACAACTGCTCATTCATGTGCCATTTTAACTTTCTGGTGAACATCAGATCCCCTACAACTTACATCCCTAGGTATCTTATCGTACACTGTGGCATCTCTGTCCCACCATGTACTTATTTACACCTGAGTAAAATGAAGCACATCAAGTACCTTGCCAAAGGGCACAGCTGTCCCACCATGTACTTATTTACACTTGAGTGAAGTGAAGCACATTAGGGCTAAGTACCTTGCCAAAGGGCACACCATCGAAATGCAACGATGAGAGCCTGGAGAAAAATGAAATTTATCTGAAAAATTATACATACCAAGCGAATGTTTAACCTGCACGACAGGCGTTAGCTACAGCAACGCGCAACGCTCTATCGATCGATTGAACTGTTAGCTTAGGTTTATGGTAGACCTGTGCCATAAACATTTGTGTTATCTGAATGTTGTGCCAATTGTTTGAATGATGTTAAAACAATACCTAAGCTGTCGAACATGTTTATCACATTTTGTTTACACTTTCCAGGGAGATGGTATTTTATAAAGTACATCATCGCCCGGATGGCGTTGTGGTGGAGAAGACGAGACATCAAGAAGAGGGGGAATCTTAATGAGACTCATGTTGGGTTCGACGCCAAGTCTGCCAAACTGGCGGCAGAGATGGAGTGTCCCCAGGAGCTGTCTGATGACCAGCATGTAAGTGTTATCCAAGGGCGGATCCAGAATTTTGGAAGTGGGGGGTTCGATTGAAAAAAATACCCAGTAAACACGAAACATTTGTATAACATTTCTACAATGCTGGTCCAACGTCGAAACCGTTGAGCCGACGTTGTACAAATGTTATACAAATATTATATGTACAATGTTGGACCAACGTCGAAGACGTTCGTTGGACCGACGTTGTAGGCTTACACATGTTATGATTATGGGACATCATAAATGCGAAGAATAGATTTCCTGTACGTACAATTTTTTATTTTCCTTTGACTATACCCAACCTATTAACAAAGTTACTGACTTAAAAGTGCCGCCTGCTATAATTATTATATAGCGAAAAGTAGCGATTAAAAAATCATTTTCATCTGCGGGTTTGAATACAGCACTTAAATTCCGCTTATGGCTGCCACATCATAAATGCGGAGAATTGATTTTCTTCGTGTGCTTGATTAGAATGCAGATATGACCATTATCAACTGTGGAAGATGGGTGCAATCAATGATTACGGAGATTATAATAGTTTTATTTTTGGTTTGTAACAATAATTGGTTGTTTGTAAATTGACAAGCTATAGACAAAGACATACAATTAATTATCTTACTGGGGCCTTAATTGCTTCACAGACTAATTACCAATATGTAAGTGAACAGTTTTCAAAGTCCTAAAAATCCACCATAAGCTTCTCGTAGCTTACTTAGAGTGAACAGAAGAAATATAAAGTTTGTTTGTTAATTAACTATAATGAAAAATGATGCACTCCTCAAATATTGTAGGGAAATATATATTAAAACAGTAGTTATGCTGCCCAAAGGGGTAAATGTGAAAACACTGGCCATATACAATACTATATTGCATTGTACCTGTTCATGTAATGTATGCTTAAAATGGACTAATGCTAATGATATTAAAAGGACTGGCCCAGGCTAAAATCATCAAAAAATCGGTGATTTTATTTCGGGTTCTTAATATGACCATATGATGTAAACATGTACATAGACTAGAACTGCAAATTTTGATAATTTTTGAGCTGCGCATTCACCAGTTAGGCTAGATATAGAGACGAAATTCCCGCATTTCCTATTTTTGACATGGTTGTCAATAATTAGAAATCGGGAATTTCGTCTCTATATTTAGCCTAACTGGTGAATGCGCAGCAGGGTAGTGTCTCAACTTGATGCTCTACCCTAGTATATTTTAATTTTGGAAAAAGGGGGGGGGTTAGGACCCCCTGCTCCCCTCTTGATCCGCCACTGTTATAATTGTTATTTTGTGCATTTTACAGGCCCAGGACGCTGTATACATCTGTGGTGTGGATAAAGATGGCAGCTGTTTGGTGATGAGAATCGGTAGAAAGCACGGCAGACGATCAGAGCTGTGGTTGAGTTTACGTCTGCCTGGAGTGGGAATCTTACAGAGTCCAATACATCCGGCCACCACTGTATATAACACGGACAGTGGACACTTTGAGGCGGATGGTCTCAGGTTCGAGTGCGTGGAGCCTCACAACACGTGGAGAGTGATGTTCAATGGTCTGCTCAGGTTGGACAATATGTCATTTGCCTTTAAAGCGAGTGTATATTTTGCGCCATCATGCAAGTATCAGGTCATTTTGGAAACAATACAGTGCTCAAGCACATTTTTTATAAGCTTTACTGTTGACCTTGATAAAACAGACCATAACTGACCATGCTGATTGATGGCAAGCACATCATAACTGATTGATAGTCAGACCATTCCTTGGTCAGACAAATAAAACAATTGTATGTACAATTTTTAAGTAATGTAAGCTAATTACCTATAACCCTTTCACCACTGAAGCCCGTTTTTCTGTGCTGAATGCTATGGCATTCAGCACAGAAAAACGGGCTTCAGTGGTGAAAGGGTTGAAGCGCCACATCAATAACCCTTTAAGTCCTCACGACAGGTAGCGCCACTCGAATGAACTGTATTGTAGTATCACCTTACTACAATACAGTTCATGCGAGTGGCGCCACCTGTGATTAAAGCATCATATTACATCATATTACATCATATCGCATCCCTGAAAACAGACCTAATTTTCCTACTAAGGGTTCTAGAATGATAATTTCCATGAAACTAGTTTACCAATGCATTGGAATTTTCTTCAATTTTCAACCACTTCAAATCATCTCCATAATTCTCGGCTTGTAGTAGATGAAGATTAAAATGATAAATTCAGGTTTGAAAAGGCTAAAACAATGAAGTGGTGGGTCGCTTGTGTCGTACTTCAAGTGGGTGAAAATTACTCATATTTGTTTTAATTTGAGACCAAACCTTTGATAATCTTGATGATTGTTTAAACGCACATTTTGCTGCCACTAACTGTGCTTTAATCGGCTAATAAAACGGATTAAAAACGACAATAGTCGTGCTTAGAGCTAAAAGGGTTACATTTCTCAGTAATTTTTTTATTTCATCAAGGCTGGACATCTCCAGCCTCAATTACACCTGCTGAACAATTCAACAATCACACATCGTAGCCTCTCTTGTTTGTTCACAGAAGAGGTATCTGCAGTGGATGGCGACAGTTGGAGTCAGATGAGCAGGAGCTGGTCCACGTACAGTTCTCTCTCCGGTAAGATCTCAGCCACACTGTAACTAATAAAATAGACGATAACGCATCTGATTTCTGGGGCAGAAAAGTGTAAATATAAAGGTCTGTTATGGAATAGACTCTGCTATGAAAGGTATATTGTATTTTTAGCTATAGACAGTGTTTTTTTTACTTTTTCATTGTGACTCAATGCGTCACTGTTGATGAGAGTGAAGAAGTTTGAAATTAAGCAATAAATTATTTTTTAGATGACAGCCGAGGATTATTTATTTCATTAAGTGAAAACATGTTTATCAAAATACAAATACTAAAAACAGTATTCATATCATTGAACCCCCCCCCCCTACGGACTGTGGGTGCCTCTTATTGATTTGATCTTCTTAAACTTGTTTTCGCGAAAAGGTGAATAACTGTCCATAATTTATAAGTACCGTCATGTGCATAGTGTCAATAGGTAGGAACACAAACAATTTCATTTGCAAAGGCTGCATATTTGCGGAGGATTTTGTCTTTTTCATTTCGCTACATCTCCGCATTGCCATACCAGCCGCACGGACATCTTTTGGCCTAACCATCCACCTAGTGCAGCACACAGCAGTGGGACTCCCAGTGCTACTTTCTACATATATTATAATAATATTTCGCGGCGCAATTAATAGGCTTATACTACATTGATGACATTGGTGTTGTTTTCCAGATGGTTATGTAATAGTGATGTATTTGACTTCACCTCTGATATTGATCTGGGTCAAATGGCTGGCAGCTTAGCCAAGGAAAACTGGACTAAAAATTACCTGCATCAACTGAAAAGGTATGACATCATCGACGTATTGTATTATATTTTTCAATATATTTGATGTCTAATTTATGTGATATTTTTCTTTGTGTTTTAATCTATCATCAGTATTTAATATAATTTGTTTAATTGTTTATTTATTAATTATGATACTAATCCAAAATAAAGTATCCACAATCCACACACTTGACAAAATAATGGTAAAAGTCTTTATGAGCCTATATACCTTTCCAAATATTTGATTGTAGTCCAAGTAAATCGCATTACGAGCAGTGGGGTGAATTGAGAGGAGTCGTAAAAATTGACGGCGAAACAGATAGAAAGCTCGAACTCAGGAGTTGTCGTTATCACAAATACGGTGCAGTACATTATCAGATTATCTATTTAGTAGGTTAGAAATTCTTAATTCATAGTAATCGTGGTAATTAAGCTCCGATTTGAATGACACGTTTTATTTTCAGACATATTGTAAAATTTACTAACCTATAACAACCCGACAAAAACAGGACCTTGACCCAATGTTGCTGTAATGTTGGTCCACCGTCTGCGACGCTGGCCCAACATCACAGCAACATTGGGTCAACGTCCTGTTTATTGGGTAATTCTATCATACACTGTATAATCGTCTGTGGATGCTTTTCTTGTAGGTGTTCAGGACTGGAGGGTATTCCATAGATATGTCATCCATCGTGGATATCTGGAGGTAAATACCTGAGCTTGTTTAAATAATTTAACTTGAATATATTTTCGGAGCATTTTGCGCACACGTAATAATAAAAAAAACATAATAAAATATTAAACATTGCGTCATGACGGAATCTCAAACACGTCGATTTTTGGCATAGGCCTACAATTTATTTCAGTAAGTACGTTGTAAACTAGGCTCTTTTAAAATATGTTTTCATTATTGTGTGCCCATTTGAGTATTCATATTGTACAGGGTATAGTTTTAAATAATATGAAATGTTTATTCGTATTGCCCACTGTTTAATTATCATACTGAATCCGTGTAGAAGAAAAAAAACACTGAATAAAAAGTAGAAATACGACCTAGCTTAAGATGGTACTGAGTTATGGGATTATTAGCAAGATGCAGATATTTCGTACATAATTCTTAGGGGCGGATCTAGAATATTTTGAAAAGGGGGGGGCGATTGATTTTTTTATTTAAGTGTCAATCAATCTTCGCAGCTATGTATGGGCTCTTGACATCCTAAATTTAGTAGGGTAGTGCCTCAACTTGAAACCCCCCCTCACCTCTCTGGATCCGCCACTGATCCCGAATGCGCACACTGATCGCGGTATTCTATTTATCTTCACAGGATGGCAGGAGTTTTTTCGTGGGCGCCATCAGCGAACCATCCGTATTCTCACAGTATGTGTTTCTCTCAGTTGTTTTCACAGTTTATTTACATTGCCGACTTTGCTAAATATTATTTCATACATGTGCAGGGAACTATATTTTTACTACCAACACATTTGAGTAATATTATTCTAATTATTTATATTGTATGCAGTAAGCTGTTTAAATTGTGTTATCCTATATTGTTCGCGTGCTGCACTAACGTTATTATATTTGCATTATTGTTCCATTCTTTTAAATTGGAATTGCAGATGTAATTGCGAGCTTTAATCAATGAAAAATATCCTTATAGTTTAGAACAAATAGTGTTTTAAATCTACAGAAGTACACATTGATCAACCTCGAATTCGCTCTAAATTGCTGTCTGCACTCTAAAGTTAAAGCAGAGTGACTTAACCCTTAAAGCTCTAAGTGATATCATTTAGATTGCACCCACTTGAAGCTGTGTCTCGTTATAGCGATCCAACTACACGCATTTGTTTAATTTGTGACCAAAGATTTGCAAATCATAGTGTTTAGACAGACATTTCGTTCCCGATAACAGTATATAATAGGCTGATAAAACGAACAAAAACGACTAAAGTCGTGCTTAACGCTTTAAAGGTTAGGCTATTCATGTACACATTTTGACCTTTTAACCCTTGAAGCGCTGAGATATTTTTGTATAAGCCATGAAGACCAAAGGGTTTTTTAATTTGAAATCATCATATATGTTTTAGTCAGCTCTTTCTGATTCATTTGATGACCTATGTTATGGGTCTACGACAATTAGAAATGGTTTTCCTCTTACAGTGCGGGGATCGACTTTAGTCGTCAGAATCTGACGTCTACAGACGTCAGATTCTGACGATTGAAGTCGATCCCCGCACTGTAAGGGTTTAGCTCCTTCGTTTTTAATAAAATTAATCGATTGATTAATTGTATAATTCGTGACCTGATGGATGTTCTGAGCTTTTCATATTAAAAAAATTGTATTTGCACTGAGCATAGCCAGAATTCAAATAAGCCCGTGACGTTATGCTATGACGTTAAGTACGGTCGACTACGATCGACTGTTAAAACAGTAGATTCGGATCTACGAATCTACACTTCTATTACTGACGATAAAATATTTGAGCAGCGTCGCAGACGGTTGTTCAATTTTAAACTAACGTTGGTACACGCAACGTGTGTATGTTGGAAATGTGCATTTATTTCAATGAGAAATAACTAAATTAACGATAGATTCGTAGATCTGAATATGCTCGTCGCTGCGAGTTTCTCCTTGACAGAAATTGCGGCAGCAGATCAAATCTCAAGATGAATATAAATAAGACAAAATGGCAAGGTAAAAGCTACTGGAAAAATAAGGTACATATGTTTATGAATATCCAGTTTACAGTGTGGCTACCTAAATCGGCCCAACAAGATGCAGCACGCCATCAGCTGGACTGACTTCAACATGGCGGAGATTGGAGAGACACTCAATCCTCCTGATAAATATAGCTTCAAATTTAAAGCTGGTGAGTATCATACACAGATACTGTCTAGATTTTGCTACTGGACATTCAAGCAGATGTTCATCTTCCCGAGAGCAAGGTGCGCAGCTCCTGAGGTCGCAGACCGAGACTGTCTGCGACCTGCGGAGCAGCGAGCCTTGCGGGGGAGGATAGCTGATGTTATGCGTTCGAAAAATCATTGTAAAATATAAATATATTCTTAGAATTGCATAATTGGTAATGCTATTTGGTCATGCAATTCATATATTTCAGCTCATCCATTGCATTTTTTATTATCTGTAAAAAAGAATGGATTTTCTGTGAGCTGTGATGACGCTGTATTACATGTCTTCTGTGAGCTGTGATGACACTGTTTTACATGTTTCAGGTGACACTCTCTACCAGACTTCAGTCAGCTGTGATGACACTGTATTACATGTTTTCAGTGAGCTATGATGACACTGCCGTGTTTCATATATCTTCTGTGAGCTGTGATTATACTGTATGACATGTTTTCAGGTGACACTCTCTACCAGACTTCTGTGAGCTGTGATGACACTGCCGTCTATTACATGGAGGATGACTGGGGATGTGTTGTATACGAGAAAATGTCTACATTTACAGTGAATGGGGTGAAGGGATATGGTATCACCGAATTCTGCTACAGAAGGTGAATTATCATAACAAAAACATATATAAGACAGACACGTGAACCGAATACGAGTCGTTCTCTTACGCAGTCAGCACCAAAACATTGAACACGACCATATCTTGACTAGTGACATTATATTTATATAGCAAGGAGCAGTGTAAAAGATAAAGGTAAATGTGCAGGTTTATAGTCTGATATCATCCGACTTCTACTTTTTTACCCCCCCCCCTCCCGCCTGGTTACTTCTTGGATACTTTACAAAATTTATCATGTTTGCAAATTCGACATCTTATGTTTGTAATGAATCTTGTGTTAATGGAGTTTTAAGTTTAGTCGAGTGAATAGCCTACCATATCGTCGCCTCGGAGCTAAAGGATCCTATCTGCCACTCTGACGAGTGTCAGATAGGATCCTTTAGCTCCGAGGCGACGATATGATGACAACTGTTGTTCTGTTGGTGTTTCAGACCAGGTGGAGATTGTCCACTACCACCCCAGCAGTCTGTACCAATGTTAAAACCTCCTCTACACATCCAGCCGTCAGATGAGAAGGCTCTCACGCTCTGCTTTGATCATCCCGCCTGTTGTAGCTCACGACTTGTTGGTGGAAAAGGCTGTCAACTGGCGTTTCTCACTCAGATGAAGGACAAGGTTAATGAACTTTATCAGCTAATTCCAGTTTGATGTTAGTCAGTAGGACTACCGTGATACATATTAAAATGTCAACCAGTACGACTACCATGATACATAATGTAGATCGCGTGTTAAGATTTTCTCAAATTTGTGAAAATTGCGACGTTTCGCGAAGTTTAGAAATCGCGAATTATCAATGCCGACAATAGTAGCGCTATTAATAATACTTTTCGCGAGTTTCCTCAATTCGCGAATATGTCCTCTTCGCGACTTTCACGAAAATGAAATGAATATTGCCAGATCTACAGTATTAAGATGTTAACCAGTAAGACTACCATGATACATATTAAGATGTTAACCAGTTGGTCTACCATGATGCATATTATTATGCCAACCTGTAGAACTACACTGATATATATTAAGATGTTAACCAGTAGGACTACCATGTCACATATTAAGATGTTAACCAGTTGGTCTACCATGATGCATATTAATATGCTAACCTGTAGGACTACACTGATATATATTAAGATGTTAACCAGTAGGACTACCATGTCACATATTAAGATGTTAACCAGTTGGTCTACCATGCTGCATATTAATATGCTAACCTGTAGGACTACACTGATATATATTAAGATGTTAACCAGTAAGACTACCATGATACATATTAAGATGTTAACCAGTGTGACTAACATGATACATATTAATATGCTAACCTGTAGGACTACACTGATATATATTAAGATGTTAACCAGTAAGACTACCATGATACATATTAAGATGTTAACCAGTGTGACTAACATGATACATATTATTATGCTAACCTGTAGGACTACACTGATATATATTAAGATGTTAACCAGTAAGACTGCCATGATACATATTAAGATGTTAACCAGTGTGACTAGCATGATACATATTAACCTTTTCACTACCATACATGACGGAAATTTCCGTCGTCATTCGTCAATGAACGTAACCATAAAATGACACAAATTTTCGTCAAATATATACTACATTTATGTATTTTTCGTCATTTGAAGCTGGAAATTGCGTTAGCAATTCCAGCTTCAAATGACGAAAAAGAGAACCCCTACACCAGTATATCTGGATCCTGGCATGCACCCCGGCCTGGAAGTCAAAGGGTTAAGATGTTAACCAGTAAGACTACCATGTCACATATTAAGATGTTAACCAGTGTGACTAACATGATACATATTAATATTCGTACTTTATATTTCAGGATTTCAACGTCCCTTCCGGATTCTGTTTGACGATTTCAGCTTTTAATGCTCAATTGAAGGTGACTTCACTGCAGCAAAAGCGAGACTTGACCTAATGTTGGTTTATTGTTAATCCAACGTCTGCGCGCTGACCCAACATCAATCGACATTAGGCCAACCTCTCGTGTTTGTTGGGTTATCATGTTTATCAGCATTCTTCAAATATCAAAATGTTTCTAGTTTTCAACTATTAAAATATGTATTTAAAAATGTTACCTAATTAATAAATATGTCTATATTTACACATCTTACAAATCCCACCTAATTTTTAATAATTATGTATATATATACATATCCTACTTCTTTGTCAATAATGCTGAACTCCACGAATAACTATGCAGTTATTTTAATCCAAATGGATTCATCGGACAACGTTGTATTATTTTATTACGTTTTGACATTTTGTTTCAGGAAAATTCGAGCTTGGAAATGCAAATAGATGAGCTGTCTGCGATATCCAGGTATACCTAATTACATTCTGCTTAGAATCCATTCGGGGCGACGCGTAGGACTTACCGTTCTTTTTGGCCAAATTGATAGCTAATATACGTTTTTTTAAAATACACCGGTGACCATTGCAAACAATACAATCAGATCTACGAATCTACTGGATTTTTTTTATACTGACCAGGTTGTGCACAATATACTTGTTTTACATACATGGTTAACCATAATGAGATTTTGTTTTCATATCTTGCAAACCATAAGCCTTTTTTGTGTATTTTGATGAGGAGAAGGTGTAGAACCGTATGATATAAGTAGAAGTATAGTCTGGTTACATTATATGGCTCTACAGAGGAGCTGGATTACGTTAGATTCGTGGATCCGTATATATTCGGCGCTGCGCGCCTCGTACATTCCCGTCTACGAATCTATCGAATTTCTTCCTTCTCCTTGCCATAACTAAGGCCTCTTTTGTTTGACACAGTGGGCGCAAAACAGGAGACTTACAGTCTTCTTGTGAAGCTGTGGTGAACTCCTTCTTGTCCACGGATATATGCTCAACAGTTCAACAGCAAATACAATCGAATATTGAGCAGCTGTTTCCAGATGCTGACAAACAACAATTCGCGGTTCGCTCTTCTGCCACTGGTACATTTTATTATTTGATCTGGTATTCTTTGTGTGTGGAATAACAAAAAATTGTTTCACATCAATTTACTACTGTGTGTATACAGTAACACATGGTCGGAATATGCAAATAGCTATAAAACAAACGTTAGTATAAAATTAAAGGGACTGGCCCAAGCTAAAATCATAAAAAAATCGGTGATTTTATTTTGGCTTCTTAATATGACCATATGATGTAAACATGTCCATAGACTAGAACTGCAAAAGTTTTAATTTTTTTCTGCTGCGCATTTACCCGTTAGGCTAGATATAGAGACGAAATTCCCGCATTTCCTATTTTTGACATGGTTGTCAATAATTAGAAAACAGCAATTTCGTCTCTATATCTAGCCTAACTGGTGAATGCGCAGCAGAAAAATTAAAAAACTTTTGCAGTTCTAGTCTATGGACATGTTTACATCATATGGTCATATTGAGAAGCCAAAATATAATCACCGATTTTTTTATGATTTTAGCGTGGGCCAGTCCCTTTAAAGTAAAATTATTACTTTAGACTTTTCTTAAATCTCTGATCGCGAAATTATTTATTTGAAATGTTCATCCACTTAAAGTTGTGGATCCACAATTTCAAGAGCGTGAAAATTATTCAGATTTGACGAAAGGGAGGTCAACGATTTTAAAATTTTGTTGATTCATGTAACGTTTAATCATCACTATGTTCAAAAGCTGGTATTTAATGTACGTGCTAACAAAAAATGAAAAAACACGATTATATTCAGGACCGGTAGTTAAATGGTTAATTTACCATGGCATGCTATTTTTTTGTCAGGTGAAGACAGTAAGGAGATGTCAGCTGCTGGTCAGATGGACACCATACTGGGTGTGAAGGGAATGTCACAGGTAAAACATCACAATCTGCATACAAAGGTCAAGATACATTATACTTCACACGTCGGTCTACTAAGTTAGGAAGAGTATACGTTTTTCTTATCTTCAGTATTCTATTAGGGCTACTTTGTATCAAATGGGAAAAGTAAAATCTAGAAGGGGACCTATCTGGAATATATTTTTAATTGTTATTCTATTCAATTGATAACGATCAGCCTGGTTTAATTTGTAAATCTTCAACTCAAAATAAAAAAAATCTGTAATCTGAATTTTTATATGAGACCCAAAATAATCCTCGTGGGTAAGCCATCTTCATTTGATGTTAAATTGATGTCAATAAATCACATCAAAAACACATCAAAAATTCAAATCAAATTAACGCCACACGTTTACGTATATTTAACACTCAAACCTTTTTGTGAAAGTGACGCATAAAAACACATGTTTCATTAAAAATTGTGAAAGAGTAGTTTCAACAATCCCATTCACCATTTTCCTGTATATTTTTCTATGAAAGATTCCTTTTTATTTTTCACTTCATCTAAAATTTGAAGATATCTCGCCCAGTTAACACTGCGATTAAGTGCAGCACAAAATAGAATTAAAATGATATTTTGCAAAAATTTTATCAAATCGTGAGATATCCTTGACATCAATTTCAAGTAAATGATATCTTAGCGAATTATTGTCATCAAATTGACATGAAGGTACCACACATTATATCATCATAGTTTAGTTCTAATATAATGTGGAAATTCAGTATGGGGAGGATACCCAGTACATCTCACCAATGCTTGCCCACTACCGATGTTATGCTTGCATAGGAGTGCATATATTTTGAAGAAGTGATGTTTCAATTTATTTTTAGATTACTAATGCAGTGCGGATATGTTGGGCATCACAATTCACGCACCTTGCTGTAGAATATAGAAGGTAAACCCACTACATTTTCTCTTTTGTTGTTTTTTTGTAATTATGATACAACATGTAATAATATGTATATATATTGGGGTTTTCATTTATTTATTCCTCTTAGTTGCCTCTATGTTATCTGGCTTGTTCAATGATAACAACTCTTTCTTCAACATCTTAATACTAACATCATTTAGAAGGGTGTCAATGGCGTATTTAGAAGACCCCTCTGACCCCTTTTCCAAAACTAAAAACAAAATTGCCAAAATATCAACATTTGACACTCTAAATTTTATTGGGGTAGTGCCTCAACTTGCGGCACTACCCTGGTAAATTTAGTGGTGACCCTTACAGTGCAAGTATGGACTTAAGCGTCAAAATCTGACGTCTGTGGACGGCAGATTCTGGCGACTAAAGTCGATCCCCACAATGTAAGAGTAATGATAATATTTGTAATGGCCGTAACCCCATAATATAGGTATTCAAGTGAATCAGAAAGAGATAACTAAGACATTTATGATGATTTCGAATTAATTAAAACAGTTTGGTCTCCATAGTTTATAAAAAAATTAATTCAGCGTTGTATATATTAGCTGGGAAAACTAAAAAAATCATTGATTGACTGATTGTTTTTTTTCAATCGGACATCCCTTTGTCAAAATTCTGGATCGCCGATGGCTTACCGGGTATTTTATTTTTTTGCAGATATTGCATGAAAGTTGCACATTTTTTGCTCATTAATCGACACCCAGTTTGCAATTCTGTATTGTCGAACATTGACTTTTGATTTTTTGATTAGACAAAAATAACCATACATATACATCATGACATGCATTTGTCTCTTAAATATAAATGCATAATAAATATATCAATTAGTGTTAACAATTCAATAAATATGTACAAAAATATATAATAATAAAATAAATGCTTGATGCTAGGAGCTCCTAAATATATCTTGATTTACGATTTATTTGAGAATTTCATATATAAATTCATGTTTTAAGAGAATGCTAAAAGTATGAATATCTACTGTAATTTTATATTTATTTCCTAAAACCCTACATGTAAATATACAACATGTTATGAAAGATTGATACATAACAGGATAATTGATGATCATATACAATGCATAAAAGTTTTATATACAATTTTTAATATTTGTTTTTTAAATATATAATTTGACACATGTTTCTAGGCTTCTTTAGCAAATACACAGGTGAATAGCAGGTGGACGAGGTCTTGCTTTTGTTTACAAGCTGTCCCATTTTGACACCTTATCTCCACATGGCCATATATAGTCAAGAATATTTTGTAATTATTTTTTTATGTGACATTTTACCATTGCCCTTAAACGCCATCAGTCTTTACGTCTAAGCTTGGGCAGAAACTGACCAGGGTTGGGGCAAGTACATCGACTCAGTACTTGGGTACAAGTACAAGTACATTAAGAATGTTCAAGTACAAGTACAAGTACAAGTACAGGGTTTTGCGAAATGTACTTGGGTACTACCCAAGTACATTGCAAATGTACTTGGGTACAATTACCAAGTACCAAGTACAAATGTATAATATAGCGCATACAAATATACCGGTAAATGCATAAATTAAGAAAGATAGTTCATACTGAGTTGAATAACTTGTTTATTCATTGCATATTGGAGTTTTGAATTATATTAATAGTGAATTTGAAAGCAATAAATTGTTTAAAATTCTTTGCATATTGGTGTATTGAATGACATTCACAGTCACTTTGAGCTCAATAAATAGTTGTGTATTGAATGATATCAGCAGTCAATGTGAGCTCAATAAATAATTGGCACGAATTAAATAAACGTAGGGGGTCTATCATTTTGTTTCTCGCACCAAAACCAGAGATAAAATAGCTACCATGTATCCACAAATCATATATGACAGCAAAAAAGACACTCTGGAAAGCGTAGACACCTAAGATATATACAAATGCATAATTATGGTACTGGAGTATGTACAGTGATGTAGTAAAACGACGTTAAGGACTATATAGTACTTTAAATATGAAACATAATCTCAGGTAAAAGTAATAAATGTAGAAGTCCGCGAAACAAGTAACTCCGAGCCATGTGACCATGCACGCACAGTCGCTATGTGCCCGGAGAGTATACAGTTATTCATTTGTGTGAATTGCATCCGATGCATATACGTTTTTGAAACGTTTAATCGCTCACTGCAATGGCCCAATGCTGGCGTATTGCTATGACTTAAGTAGAATCCCATGATATTCTCCGCCCTTAAAATACATTGCTTTTAAACTTCACATCATTATTTTGTCTTGCATTTTCTCAGGCAATATGGTCAGCCGGTTGAATCAGCAATGGGCGTGGTTATTCAAAAAATGATACCAGCAGAATCCGCAGGTAAGTTTACATTTAAACGTGAACACATAAGCATAATGTAGACTTTTTAGCTTTTTTTATGTGAAGCTGAATTCATCGAGTTGATAAGCTTGATAAAGAATCTTGTTAATTTCAGGTGTTTTGTTCACTTGCGATCCCGTGACTGGCAATCCTAAATTCCTGGTTTTGAACGCCAACTATGGACTAGGCGAGGTGAGCTGTAAAATAACCTATGCATGCGAATATTAAATACAATATTTGTATAATAATCAAACTTGATTAGATTGGTTTAATATCTCACTAAAGATTGGGGTAATATCTTTCTTTTTCAAATCTAAACATAGTATTTTAATTTATTTGTTTTTAGTCAGTTGTATCCGGCGGGACTGAGCCGGACACAGTGGTGATCAGCCGGTCAGTCGCTGGACAGCTCTCTATCACAAACACCACTATAGGCTCAAAGGAGACCTATATTACCACCACAGGTATTTATTTTATTTATTGGATTCTGTAGGCCTATGCTAAATGTATATAATAATAATTGTACAAATATGTAATTTTAAATAACATTGTGTACACTGAAATGTCAAATGCAGGTGACCAGCAACCTTTCTACGTTTGACATTCAAGATATTCACCACAGATAAAATTCACTATACCACCACCACAAATAAAAAAAACACCGTCTAGCACCACTATAAGCTATTGTAGAAAAAGGGGGATCCAGAATCTTGCAAAAAGGTATTAAAATTTGTTTGGCCACCCGACAAAAAAACAAAATGTAGATTTCAATGAATTATTCGATTGTCTTTTCAGCTAAAGTATTGGGGTTTGACATTTAAAATTTACTAGGGTATCTTGAGCATCTTCATTTATCCAGTTGTCTGCTACCGGCATATGGTCTGACTGTCAGACTTGATGTGGCAAGATGCATCTTGAGTTACTGACTGAACAACTCAACTAATCATTAAATTACTGCTAACAACCAGTCAAAAACGATCTTATACCATGGTCTTGTTCAGAAAGTCATTTTATCTCACTCACTCAGTTTTATCGTATTTTTAAATCACTCTTTTTTTGTCAGAGGAAGGAGGGACCGTGGGATGCGACGCGGCGCCAGAACAAACCAAACGATGCTGTGTGTCTGATAAACACATACTACGACTGGCTGCTATAGCTATACACGTATGTACATATATAGTTAAATTCCAACTTTAAAACAACATTGGCTAAACGTCTCGTGTTTGCTTGCCGTCTGGGCATGTCTGGAGGTAAATCCCCTGGACATGCCCAAAACTCCTTATCGGGCGAGCGAAGAAAAACGCTCTCAATAACCCACCATGCCCTATCACCTTCACCCTCACATCATCACCTGTACATTATTCATCACATCAATTGACTACAACGTTTTTATCGTATTACAATGTCACTTGAATGACCATTTGTGCCGAAAAGTGACGTAAAGCAATAATTTACTACATTACTAATACTTGCCGGGATAGAGCTATATGGTGTTTGCTGGGATAGAGCTATCGATATTCATGTTTAGATGACGTAAAATGTATGCAGACGTATGCATCATTAAAATGAACATAATAATATATTATTATATGCAGTGTATAATATAATGTAAGCTATGATAAAATAGATAATGATATAAAATATATGTACTCTGCATGATACAATAAAATAACTACTGTTATAACTATTACTATAAATAGTAGCAAAACGACACTCACCATCCCAGAAAACACGACACCAGGTATACGGTGACACTATTTTGTTTTTATGCTGAACCGAATTATTCACCACAATTTTAATCTACAATCGGAATAGAATTCGGCATACTAGCTGTACTAGTTCTTAAATTGTAATCTTCATTATTTAATATCTAATGGCAGATTCTCAAGGTTTTTTCAAGGCACATATTTTATATTATTCTGATAGATTAGCATATTTTAAAATAATAGCCCCCAAAAAGTATTGCCAATATGTTGTTCAACAACGCTTTATACGAGGGTTAAAATACATTCCAAAAACAAATTTCCCGACATCATTAAGAACGCCCTGGTTGACATCTGGTGGCTGTTTTAGTACCTACAGGGCCGTTGTTACCTCACACATTATTTACTTTATAATGATTTTTTGCTTTTTGCATTAATAATGATTGTCCTCATTTGCTATTCAGATAGAGAGGAGTTTCTCAGACGCCAGGGATATAGAATGGGCCGTGGCGGATGAAAATATATATTTACTGCAGGTAAAATAAATATATAGGAAGAAAACATCTTATTAACCTTTTCACTACCATGCATGACGGAAATTTCCGTCGTCATTCGTCAATGAACGTAACCATAAAATGACACACATTTTCGTCAAATATATGCTACATTTATGTATTTTTCGTCATTTGAAGCTGGAAATTGCGTTAGCAATTCCAGCTTCAAATGACGAAAAATAGAACTCCTACACTAGTATATCTGGATCCTGGCATGCACCCCGGCCTGGAAGTCAAAGGGTTAAGAGTTAGACCCCCAGAGCACTGACTTCGACTGGACTGATATTTCAGTGCTTGTGTACCTAGTTTTTAAAAAGGAAATATCCCTCAAATCTGTGGCACGGCTACTGCTCCTAGTTGACCCTTAAAGCGCTTATTTTTTATATAAACCATAGGGACCAAAGGGTTTTTTCAATTTGAAATCATCAAAATGTCTTAGTTAGATATTTCATATAAATACCTATTGTATGGGTCGACGACCATAATAAGTATTTCACTCTTACAGTAAGGTGATCGACTTTAGACGTCAGAATCTGACTTTCACAGACGTCAGATTCTGACATCTAAAGCTGATCCCCGAGCTGTAAGGGTTAAATTTGAAAATCCCAGGTAATTTTAGTCCGAACGTCCTTATTTTGGTGGAACATCCCATTTCCTCCTGAATCAATGTTGGTTTATAGTTGGCCCAGCGTCGTAGACGGTGGGCCAACCTTAAACCAGCCTTGGTTAAATGAACTGGGCATAAGTGCGACAAATTAGGGTAACCCGTTACCCGTCAGTCACGACTACAGTCCTTTTAAAAATCCACTTTATTAACCGATCAAATCACTGTTATTGGAAATAAAATGAATGTTTGAACATTAAGTTGTGGACAATTTTCGTCTCAAAATCAACAAATACGAGTATTTCCACCCACTTGAAGCTACCGCGACCCACAACTTCAAGCGGGTGAAAGTTGCTCGTGTAAATTTTAGTTTTATGATTATGTAGCGCCTTAAGGCTTCAAGTGTTAACCATTACCGCACGTCACCGGCTGGAAATGAATGTTATTTTACAGGCTCGTCCAATAACAACACTCCATCAGGAAAGTGAAGATGAGATAATACACGAGTTTGATACGCCTGGTACGTTAGACGGCGAGCTCTACACGACAGCTAACATCACGTGAGTGGTTACTGGTGCTTTTTAAATAGGCTACCACTAGCTGTAACCCGTGCAAAATGCGAGGGTTGGAACAACTTTAGTTTAATTTTGGGCCACTGTTTACGACGCTTCTCCGCAACATTTTAACACAACATTGGGATTTATTGCTTGGTCTTGGTCAACACAACTGAGAGGTGTAATAATAAGTTAGTATTGTTACATAAGGGCTAGAGAGAAGTAGATAAACGTTCACTGAAAAATTATGGGCCTAAAAGGAAGAGATATATTTTTAATTTGACACTAGTGTTGTTTAAATAGGTCCATGTAAATGCGAATACCAGAGGTTGCGAGTCAAACTATGCTGTCGTGCAAAGCCAAAACGCAGTATCTGTTTGCTTTACATTTAAGTAGATACTGCCTTCGGCTTTGCAGAGCTGTATGGGCATATGACGGATTGGTTTCATTTCGAAAAAATGATCAAATTAATCAAACTGAATTGCGTCTAACGCGGTACGCTGACGACAATACATTTGCTGTAGAGGGTGACACAAATATAATACGTATACACCTGGTGAAGTATAGCACTTAGTGTTTTGTTTTCCACTTCAAAATCTGTTCATGTAGATAATTTCATATTTGAAAGATGGTTCATTGCTTATTCGACTTTAAAACCTACTTGTTTGTAACATTCGTTGTGATGCTATTGAATATGGGGGATTGCAACATTCAATATTCATCGGCAGAAACATGTAACATGTCGTACAAAAATGCATCATATACATTTTGAGATGAAGCTCAATTTATTTCGGTAAACCATGATGCTTTGACCCTTTTAAATTAAATTCGGTTTAATGGTTGATTGGTCAAATGTGTATAGCAATAATAATGATAATTTTCAATATTTTTGGACCGAATAAACACTACAAACCTTTTCTAATGCTGCAGTCCTTATATTCCCAGTGTTGCGTTATATTTTACAATTTGTAGACATCTTAAAATATTTATTCTTACAATGGTAATGAGACATATTTCCTTGTTTACCAGTTATTTGTCGATTTTTCCCTCTCTTTTGACTTCCGTTTAGCTATTTTGTTGTATTAACCCTTTAACCGCCAGTCCGGAATGTATTCGTTTTTTATATTTGTATTATCACATTGCATTTTAAACATGCTAAAGATAAAATGTGACATCAATCAGCACTATTTGAAAACAGTTTACGTCCATATTGTCAAATCCTAATAAATTTCACCTACATCAAGTGGGTGAAAATTACAATTAATTAACTTTAACTTTACCAAAGGTCAAGGTCATAGGTAAAAGGTCAAATGTCAGAAATTTAAAAAAAACATTTGTTGACGATAAATAAATAATCAGTGGATTTTTCCAATTTTTTACGTTAAGTTACCCATGAGTATGGAGATGACCTGATTAGATTTTAAGCTTTCCACCGATAATAAAAATTGTCGCCACCTGCCGACTTATTTTTTTTCGACTAAATTTGTTTTTCAGTATTTCCTTGAAACCTGGTATATATAAGTTTTCGAGGTCTGTGAGTCTATTGGCATTGTCCTTTTTTTTATGTGAGACCGAAAACGAGGCTATGGCGGCCATTTTGGTTTTATCACTTTTAATAAATCGTTTTTATTTCCAGTTAAATGCCTTGAAACATGGAATATATAGTTTTTTGGGGTCTGCGAGTTGATTGGGATTGTCCGTCATTCTACATGTACGATTCAAACATGGGCCACAGCGGCCATTATGATGGGTAAATCACAGTTATTGGGAATTCACTGACTGTTTAAACATCAAAATTTGCAAATGATTGGTCTGAAAATAAACAAATATGAGTCATTTTCACCCACTTGTATTAGCGACACACAACCCTAATTTAAAATTTAAATCAAGACTTCAATAATTATTGGACGAAGTGATGTAGCTTGAAAGTATTGCATTTTGAGGGAGGTTATCCCGACCTAACATTATGTTGTGTTTTTTTTGTTTAATATTGCACATTTCATGTGACAGCGAGGTGCTTCCAGGAGCTCTGACGCCCATGACCATTTCCACGATCATCCCCTCTCTAAATAAAACAGTACAGGTAAGAAACGTACTGAATTGTTATATAATTTACTTGCATGCTACGATCATTGTACTTTGTTGTGTAACCTATATTGTTATAATTTACTTGCATGCTACGATCATTGTACTTTGTTGTGTAACCTATATTGTTATAATTTACTTGCCTGTTAAGATCACTGTGCTTTGCTGTGTGACCAGAATTGTTATTACTTACTTGCCTGCTAAGGTCACTGTGCTTTGTTGTATGACCCGAATAGTTATAATTTACTCAACTATAAGGATCACTGTGCTTTGTTGTATGACCCGAATGGTTATAATTTACTCAACTATAAAAATCACTGTGCTTTGTTGTGTTACCCGAATGGTTATAATTTACTCAACTATAAGGATCACTGTGCTTTGTTGTGTTACCCGAATGGTTATAATTTACTTGCCTGCTAAGATCACTGTTTTTTTTGTTGTATGACCGATTTATTATAATTTACTTGCCTGCCAAGATCATTATGCTTTGCTGTGTGACCCGATTTGTTATAATTTACTTGCCTGTTAAGATCAATCACTGCTTAGTTGTATGGCGCGAATTGTTATAATTTACTTGCCTGCTAAGACCACTGTGCTTTCTTGTGTGACCCGAATTGGCATAATTTACTTGTCTGCTAAAAACAGTTCATTGGTGTATGACCCTAATTGTTATAATTTACTTAACTATTAGGATCACAGTCCAGTGTTGTATGACCCGAATAGTTATAATTTACTTGCCAGCTGAGATCACTGTTGCTTTGTTGTATGACCCGAATAGTTATAATTTACTTGCCAGCTGAGATCACTGTGCTTTGTTGTATGATCCGAATAGTTATAATTTACTTGCCAGCTGAGATCACTGTGCTTTGTTGTATGACCCGAATAGTTATAATTTACTTGCCAGCTGAGATCACTGTGCTTTGTTGTATGATCCGAATAGTTATAATTTACTTGCCTGCTGAGATCACTGTGCTTTGTTGTATGACCCGAATAGTTATAATTTACTTGCCAGCTGAGATCACTGTGCTTTGTTGTATGATCCGAATAGTTATAATTTACTTGCCTGCTGAGATCACTGTGCTTTGTTGTATGACCCGAATAGTTATAATTTACTTGCCAGCTGAGATCACTGTGCTTTGTTGTATGATCCGAATAGTTATAGTTTACTTGCCTGCTGAGATCACTGTTGCATTGTTGGATGACCCGAATAGTTATAATTTACTTGCCTGCTGAGATCACTGTGCTTTGTTGTATGACCCGAATAGTTATAATTTACTTGCCAGCTGAGATCACTGTGCTTTGTTGTATGATCCGAATAGTTATAATTTACTTGCCTGCTGAGATCACTGTGCTTTGTTGTATGACCCGAATAGTTATAATTTACTTGCCAGCTGAGATCACTGTGCTTTGTTGTATGACCCGAATAGTTATAATTTACTTGCCAGCTGAGATCACTGTGCTTTGTTGTATGACCCGAATAGTTATAATTTACTTGCCTGCTGAGATCACTGTGCTTTGCTGTATGATCCGAATTGTTATAATTTACTTGTCTGCTGAGATCACTATGCTTTGTTGTATGATCCGAATTGTTTTAATTTACTTGCCTGCTAAGATCATTGTGCTTTATTGTATGACCCGAATAGTTATAATTTACTTAACTATTAGGATCACAGTCCGGCACGCCTGCAGGTATTTGGTCTATGGTACGCAGATTTGAGGCCGACGGGGGGGGGGGGGGGAGGGGCGGAGGTGATCACAATTTCTCGGTAAAAGGAAACAATTTGATAAAGACTTATCTTACTTAATTTATAATTGGTATTATTTTATTAATGACTGATATCATTCTTTATAAATATATTTTCTTTATACATGCACAAATATATAAATAATTAGTTGTTGCAATTATTGGCTTGAGATTACCTTGAGATTTTTTATTTGAGATTTGAAAGGGATCATTATTTTATCGGTTTACCCCTTGTTCTCCATGAATATTTCAAAACAAAATAAAACAAGCTAGATTATCCCTTAAATAAAAAAAAATAAAAATATATAACAAACACCTAATATATTTACTAAAACACTGTTAAAAAAGTAATGAAGAACATGATAAAGTGAATCAACACTATAGAGTTAATCAACTGAATAAAGTGATTAAAGTAAATAAAGAGAATAGTACAAATAATTCGAATGTATTTGCCATTTCACTGTAAAAAGATGGGTAGCTATAATTTATATGTGCATATCACAGCGATTCAATAAAACTGAGTTTTACGGTTTTTAGGTTTACAACAATGAAGTATAATAGAAATGTAAAATCTGAACGTGTTCAACGAAGCAGATAATGTATATAATGGTGTGTAGCATATATAAAATAGCTGAATAATTCATTTTACGGACTTTTACATTCAGAAATCCAGTGTTGTGTGACCCAAATTGCTTTAATTTACTTACCTGCTAAAATTACTGTGCAATGTTGTGTGACCCGAATTGTCATAATTCACTTGCCCACTAAGATCACTGTGCTTTGTTGTGTGACCCGAATTGTTGTAATTTACTTGCTGCTAAGATCACTATTGCTTTGTTGTGTGACCCGAATTGCTTTAATTTACATGCCTGCTTATTATCACTGTTGCTTTGTTGTGTGACCCGAATTGCTTTAATTTACATGCCTGCTTATTATCACTGTTGCTTTGTTGTGTGACCCGAATTGTTGTAATTTACTTGCCCACTAAGATCACTGTTGCTTTGTTGTGTGACCCGAATTGTTGTAATTTACTTGCCTGCTAAGATCACTGTTGCTTTGTTGTGTGACGTAGCCTACGTGTGAGAATGATTGTTATAGGCCTATAGCAGAGTGCATTGGTTATTGTTTTTCTCTTGCATATATACCCCATTAAACGAGCTTGCACCTCGTGGTTGGTGATTAAACCACTATATATAGGTGCCCCCCCTCTCAATTGCAGACGAGCGTGGCTGCAGTATAATATTATCACTGATTATAATTGTTTCAGAGAGTTTTATTGGAGCTGAATATACACGAAGCGTCACACAGCACCTTTAGATTTACGCCAATCACAGCGAACCATGGGTTTTTGAATATGCATGTAAGTATCCTCAAGTCTGGGCATATCTGGGGGTAGATCCCCTAGAGATGCCCAGAACCCCTTATCGGGCGAGCGAAGGAAAACGCTCTCAATAACCCACCATGCCTATCACCTCCATCCTCACATCATCATTTGTACATCATTTCATCTCATAAATTGACTACAACCTTTTTATCGTATTACAATGTCACCTAAAAGACCTTTTGTGCCGAAAAGTGACGTAAAACAATGATCTACTACTACTACTATATATGCATATTTTTTCAATGATTGATCTGTTGATTTAAAAGACTCGTCATGAATACCGGGAGTCGCCGTATCAAAGATTTGGAAGATTATCCTTTTATGATCAATGTAGGAAATATAGGCCTAATTACAATCATGATGACTAACGTTATAATAATACGTTTCTGGAAGTGTCATATCAGTAACGAACTAATGTCGCCTTAACCCTTTAGCCATCAAATTATTTAATTTGAATTTTCACCCACTTTAAGTTGTGTCTCGCTAACGCGAATCACTACTTCAATCAAATGAGTGAAAATTATTTAGATTTGACAAAATGAAGGTCAACTATTTTCAATTCTAGCTGATTGATGTCACATTTATCTTTAATATGTTAAAGAAGTGGTACTGAATGTGAAATTTAAATAATGAAAAAACGAATATAATCAGGACCGGTGGTTATAAAAAGTTATTTGTGATCAAAAAATAAATACTAAAACTTGTAGTAGTGTTGTATATCTACTCAGAATTTTAAAAAAGGTGCTCCGATTAAAATCTGTTCAGCCACCCGACAAAAATATAAAAATAAGGTGCCAATCAATGATTTTTGTAATCTTCTCAGCGAATATAAGCTAATAAAAAGGGGCTTGACACTCTAAATTGACTAGGGTAGTGCCTCAGGTTGAGGCACTACCCCAGTTAATTTTGAGTGTCAAATACCAATACAGCAACGTTATGGGCTCCGCCACCGGTGGCCCACCACCGAATGCAACCAGTGGCCCATCATACAGATATTCGTCTGATAGCCAATGGCCCGCTAGCTACATTGTTTGCTGGTGGTGGACCACCGGTGGTCCATCAGTGGAAAATGCAACCCTCCATTTGCCGCCTGCGTGTCGTTAGTGATCTATCAGTGGCTTTTTGCTACTCATAGCCACTGGTGGACCACTGGAGTGATGCTGTCTGGGTAGTGATATAGTGCTGTAATGGCTTACGCAGGTTACACAGGCGGTGTATGATGGCTACAGTGTAATGGGAGACAAAAGGGTGCTAGAACTAGCACTCTTAGGAAGAACACTGGAAAGCCTGACAATGGAGTCCTTGAAATCCTACCATGGATCGGCTCCACTCTGGAAGAGGATTATAATCGCTATACAGAATTGGAAGGTAAGCATCGTAGTATTTATATATATTATGTCATATTATAGGAGGAGCACGTTGTATACAACAAGAAACCTGTTATATTAAAACGCATCAAAGCGTTCTGGAATGTTGTATGTTGATGTGATTGTTATAATGTTGCAGATAATGAGCGACTCGTCGCATCACTTGATGGAGTGGGTGAAGAGACTTGAGACGTATCAGATTGGAGAGCACGAGACGACAGCGGCAGGTGTCTATTCCCATATCATGGAATGCCTTCCGGATCTGTTCGACGTGAGTGAGGCATAATTAATACAAATTATTACAAATTGCGACAGATGTCGTTAAATAGTTGAGATAAGCTTTAGCAAGGATTACCTATGTAAACTGTAATAGTGGAATACTTGAGTGTCGCATGTAAAATATTTTAGTCTTTGGAATGTTTGTTTTTATTTTATTTTTATTTCTGTTCGAATCAGTGCATGCACTATCACATTCTGAACAGCAGCAGATCTGCTTCTTGGAGTCTTATTTTATTGGCCGTGTTGTCAAAAGGAGAACACGGTGAGTGATCCACAACTGTTTTCACCCACTCCCAATTACGTCACGTTTTCATCCTTACAACGCTAAATTATTTGTGTATACACAATCCAGATCAAAGAATTTTTCAATTATTTTTAAACAGCTCTGCTTTCATTTTAATACCTATACTATGGGTCTATGACCATTATATTTAAAAAAAATCAGTATGAGGAACCGCCTATAGATCTGACGTCTAAGGACGATCCTCGCGCTAAAAGAGTTAAAAAAATACAACCGCGGAACAAATCAATTCACCCACGGGACAAATCAGTTCACCTCTGTGACAAATCAATTCACCTGTGGCACAAATCAGTTTACCCACATGACAAGTCAGTTCACATGTGGGACAAAACAATTTTCCTGTGGGACAAATCCATTCACCCACGACAGAAATCAGTTTACATGTGGGACAAATCTATTTACCTGTGGGACAAATCAATTCACCTGTAGGACAAATCAATTCACTCATGGGACGAATCAGTTCAACTGTGGGACAAATCAATTCACCCACTGGACAAATAAATTCACTCACGGGAAAAATCAGTTCACCTGTGTGACAAATCGACTCTTCTATGGGACAAATCAATTCACCTGACGGATAAATCAATTCACCTGTGGAACAAATCAATTCACTTGTGGAACAAATCAATTCACTTGTGGGACAAATCAATTTACGTGTGAGACAAATCAATTCACACGTGGGACAAATCAATTCATCTGTGGGACAAGTCAGTTTAACTGTGAGCAAATCAACTCAACCACGGGACAAATCAATTCACCCACGGGACAAATTAGTTCACCTGTGGAACAAATCAATTCATTTGTGAGGCAAATCAATTCATCCACGGGACAAATCAATTCACCTGTGGGACAAATTAATTCATCCACGGGACAAATCAATTCAACTGTGGGACAAATCAATTCACCCACGTGACAAATCAATTAACTCACGGGACAAATCAAGTTACCTGTGGGACAAATCAATTCACTCTCGGACAAATTAGCCAACAGGACGTTTTTGACATCGATTGCCCTCTATTGTCAGCGTGTGTTTGTGAATTAACCCCTTTCCCGCCAAGTTATCAGCCTCTTGAAGTTGTGTCTCGCTACCTCAACCCACAGGGCAGGGGCCCTGGTGCAGTGGTTAAAGCTGCCTGCCTGAAAAGTCGGAGCTCGCTGGCTCGAACAACCCATCGACAGTCAAGTTTCAAAGAAACAAAATGTTTTCTCCCCGCTCACTCGTAAAGATTTGTGACCGAGTAGTAGCGTGCTCGGCCTCAGACCGCCTGGTCCCGATTCGAATCCTCTGTCTCGATGGCAGTGTCATCTCATTCGTCTGACCATGCTCAGGAGGCTCTCCTTGACAATCAGTTCAAGCTGGTTCTGGTATTTAGAGGGGACGCTGACGATAGAGGGCGATCGAGGTCAAAAACGTCCTGTTGGCTGATTTGTCCCGTGAGTGAATTGATTTGTCCCGTGGGTGAGATGATCTGTCCCGGGGGTGAATTGATTTGTCCCACAGTTGAATCAATTTGTCCCGTAGTTTAGCCTATGTGTGCACAAAGGTGGCCTAAAACCGAATTCAGTTCATTTCAATTCATTTACCCCGACCCATAACTACAAGTGGCTGAAAAATGCTCAAATGTTTTGAGACGAAACATTTTCAGATCCTAATGTTTAAAAGCTCATTTTATTCCCAATAACAGTGATGTATTCGGCTAATAAAACATCTTTAACCCTTAAAGCGCTGAATTAATTTGTAAAATACATCGCAACCAAAGGGTTTTTTCAATTTGAAATCATCATAATTGTCTTAGTTAGCTCTTTCCGATTCATTTGAATACCTATGTTATGGGTCTTCAGTCAGGAGAAATATTTTTAGTCTTACAGTGCGGGAATCGACTTTAGTCGTCAGAATCTGACGTCTACAGACGTCAGATTCTGACGACTAAAGTCGGTCCCGGTGCTGTAAGGGTTAAAATACTAAAGATTAGCGCTTCAAGGGTTAATTGGCAGATGGCTGTCTATACTAGTGAAATATAGAGATTAGTATTATACATTTTGATTAATAATAAAATATATTTCATTATTTCAGAGTGGTCAACTGAACACATTTCAGATATGGCGATGCTTTTGAGTAAATGCGAAAATGTTTTCAGTGCAGATGTCCCCATGGCACTACAGGTAAGGCTATTATATTATGTTCATAACGCAATGGTTACTTTAGTATGGGAGCCTCAAGTAGGTGGTCCACAGGAGGGGGGTCAGCCATAACGACCCACCCACCTGTAAAAATGGTCGAGTCGTTCACATTGTTGCAAAGACAAAAAGTTTTGTCATAGGTTAACATACATTAAGTGTTGCAGAATCTGCCGACAGACAAGCGAAATGTATTATGGGCATTTCAAAATGGCCGCCACTTACGCCTGATAATTTTTCGAGTAAACTACACAGAATCACATTGTAATACCTTTATTCTACGATATTTGACCCCATGGATCACAATTGTGACGTCTAAAATAACAATTTATACAAGCCAAATACCAATAAGCAATGTTAAAATCTGTCAAAAAACTGTTTATTATTATTATTATTCTCACATTCTCATTCTTACCGTTTAAGGTCCCTTATCGCTTTTATGCATCACACGAACGTCATGACACATTAAAAAAATGAATTACTAATCCATCACGATAGCTATATATTTTTGATTTGATATATTAGGCCGACCTTGAGGCGAGAATTGCGCAGTTATTAATTTACACTCAGATACGCCAATCTAACAATTTTAATGCTCAGCCCTCCTACAAATTTACTTGTTTCGAAAAAAAATAAAAACTGTTTCAGACGTGATTAGCACTTTATATTTGGTGTAAGTATACGTCTTAAATGAGTGCTTCAAAATTGTAAACATAAATTAAATAGAATAATTCCAGGTCGGCCTACATGTACATAGCCTTAATTATGCTCTAATGACTAACATCTGGTATATGTTTTATGCTCTTGTAGAAGTTAGCAGAACTCCTTGAATCTTCTAATGAGGCGGACATTATGAGGAAGTCTTCCCCCGAGGTATGGTATCCTACACAGTATTAACCCTTCAACCGCCAAATTATTTAAATGGAATTTTCACCCACTCGAAAGTGTGTCTCGCTGACGCGTGAAATTATTCAGATTTTACAAAATGGAGGTCAAAGATTTTGAAGTCTTGTTTATTGATGCCACGTTGCATCTTTATCATGTGCAAAAGCCATTATTTATATGTGCTATAGTCGAGACTGGCGGTTAAAGGGGTGAGCTATATATATTTTTTTTTAATATTAAATCTTCGCCTCCCAGCTAGAGATCCTATTATTGAAGCGGTGTTGTTGGACGGTGTGGTGGTTACAGCTTGTCAGACAGGGGAGGATTTTTTGAAAAGCGGGTCGGATTGATAAAAATAAAAAAGTAGGTGTCAATCAGCTAGTATATGGGCGCTTGACACCACCCCCCACAACAAGTTACTCACACTTATTTAACCTCATTTCATGTAATATTGTTCGCTTATCTGTTAAACAGGAGGCTTTAGAATGGCTGCGAAATGAAGCTGAATCTTCAATTAGATCAGCATTTTCTCAATTTCTGGAGAAACACGGTCACCGCTGTATCAGAGAGGTGAGGGTAATCTCAATGCAGCAGTTGTTGTTGTACTTTTTATAATGTGAATAAGGTATCCATAAACACAACATAAAATAAATAGTTACAACATTAAATTAGTGTATTTGGTACCCGGTACAGTTTATCATCATGTGTGGACGAGTGAGTATGTATTTGTTGACGTGATAGATTGTACTATAATATAACAGATTCTGACGCTCATGGTTGTCCATGGTTGTTCATCAATATTTTTTCAAACATATCCTATGTGACTAAAGACGTTTAATTAAATGTTTCATTAAAGTAAATGTCCACGCGATATTCCTCTCTAAGTATGAGCGTTTTATCTACGGAACATGAATTTTGGTTTGGTTATATTATAGGGAGAAAAAAATGATATTCATATTCGTAAGTAAGTACATTGTAGGCAACGCGCAAACACCTCGATCGAATAGATATTTCAAAGGAGTATCCCAGCAAAGACATGACGTCGAACCAATGCAGTTTTAATGTTGGCTCACCGTCCACAACACTGGACCTACATTTAGCCCACATTGGTTCAACGTCTTGTGTTTGCAGGGTAAGTCCAATATGGTTACCAGTTCTGCGATGACATTATTGGAACCGAACATGTCTTTCGTCTTCAATGGCTTGAAATCCAGATCAACCCTTTAAAAAAATAGCTGTTGCGATTATAGCATGTTTGGGTTCCCAGGGGTCTCTAGAACCGGGTAACATAATTTGGATAGTGATAAAAAATTAGGTTGAGGTTTTTTCGCAATGAAGGGAAATTCAAAAATATTATATCTTAGCTAATAGATTGTCCGAAGATGGGACAAGGGTTAACCCTTACACCGCCAAGGACGATAATGTCGTTTTTAATCTGTTTTATTAGCCGACTAAACCACTGTCATTCTGAATGAAATGAGTGTTTAAATAACACGATTGGCAAATATTTGGTCTGAAAATAAACAAATATGAGTAATGTTCACCCACTTGAAGTTGTGGGTCGCGGTGGCGAGACACAACTTCAAGCGCGTGAAAATTTAAATAAGATAACTTAGCGGTAAAAGGGTTATCAAAATCCATTTGTATATCCAGTAATCAGTGCGTCACTTTGCCAAATGACTGGAGGCTCCAAACATAAACTAATTATCTTCCTTGGTTTGCAGATGGAGGTGCATTCAAAATCGTGGAGAAGCGACCCGACACAAGTTGTCAGATGTCTTCAGGTGAAGCAGACGTCCAGCCCGAGAGGGGGGTGGGGGGGGGGGAGTTCAAATACTTATCCTTAAGAAAACTCGTCTTGAATGGATATAAATTTTAAACGAATTCACACAATAAATGTGTAGTTTTCATCGAAAACCTACACCGGATTAACCCTTTAACCGCCAAATTATTCAATCTAAATTTTCACTCACTTGAAGTTGTGTCTCGCTGACGCGATCCACAACTTCAGGTGAGTGAATATTATTCAGATTTGACAAAATTGAGGTCAACTGTTTTCAAATATTGCTGATTGCTGTCACATTTTATTTTTAACATGTTTAAAAGGTGGTACTTGATGAGCTTATAAAAATAAAACTCGAATATATGCGGCTCCGGCGGTTAAAGGGTTATTCCGTCACCCAGAATAGTTCAGCCTTCCACAGATGAACTTAATTTAAACCATTCACGTTCTAAGCGCAGCAATAGTCGTTTTTAAATCGTTTTATTAGCCGATAAAAGCACTGATATTGAGAATGAAATATGTGTTTAAACATCTTGCAAATTAAACAAATATGTGTAATTTTCACCCACTTAAAGTTGTGGGTCGCTGTAGCGAGATACAACTTGAAGTGGTGAATTTTTGTTTAATGTAGCGATTTAAGGCTTAAGTTGTGATTTTAAGTAGAACTATTGTATATGTTTTACCAGATGCAGAGACACAAGAAGTATATAGGCATATTTGTATATTGTTTGAAACGTTTCCGAAAAAAGTTCCATATATTTACGCTGTCCCAACATTGAGACAGGACTGGTTCAACGTTCGGTTGCCACTGGGCCAGCCTAATTCATCCAGCAAAACACGTTAACCCAATGTTGGTCTAATGCTGGACCACCGTATGGGACACTGACCAGTATTAATTCAACATTTATAACTGTTCTGATGTTATTTCAGACAATGATGAAGAATGGTTTACCATCTAGGCCTTCTCAAGAGGAAGACCCTGCGAACGCCATAGACAAACTGAAAACCCCGCTCTCTACAGGGAGCAAGTAAGTAAACCTAAGCTACAGGGAGCAAGAAAGTTAACCTATACTAAGCCAAGTGATAAACACATGTTCACCTAATGCTCCTAATGTTGGTTTAATGCTGGTTCAGCGTCATTGACCGTAAACTAACATTTATCCAATATGTGTTCAACGCCTCGTGATTGTTCAACGTCTCGTGTTTAATTTCATGTTTCTCCACTCTCTACTCTGAGACATTATTTCGATGTTGTGCTTTTGGGAAAGGCACTACCCCTTACATGCTTCACTTGACTGAGGTATAAATGAGTATCTGATAGGACAGAGATGGCAATGCTCTCCGTGGAGTTGAGATGGCACACGAATGAACAGGTCCAGTGACCAGGGGGTAAAATACAAAAACGTCGGCTGATGCGTCTTATATACTTTATATCAAATTATATACCTTTTACATATTTAGGCCTGCCGGCATACAACATTGTTGTAGCGCTACATTGACATTAAGAACCTCCTGCATGCAACGTTACATCAACGTTATGAGTTGGCATATTAAAAGACGATTGATTGATATTTAATCGAGATTTCTTATTTTGTAGATTTGTATTGAAGAAATTACTTCCACGAGCGCGCAGAGCTGTGTGTGATAGAGAGCTAAGCAAGGTAGGCCTACACAACATACTATAATAAACAGTAGCATAAACCAGATGTATACCAGATTTTAGGTGTAAATGAACCTATTTTATGTGTAGTTAAAACCACGGACCAATACCAATCTAAGTCCATGGTTAAAACACCCCACTACACAGAATTCTAAGCCGGAAATGGAGAGTTTTTATTGATCAAGTACAGATCAATTATCTATAGCACTATAGTCAGGTGCGACCGAGCTGTTGATCATCATGATCATGAGGGATCCTCATAGTGGGATGTGTTTTAAGTCATACCCTCGGGGTTCTCCATTCTTGGGTGTGAAAAATGAATCTGAAAATTGCGTCAGATTCAATGGAAGAAAACGATTGCTAAAATGTCAGCAATTTAATATTTCAGTTGTTCTTCACGGAATGTTAAATGCGGTTTGCGTCTTTCAAAATCCATGTATGTCAACAGGTATGATCTCTGTTTGTTTTATATTAAACGCCAACGAAACAAACGATGGTGGCTGTGCAGGGATCGAACCCGTAACTCGTAGACTCAGTCAAACATACCGTCATGCGTCCAGGTGCAACATTCTAAGACCAATTAATAGGTTGAAAACATTTCATCTAAAGTCATTCATTTTTACTCCCCACTTTACTTGCCCAATGCACGTGTACGTGTGGTATTATATGAATTCTAACTAGAGTATTTATTTTTTCAGTCAACTGTTGTCAAGTGTTGTGACAAATTCAAAGACGCCTTACATAAACTGGCGGCATTGATGAAGAAAGAGGTATGTAAGACCATAGGAAGTAAATCCAATAACGCCGCATTGTACGTTTAATCTCCCCACCCGATGCCCGGTTTCCCCCGAGGTCACAGACCTCCTCAGGAGAAGCCGGGCCTTGTAGTGGGAATGTGGTTTAAACTGGCGAATAGCCAAGAAAGCTCACAATGTGCTATCCCAGTAAAAGCAAAACATTTGTATAGCATTTGTACAATGATGGACCAACGTCAAAGACGCTGGGCCGCCGTTGTACGAATGGTATATGCATGGTTTTCGTTTACTGGGATGCCACGGCAAATGACTCCCTTCCCAAACGATAACAAGCAATAGCCATGGCAAATGACTCCCTTCCCAAACGATATCAAGCAGTAGCCATGCCAGAGGAATCCATTCCCAAACGGTATCAAGCATTAGCCGTGTCAAATGACCTCCTTACCAAACGATATCAAATAGTAGCCATGCCAAATGACCCACTTCCGGTGGAGAAATTAATAATCTTGATGACGTACGTCACAGCAGATTTTCAATTTAAGTGCAATCAATTCGTCGTCTCAGAGCTAAATGATCCTATCTGCCACTCTAACGAGTGTCAGATAGGATCATTTAGCTCCGAGGCGACGAATTCCCGTACATGTTTATTCACTACGATCATCCTAGCATATACCCGGTGTGACTGGGCCGCCTAACTCATTTACTGCGCGAGGCCCAGTCGCACTGACCGCCATTTTGTTTCCACAGCCAGCTGTGTAAAAACGACACTCGCGCTGCCTACCAAAACACTCGGATGTCATGAAATTGAGACGAATATTTTAAAGGCCTACAAAAACTAGGCTATTTTCAGCAGACGTAAACTTTTGATCGTATTAGAACTATAACATTTAAAAATGGAGGTCACTGTGTCAGAGCCTTGCGATGTCATCAGGGTACCTAGCATAAAACATAGCTCTCACATTTTGTATGTTTTTTTGTTAACCAGGGCTTCCTCCCGGACGAGGACTTGCTGTTTTACTTCGGTCTCGTGGAGATTGGAAAGATTCTGAAAGATCGTCCAGCAAAGCTGATTATCAGGTAAGAGCAAACACTATACTGCCGAGCAAAAAAGCCAATTTCCAAGTAGGCCCTAACAAGTTACCGCTTTTCGGCCTTACAGAGCTGTATAGAGCGACATGCACCCGAAGACAGAGAACAAAAATATACAAAATCGCCAACTGTCTGTCTCCGGTCTGGATCGCGGTGTAAGTCCCAGTATCTATGTTGCTCGATACAAAACGAGGTGTTATGTGCAGACGCAAATGCCATCTCAATAGCAATATGCAGTAGAATAATGAAATCCTTACACTCATTTTGATGGTGAATTTTGATGGTGAATTTTCTTTTAACTTTGTATTCCTCTCAATGTGTTGGCTAATTCTTAGACGTTGTTGAAATCTTATTTTTTGCAGAGCGCAAAAAAGACGGAAATTGTTGCCAAAACAAGATTCTCTAGATTTTGACCTGCTGCAGTGGGGAAAACCTAAACCGGTGAATATTCACTACATCAAATCCACACCACAATTATTATTTTAATTATAATTCTAATAATTATTGTTGTTGTTGTTTGTGTTGTTGATTATGTTGTTGTTGTTGTTGTTGTTGTTGTTGTTGTTGTTGTTATTATTATTATTATTATTATTATTATTGTTGTTGTTGTTGTTGTTGTTGTTGTTGTTTGTTGTTGTTGTTGTTGTTGTTGTTGTTGTTGTTGTTGTTGTTGTTGTTGTTGTTGTTGTTGTTGTTGTTGTTGTTGTTGTTGTTGTTGTTGTTGTTGTTGTTGTTGTTGTTGTTGTTGTTGTTGTTGTTGTTGTTGTTGTTGTTGTTGTTGTTGTTGTTGTTGTTGTTGTTGTTGTTGTTGTTGTTGTTGTTGTTGTTGTTGTTGTTGTTGTTGTTGTTGTTGTTGTTGTTGTTGACACAAGACGCTGATTCAATGTCAGTTAAATAATAATAAAATAAATAAATAATAAAACATTATTTTAACCCTTAAAACACACTGTAGTCGTTTTTATTATATTTCATTAGCACATAAAATCAAAGTCATTGTGAATGAAATGACAGTTTAAACATCAAGATTGGCAAATGCTTTGTCTAAAACTAAACAAATATGAGTGAATTTCACCCTGTTGAAGTTGTGAGTCGCGATAGTGAGACATAACTTCAAGTGGGTACAAAATTAAATTGGATAACTTAAATTGTAACTTTAACCCTTTCAGCGCAGGGACCGTCTTTAGATGTCAGAATCTGACGTATGTAGACGTCACGTCTAAAGACGCTCCCCACTTTAATTTCCTTCCCAAAAACTGTGATTTAACCTGCTAATGGAACACGCCTATGGTCGTGCTTGGCGGTCAAAGGGTTAACCTACAGTCTGTTTCACCAGAACCTGGGAGTAGCCTTTTTTAAATTTACTCGTGCGCTATTCAAAATTTGTGTGTGAAATGTTTTTTTGTCAGTTTTTCATCTTCCTCTAACATGGCTGAAAATTTTGTGGAATTTTGTTGTGTATTTTGAAAGTTAGATCATTTGGCATGTTATAAAATTCTTGTTTCACGATAATGAGAGCTATAATTTTGAAAATTTATTACATGCCAAAAGGGCTTATTTCCATAATACACATCAAAATTCCACTAGATTTTCAGGGAAGTTGGGGGGAATATGAAAAAAAGTTTGCTCAAAAATTTTAAACAGAGATCGAGCAAATTTAAAAAAGGTTACTTTCAAATGAAAATGAAATGAATCGGGCTTCAGGCCACCTTTGTGCACATATAGGCTAAACTGGGTCAGGAGAACCTCCTGAGGATGGTGAGATGATTGAGATGACACTGCCCTCCAGACACAGGATTCGAAATTCGAGCCCTGGCGGTCTGAGGCCGAGCACGCTACCTCTCGGTCACGGAGGCTCCCCACAATACTGACTTTCACACGTGGATGGGGAAGAAACATTTTTTGTTTCTTTCAAACCGCCGAGACCGGGAACCGAACCCCGAACTCTGGCGTGAAAGGCAGCGGTGCTAACCACTACCCTAGGGCCCCATCCCCAGGTTACTTTCAGGATCTGGTGAAACAGACTGTCATTGTTCTTTATTTCAGATCAATGTGGTTGATGAATCTGAGAATGTGGTGACCTCTTTCAAGCTGACAGGTCAGTATATGGTAACCCTTTGCATGCTGTAGTAATCACCAAGGTAAAATAACACTAACAATAAGCTCACTATTACTGAAGTTGATCGATACAGGCAGCAAATGGTTTCTAATAATTCATTAGACACCATTTGCCGCCTGTATTGATCAACTTTATTAGTTATATTAATTCTCGTAGCACCCAGCTATTTCTTTTTGCACCCAGCTGTTTGCTTTTATTTTTACTTACTTTAACCCTTTAAGCGCTAAGTAGGACTGTAGTCGTTTTTAATCCGTTTTATTAACAGGTTAACCATTTAACCGCCAAATTATTCAATCTGAATTTTCACCCACTTGAAATTGTGTCTCGCTGACGCGATCCACAACTTCAAGTGAGTGAAAATTATTCAGATTTGACAAATTAATTGAGGTCAACTTTTTTCAAATAGTGCTGATTGATGTCATATTTTATCTTTAACATGTTTAAAAGGTGGTACTTAATGCTCTAATAAAAAATGAAAACCCGAGTATATGCGACACCGGCGGTTAAAAGGTTAGTCACAGTTACAGTGGGAACGAAATTTGTGTTTAAACATGAAGATTTTCAAATGTTTGATTTCTTCTCACTTTTTGTTACTTGTTTCAAATGAAACATTTTATTTTGTAATTTTCACCCACGTAGTTGGGGGTCACAGAGGCAAGACCCAGCTTCACGTGAGTGAAAATTTAAATTCTACAACATAGCGCTTTAACCCTTTCAAGCCTGAGTTGGCCGTTGTCATCTTCATCCACTACAAGCCGCGAATTGCTGTCGCAATTCTCGACTTGTAGTGAATAAAGATGACTTAAAGTGGATGAAAAATGTAGGAAAATTGCTATGTATTGGTAAAAGTTTCATAGATATTTTCCTTCTAAAACCCCCTAGTTTTAGCAAAATTAAGTCTGTTTTCAGGGATGTAAAATGATGCTTTAATGCATCGTGAGGGCTTAAATGTTTAAGGGTTAAGACACGCATTTCTCTCACTAACACGGCCTTTTCGCACCCCATGTGAATAACATTTCATAAAATACTCAAACATATCATATCTAAGTTCTAAACGTCCTTATTCTGAGAGATTAGGCTATTTTTCGTCAATTTATTTTATCTTAAACATATTTAAATGTGACAAATGGCGTTAAATGGTTTGTCACTGATTTTTTCCATGGTAATTCCCCATCTCCTGTATTGACAAACGATGGCAATGTCAACAAACCTAAACCACTATTGGTTTGCATTCTTGCTCCCTCAACCACTAAGTTTTTAATCTGTTTTATCAGATTGGTTATTGGGAAATGAGTGTCTATAAGTTAGACAAATGTGTGTAATTTCCACCCAGTTGAATTTGTGGATCGCGGCAGCGAGACACAAATTCAAGTGAGTGAAAATTCAAGTTAAATGTTAACTGGTTAAGTAACGAACAGTGTATGTGTATGTCCTCTTTTCTGCCTACAGGCATGCCAGGGAGTCAGGGAGTGGCGAAGGAAGCAGCCAGAGTGATTAAATAAATATGTGCCATATTCACCCACTTGAAGTTGTGGGTCGCGGCAGCGAGACCCAACTTCAAGTGGGTGAAAAATTGAATTAAATGGTAATGTAACGGACGTTACATGTAGCTGTCTGTCGTTTTTCTGCGTACAGGCATTCGAGTGAGGCAGGGCAGGGGGTGGCGAAGGGAGCAGCCAGAGTGATAAAATAAATATGTGCCATATTCACCCGCTTGAAGTTGTGGGTCGCGGCAGCGAGACACAACTTCAAAATGCACGTTACATGTTAACGTGACGGACGTTGCATGTAGGTGTCTGTCGTGTTTTCTGCATACAGGCATGCCAGTGAGCTAGGGAGTGGCGAAGGGAGCAGCCAGAGTGATTAAATATAAATGTGCCATTTTCGCCCACTTGAAGTTGTGGGTCGCGGCAGCGAGACACAACAACAAGTGGGTGAAAATTCGAGTTAAATGTTAATGTAACGGACGTTACATGTAGATGTCTGTCGTGTTTTCTGCGTACAGGCATGCCAGTGAGTCAGGGGGTGGCGAAGGGAGCAGCCAGAGTGATCAGATCTCTGGATCAAGCCAACTCCATACAGGTACGTAATGAGTTATATGTTGGGTGTTTGTAAGTAAGTAATTGTTTGTTAAAGTGACCTGTACATGCATATATTTCACATAAATAGTATGACAATAAAAAATAAATAATCATTCCTCCAGGGCTTATTAGTGACTGTTTTTTAAACAGATAAAATATTCACTGTTCACTCTGCTCGGCCCAATAATGTGTGATTTTTTTTTTTTTTGCAGAGGGGTGAGATACTCATCGTACACACTACAGACATAGGATGGTCCCCATACTTCCCTCTTATCGCTGGCGTCGTCACTGAGCTGGGAGGCCTTTTATCGCATGGTACTTAACCGTTACAGTGCTGAAATATTTTTGTATAACCCATGGAGACGTCAGAATCTGACGTCTACAGATGGCTGATTCCGACGTCTGAAGACGGTCACCGCGCTGAGAGGGTTAAAACTATGATTTATTTATTTATTTATTTATTTATTTATTTATTTATTTATTTATTTATTTATTTATTTATTTATTTATTTATTTATTTATTTATTT